>KZ505750.1:248195-274036 GCA_002844005.1 Limosa lapponica baueri | reverse complement strand
CTCTGCACCACCCACAGTTGACCCCAACAAGGAGCGTCGGGAGGCTGTGAAGCGGAAGATCACACAGTACCTGAGGCGTGCAGAGGAGATCTTCAACTGCCATCTCCAGCGGGCTGCAGGGGGTGGTAACCCCACTGCCACGGTGAGGGGCTGGCGTGGGGCAGCACAGGTTGGATGGCAGTGGATTGGTGGCACTGAGAAACCTGGGGCGGGGGGAGGAACACAACCCTGCTGAGCCTCCTCAGCCACCTCTGCCAGATGTCATGGTAAGGTGGCCTAGAGAAAATGGCAGACACATGAACTGCAGGGTGTCCCGGCATGCTGGTGGCTGCCAGGGAGCTGACAGCCCTTTGCCCTGCCTGGAGCAAGGAGCTGAGGTGGGCCCAGCTTGCCTGGGGTGCTCCCAGGACTGTCTCCCCTTCTACTCCCCCCGAGGTGTGTGTGTTTTACCTTGCAGCCATTATAGTGAAAATGGCTATTTTTGGTGGGACTGAAGCCACTGGGGGGAACCACCTTGTCAGATGTTAAATATGTCATCTTCCCTGTCATTGTTCCCATCTGGATGAAAACCAAAGACGCATTGTGGGAAGGAGGTGGTTAATGAAGGGAGAGGGGAGTGAGGCAGGGCAGGGTGGGCACCTGGTGGGAAGGACGAGAGGAGAACAGTAACTACCTTCCGTACAGATCCCCTTAGTGTTGAGGCAGTCCCGGTTCAGGTGTAAATTTTGGAGTGATTTTACCTCTGCTGCAGGTGCAAGCTTTTCCTCAAATCTTCAGAAATCCAGGAGCTGGCCAAGAAAACGGTCCAGCTGATGTTAGGAATCAACTATAGAATCATAGAATGGTTAGAGTTGGAAGGGACCTTAAAGATCATCAAGTTCCAACCCCCTTGCCATGGGCAGGGACACCATGGCAGCTGGAGAGTTGTCTCTGGATGTTGACCAGCCTGGCAGTATTGCTGCCCGCTCTGGAAAATGCGGGGACTTCTCCCACCCGCTCTCACAGACAGGAGCATCTCTAGGAACCTCGTCCTCTTCTTCACCACCTCACAGGGTTACAGCAGCCTGCGCTTCCGGCCGATCAGGACGCTGAGCTCGGCAGTGGAGAACCTGAGACGCTGTAAGGTTGTGGGAGTGATCGATAAGGTAATGACTTGACTTGGAACTGGGGGGGATGAGGCTGGGGCTGGACCAAGGGGAATGTGACCTAGAGGGTCCTGGCAGCTGGGGTTGGGGGGCTGTCCCCCAGCGCAACCGCCAAGGAATGTGAGGGTTACCATCCACACCATTCCCACCAAGGAAAACTCACAGGTGAGGATGCAAGACCCTTTAGGGGTTAGTTGGAAAATCTGTTAATGTCCCCATTCCTTTTGTTTATAAGATCTCCCAAGATATTTACAAGGAGGTTGACACACCCGGTTCTTTCCCATGCATGGAATCATACTTGATGCCTAGGTACCATGGTGGTGGACTCCTATGGATAATCTAGACTTCAGCAGAAGACAAGCTATACGGGTGAATCAACTAATTAGTAGTTCATGATCTTGGAGTGAGGCTGGCTTACCATCTCTGTACACACACTGGCACCTTGCTCTCCTCTGCTGTTCACACATCTCAGTTTGTCAGGATTGATGTGGTCCTCCTGTCCTGCAGAGGCCTGGGTGGGCAGCCCAGCACATCCCACAGAGCCCAGAATGAGCAGTGTGAAACCCTTCATTTTGAAGGAAGCAAAAATGGTGTGGGAGTCACCTTGGTCTTTAATTAACTCTCTACACCCAGGCTCCGTGGCCATCTCATTGCTAATAACCTGTGTTTTTTCTTTCAAGAGTAGAGGTTTGAGAACCACCAAACTCCTCTAGTCGGGTGGGAGTTTGTTGTTCCAGAGTTGAGTCCTTGGGTCATTCCTCTGTGTGTTGGCTGTCTATGGGTGTGTGTTGGGGTGGGAGCCATCACCACTTCTTACTGGTACTGTGTATATTGCTCCCAGGTGCAGATCGTCCAGGATCCAGCCACTGGTGGGACCTTTATACTTAAGGTGGGTGCTTTCAGTTTCATCTTCCTGCTTCTCCCTGTCACACCAGAGCCTCCTTGTCCAAGCAGTTGGCTGGGGCAGAGAGTGATCGGAAGGGAAGTGGTTCTCCTTGGTCACCCGTTCCTCTGCCTTGTAATGCTGCAGGCCAAGCCTTACACCCCTGTTAGTCTGCGTCAACCCCTGAAACAGCTGGTGGGTGAGGAGTGGTCAGTACAAGTCCTAGGGCATTTTCCAGCGTCCTTGGAACTAAAACCAAAGGACTTTATAATTGGACAAGGAGGCATGACAGGGAGAAGCATCAGCTCCAGAGGGAGAGGAGAGAGGGCTGGGATGATGGATTCCCATCTGAAGGAAGAAGGGGCAGTTGTGGGGGAAGGCCACTGCTGTGGACCAGCAGTGTCCTCTGGGTCCTGCAGTGCAGGTTAGGAGCACTCTGCCTTGGCAGAGCTTTGCAGAGCCCTGCCTTATCACAACCGGGTGCTGGGGCTGACAGGGAGCTCCACTGCAGGTGACGCATGAGGGCAGTCATGGGACTTAGCAAATGGCAAATGTCCTCCTGCCCTGCCAGGTGTGAGGTTGCAGGGAGTCTAAGCCTCTACTGTGCTGTAACATTCATCTACCTGTACCTCCTCAGAGCCTCCCCAAATCCCATGTTGAGACCCGCGAGCGACAGACTATCATCCCTCATGGGGTCCCCTTCATGGTCAAGCTCCTGTGCTACTATGTGAGTGAGGACTCCATCTTCCTTCACCTGGAGCACGTGCAGGGTGAGTAGGGACAGCAGTGCCTCCCATCTGTGGAGCATCCTGCTCTTGTCCTCAGCCTCCCTTTCTTTAATATGTTTTTTCTGCTGGTTTGGAACTGTTTTTTAGAGTGACAACACAAGCTGTCTTCTTCAGAAAAGGGTGATGAGTAACAGGGCTTAGATACTTTGTGGAAGGAACTGCTCAGCTGTATTGGGGATTCTGGAGGTTTGGTAGGAGCTGACTGGGGAAGTAACCTAGAATTGGGCCTGTGGAGACCTACATGGAGAAAGATGTTGTGTGTGTAGGGTCATTATATGGAAACTAGCCTCAGGGACCACTGACTCCTACAGGAGGGAATGGTCATGCCTTGAGGTTGATGTGGTCCAGTGTCTTGAAAAGAAAGACCTCTTCATTTTACTGGCATTGTTTGTCCAGGAGGAGGACAGGAAAATGATGGAGGAGAACAAAGTGAGGTAGTTCACCTGGATGTTGCAGAACAAAACTTATGATAAGAACTTCATAGAACATTTTTTGGTTACAAAAGAGGAGGCCACACTGGATTTTGAGATCAGACCAAAGAGAGGAGATGGATAATTGGGGCATAAAGGGCAGGGAGCACATTTGGGTTTGGTGCAACAAGGAGGCAAGTGTGGGGCCTGTCCCGGATCCTGGTGAGGAAGTGTGACAAAGTGGAGGCTTGTCCCACGGAGCTTCTTTGCTCTCTGCTGGTTGCACGGATGAGTAGGGAGCAGCAGCTGGAGTCCAGCAATGACAAATGAAGGCTGACGTGTGTTGGAGAACAGCCTCAGCTCCTTGTGCGTTGCTGTAGGATGAATTTGCAGAAAGCAGCCAGCAGCTGAATGTGGTGAGGGTAGGAAGCCCCATCAGTGTGCTGTGGGCGCCGGGGCTCACTGCTGTGTCTCATTGCTGACCCACAGGGTCAGTGCTACGCTGCGGGAGCTCTCTAGCGTCACCGTCACGTGGGGAGGAAAGACTTTCAGGAGGAAGTAGGGATGGTGGTGGGATCAGGGGCATGTGTGAAGATGTGGCTGACCTGTGACATGGAAGCGGCAGAGCTGGGTTCAAGGAGACGGGGGGGAGCAGAAGGGGGAGCAGGGCTGCTAAAGGAGAGGAGAATGAGCCTTTGGTGTGCCAGGTCCCAGGGGAGGTGTGGCATTGAGCATGGTGTGTTTATGGGGCTGGGGAGTATCTGCATGGACTTGAGCTTTGCTGGGGAGATTAATGATGCTCAGTCACGTCCCCAGCGTGTTGGCTGTGGCCTGTGCCTGGATGGGCAGCGTCCAGAGTGGGGGAACCAGGGATGCTTTCTGCCACATCACTTCTTCTTCTCTCCACTTTCCAGGGGAGACACTGTGGTCTCACCTCTGCTCCAAGTACTGTGTCCAGCAGGGCTCTGTGGATTCAAACACCGTTCAAGCCCTGAGGAACCATGGCAGAGAGGATGGTGTGGGAAGCTCCCAGGGCAGCAGCCAAGTCTCCATCTTCTCTGCTCGGATGGGCACTGACCTCCCAGGCTCTACGATCCACCGAGCACTGGGAAACACCAATGCCTTGCCCTCTCGGGAGCAGTCCCCTGACACTACAGACCCTGGCTCGGGGAACCACTGCCAGCTTCACCCCACTCCTGCTGGTGGCACAAGGGCTGCATCTGGAGGGCAGGATCTAAACATGACCCAGGCTATGTCTGGCATCGTGGACCATGTTCCAGCAGTATCAGCCAAAGACCTCAGCCACCTTACCAACCAGGGCCTTGTCATCTATCCCTGGGATGCTCTAACCAGCGGCACGGGCTGCGTCTTGGAGAGAGAAGCCTCCCAACAAGACCCTGGGCCACGTGCCGGTGGAAGGCTTCCCCAGACACCTGTTCCCATACCAAAGACTGTGGGAGGGGGCCAGCTAGGGACAGGGGAACTGCCATCTCAGCAAGTGTCTGAGGTCCCCTGGGCTCGGCCTCTCCTGACCTCCTCGGGTCAGAGGCAGCTTCATGCAGGAGTTGCCCCGTCCAGCTTTGGCAAGCCCTGTGGGCCTGACCCAGCAGCGCCGGGAGCAAGCCTGACCTACGGCTGGCTCAGAGAGCAGCCGCTCTCAGGACAGTGCCAGTCCCTGGCTTCCCGTGGGCACGGCCAGAGAGCGTGGGCTGTGAAGGAGGAGCAGGTGCAGCTGTGGGCAGCAGAAATCCTCTTGGCCTTAGAGGGACTTCACCAACAGGGTGTATTGTGCCGGGACCTCAACCCCAGGAACCTGCTGCTTGATGCAGCCGGTAGGTAGTGCCCCAGGCTGCTGCCCTGAGGAGAAAGAGATTGGCGTCTTGGCTGGGAGACTGCTGTTTGCCCCATTTCCAGGGACACGGAATGTCTTGGGTTTGCTTTGGGGGGTGCTGGGAGTCTTGGGAGGTTTGGATGTTTCTGAACCTCTGAGTGCAGTCTCAGTTGCAATTTCCAAGCAGTAATTACAAGAGGTGGCTCTGCAGCCACAGGAATGCATTGCCCCTGCTCCCACATTGGGGCTGGCTGCCTGGGAAATCCCAGTATGGGGAGGCTGAGACCAGCTGAACTATGCCTGAGGTTAGTGGGACTGCAGCTTTCCCCTGCTCGTAGTTACTTCTCACTGGGGTATTCTGGAGGTTGCCCATCCCTTCAAGCCATGGGTACCACTGCCAGTGCAAGCCCAGCACACATCCCTGCTCAACTGGCAACAGCTGGGGCAAACTGGAAATTGCTTAGGAAAAGAAAAACACAGAGAGCTTTGCAAGGGGGAAGCTAACCTCCCTCCCTGTGGCACTGCTGCTTTCCTCACCACAGCCTGCCCTGGGGTCTGTGAGGTTGGAGCCCACCTAACCAGTCTTACCAGCTGCAGGGACCCACTGTGTCAAGCACTGGGAGGCCGGGGGATGCGCAGTGCCAGAGGATGCAGTGTCTCTGCGTTTGTGGCATGGCGGGGACCCAGTGCCCTGGCTGTTCCCAGTTGCAGGGACTGGGCTTGGCTTTGTGCTCCGACCAAAGTCCCTAGCTTTGTCCTAACCTCCTTGTTCTTGGCTCTGGTGCTGCTCTGCAGGTCACGTCCGTCTCACCTTCTTTGGCCAGTGGACAGAGGTGGAGCCTCAGTGCTGCAGCCAGGCACGGGAAGAGCTGTACAGTGCCCCAGGTAAGGGACGTGTCCCCTGCATTCTCCTGCCCATAGCCCAGCGCTGCCAACCAGGGGAGAAGTGGCTTCTGCAGGCAGCGAGATGTGTCTGGCACTGCACAGCCACTGGTGCTTCCTGCCTCCAGCTCTAATGCCTCTCTGGTTCTTTCTGCAGAAGTGGGGGGGATCACGGAGCCCACCGAAGCAGCCGACTGCTGGAGCTTTGGCTCTCTCTTGTACGAGTTGCTGACAGGAGTGGTAAGAGGCAGAGGAGCTGTGCGAGGGTTGGGGAGGAGGAGGTGACGCTATAGCACAAGAGCTCCCTGCCATGCAGGGCTGGGAGGGTGCCTTGCCCTGCTGGCACCTCAGCACTGTGCCAGGTTACTTCAGGCATGCGATTCCTGGTGCCTGTGCGTGGTCTCTGGCTGTTCAGCCACCTGGTTTTAGATCCTGTTGTGTAGAGCTAGGGTTGCATGGTGATGGAGGCTCAGTGGGGTGCTCATATCCTCCTCAGTGCTTCCGCTCATCATCACCCTCTGTCTCCTGCAGCCACTGTACCAAAACCACCCTTCAGGGATTCAACCTCACACCCAGTTGCATCTGCCAGAGGGGCTCAGCTTGGCCGCTACGTCGCTGCTCACAGAGGTGAGGGGCTTGAGTGGATGGGAGGGAGGATGGGGCTAGAGGGTCCAGCCTGGGTAGTTCTTCCAGTGTCCTGCTGTCCCATTCCCTTTCTCTGCAGCTCCTGCAGTACAACCCAAAGCGGCGCTTGGGCTCTGGAGGAGGTGGCATGGCAAAGCTGAAGTCCCATGCCTTCTTCAGCACCATCCCCTGGAACAAGCTGGTGGGCTAGACAGGCTGTCCTTCCCGCGGGGAGCTGGGCCCAGGGTCACTGGCGCAGGCACTTGTGACCCCCGGTGGCACTGGCAGCTCTGCCTGCTGGGAGGTTTGCCTCAAGGGCTGCCCTGGGGTAGGGTAGGCATGAGGCTTTGCAGCCTTATGTGTTCTTCTGTCTCTGCTTGTGTTTGTTGGTGTCTCCAAGAGGAGGCTGCGGTCTGGGCCAGGCTGTCTTCTCCTCTAGGTTCTTCCTGGTGGAAAAAGGGATCCCAGGTGCCCACCCCCCATGCTCCCCTTCTGGAGCATCCCTTGCTCAGCTTACCACCGTGCCCTGGGACTCCCTCCCTATGGTTTTTATCTCTGCTGCTACCACAATGACCTCCCCCCAACCCTGTTATTTTTTGTGGCTTCCAAGTGCATCTCCTTCGGGCCCTGCTGGCTGGTGCCCGAGCCCGGCCTCTGTGCCCGTCCCTGGCTGCATGTGTGTGTGGGTAATGTCTGCTGTGGGGTGAGACAGGAAGGAGCCCTCTGCTCTTCCCCCCCCCCCAGCCCTCTGAAAAGAATAAATCACTCATCATCGCTTGCAGAAGTGTCATTTTGTTTCTGAGCTGGACCAGGGAAGCTTGGGCTGAGCCAAGGAGGGCCCCAAATCTCTCTGAAACCTGTGTGGGAGACCCGGGTTGGTATCA
The DNA here is from genome assembly GCA_002844005.1 of Limosa lapponica baueri. Lineage (NCBI taxonomy): Eukaryota > Metazoa > Chordata > Aves > Charadriiformes > Scolopacidae > Limosa > Limosa lapponica. The sequence continues at coordinate 266,589 of KZ505750.1, read as the reverse complement.
CCCACTGGCTGTCGGCACCTTGCAACCAGAACCCAGAAGGTGGCACCGAGGGTCTGGCCATCTCCCCTTGTGCCCTGCCTGCCTCATGGCCTCTTGGCTCTGCACAGCCATGTGCCTGCAGCTCAGAGCTGGGAAAACACACAGAGTGCCTGTGTTTTCCACCAGCCTTGCCTGTTGTCGTCACTACCCGGTCTGGCTCCAGCCTCCCATGCGCCTAGGTGCTCCTTTCTGCTGGCAGGACAGCAGCCCTGCTGCCCTCCTTGCTGTATATTCCTGGTAGAACAAGCAGCGAGGGTTTAAAGGGATGAACGCCAAGAACCAGCACTGATGGAAGGAGGGTAAGAGCAAACACAAACCAGGATGGAAGAAAAGGTGTCTGCTGGCAGCCCAAGGCAGAAGCTGCTGTGCTCATTTATGCAAGCCAAAGCCACAGGCTGAAGGATGGGGTAGCAGTGGCAGCGGTGTAGTTTTGGCACTCCTCGCTCAGCACTCCGTCCCATTGATCACAGGGAATTACTGGCACCAGCGAAACTTTTCTGCGGTTAGCTGATTCCAGTGCCTGCTTGCCCATAGCAGTAACACCCTGCTCCTTGCTGACCCGGCCCTGGCTCTCGGGCAGCAGCAGGAGGAGCACTTGTCCACCAGAGGGAAGCAGAGCTCGGGAGAAACTCATCTCCCACCCCAACAAAGGCAGGGGACACCTCAAAGGCTGTGCAGAAGCAAGAGGACTAACCCAGGAGACCACTAAGCAGGCCAGATGCCGGGAGCAGCAGAGCCCGGGGCTTTTCCTCACTAGGGCAGCCTGAACCGGTTGAACCCTCCAGCAGCAGCAGGCTCCCCCCTCACCCACCAGCCTCCTAGTCCTGTGCTTCAGGACTGACTCTTAGGCCTGTGGCCAAAGCCACAGCATGGCTTCTTGCCACAAAGTGCCCTGGGCATTGCCCAGGAGGGTCAAAAAGGAAGCTTCAAGCACAGCACCTGCACGACCCTGCTTACAGCAAGCCCCGATAGGGCAGATTAAATAAAGCAGTTTGCTCGGCTGCATCGTTTTAAGAGCTTGACTGTACATTCACTCCCAGGGTAGTTCAAAGGCCTCATTTATTGCAGCTCCAGACAGGATACAGGCACTGCCCCTCCCCAGGCTCACATACAAAGCCAAGGTGCGCCCTCTGAATCCTAAACCCCCACAGCAGACTGGGTGCTAGCAGCATTTTTTAATCAGAACCCTCTCTTTCATTCAATTTACTTGTGCAAGAGCAGCTAGACTCCTTGCCCTCCCATTACAGCACAGGGAAGGGTTTTTCCCTCTCTCTCTCTCCTCCTCCTAACCTTCCACCTCAACCAGAGACAGTCGGAGGAAAGCTGACTCCACGTGCAGGATTAGCCGTAGCCACCGGGAAGCCATGGGAACCAGTAGGAAGAACTGCTCTCCCTTTGGTCCGCCTGCCAGCTGTGAGTGCAATCCCTTTCTCTGAAAAGGGGAAATTGCCGCCTTCACTCGCGGCCGGGAAGGGCAAACCATTCTCTGAAGCTGATGTCAGAGCCGGAAACCCCCCCTTCCCATGCCGTGATGGCGGCCCCGGTTCCCGTTGCTCAGCGGGGACAGCTCCCGGGGGAGAGGCTCAGCACCACGGACAGCTTCCCACCCCTCCCTGCTCCCCCCCCATCCAGCCCCCGACACTTCCCACTTCCACCATCGGATCCGGGAAACACCAAACCGCTTCCACACCTGCACTTTTAAGAGCCCGTCCCCGTTCTCCCTCCCGGCCCTCATGCCGTTTATCAAATACCGGGATTTCCCCGCTGCCTGTAACAGTTCTGTTGCCAGACCGCAAAAAGGATGGTTTCCAGCCCTGAAAACCTCATCTTTGCTGGGAAAAGCCAATTCTGTGCCAAAAAGGGGTTTGAGGACAGCAGAATTCACAGCCAGAGAAGCCTCAACCTACGACCACCAGGGACAGACCCGAATCCCGTTCCCTCTTTTCTCTCACCATCAGGTACCAGGCTTCTTATGCCACACTAGGGGTGCTCCTCGCCCAGGAGCTCGCCCCCTCAAACACACCCCACCTCGCAGTCGTTGCCCACTTTTATTTCATTTAAAATCCGCTGTGTTAAATATTTTAGTTACAAGTTCTGTGTAGAGGGTAAGAGTAATAGACTCTGCAGGCACTAGCAACCCCCTCACTCCCCCATACATGTGTGCGCTATCGGATTAAGGACTGCCCCCCTCCCCCCAAAACCAGCAGCCTTGGGCTGGGATATACATTACACTGAAAGACCTGGCACCCCCCCCAGCTCTTTGCTGGTAGCGGGCCAAGCCCTCGCACGCAGGAAGCCAGCAGTCGGATCCACCATCGGTGAGCTGTGATTCAAGGACAGCCACTGGGGGCTGGTTCTCACTCCCGTGTCAGGCATGTAATGGTGAAAGGGTTGTCCCCCCCAGGAACAGTGCTACCTCCACAGAGGTCACGGGCTCTGCCCACCCAGACACGAACATTCATGCCACAGTGAGCAGGCTAGAGAGAGACAAACGATCTCCAAGGGAAAGCAGGGAAGCTGCCACCGCTGCGTTCCTGTCTGTGGAGGGAGTGTAACTAGGGCACTGCCAGAGGTGTGACACCTACTTCAAGCCCTGCTCTGATCAAAACCTCTGCTGCAGGTGGCCTGGGGGGGGGCCCAGACTGCCCTCACAAGGCAGATGAGTGTGAAATATTTTCAAGCAAAACAGGGACAGAACAGTAGCCTTTCCTCTCCTCTCCCTCCCAGGAACCTCAGTGCTAGGAAGTAAAGCTGAACCCACCTTGGAGCGGCAGGGAAGGGTACCCTAGCACAGGAGCAGCAAGCAGTTTCCACCGGTATAGGACAAGCTAGAGGTGAGAGTTTGGTGCTGTGGGGGAGAGGATGCCATCTAGCTGGCTCTGGAAAGGCAGTGCCATTCAGTGGTTGGCCCACTGGATAGCATTCCTCGTGAGAAACTGAACCTTCGTTAAACAGAACAGGAAAGGAGGTAGGAGCGATCCCCACAATTCCCTCTGGGGCAGCTCCGATCACAGCGGAGGGGAGGGAGACTGGAATGACCCCTGCCAGTTCCTGAATGCCCTGCATCGTCCCTGCTGGTGCTGCGGCCCTGCCCTGGGTGGGTTTGTGTGGGGGTGTAGCTGCTCTACAGGTCGAGCAGCAGCACGCGGGGATCCTCCACCGCTGCTTTGATCTTACGCAGGAAAGTCACCGCCTCTCTGCCGTCAATCAGCCGGTGATCGTACGTCAGCGCCACGTACATCATGGGCCGCACCTCGATCTGAGGAGGAGGAATAAGACAGGCACTAGTCAGCTCAGCCCTACTGCCTGCACGACACCCTCCTGTGAATTCAGGGAAAACCTGGCTTTTTCCTATCCTGAATGCAGGGCTCGGGCCCTCCTGGATGTGGCCTTCCTGGCACGATTACCCACCCGCACTCACTCACCCAGGCACTGACCACCACCCAGGCTGGGGCCACAGCGCACAAGACTAGGTCTCTTTCTAGGTTCTCTATCGCAAAGGCCACAACTTCTTCCTCCACCCCACACCTAAGCAGATTATCCAGTTCTCCCCCTCACAGATAGGACCAGGCCCTCTGCACAATTCAGGCAAGTACCAGTGCCAGCAAAGCTGCCCTTTCTTTGAAGTCCTTTGAAGTCCTCTTTCACAGTAAAGCCTTTTAGAAGTTGACACCAACCCCACAGACAAAGCATATGGCCTATGGTCCTCATCCCACTGAGCCCTCCCCTCTGTTCACTGAAACCTCCTGTGCAGCTCCACCTACCTTGCCTCCCACAGCCACAGGCCTGTCGACAATGGCATGCATGCCTAAGATGGCAGACTGGGGTGGGTTAATGATAGGTGTCCCAAAGAGTGACCCAAAAACCCCTCCGTTGCTGATTGTGAAAGTGCCACCATCCATGTCTTCAATTGCCAGTTCATTTTTCCGTGCCTAAAAGAAAAATAAGGTCTTAGAAAACCACACAGAAAACAACACAGGCAAAGGACAACAGTTTGGATGTTCACCCTCTCCAGGAATAAATGCTGATGGCAAGAACTTGGCTTATTGACCTGTTCAGCTGTAAACCAGAATGAATTACTTGAAAATGCATCCACAGTCTTTATATCTGAACATTTACTGGCTTTGGGGAAGGATTCTCTTGCCTTTGCTTTCAACTCTGGCTTTTGCAGGAGACAGACACAGGGACTTCTAGGCCCAGGCAGTTCAGCCTTGGTCTCTAAAGACAAAGGTGAAGATACACGCTGTCACTAATGTATAATTTGTGGTCTCCTGGAAGGACAACAAGCAGATAGGCCTGTCCTGTAAAGCATGGGCACAGATATAGCTGTAACTGGATCACTCCTCACAGCACAACTCAGTGTGTCAGAGGTCAGAGATGACGACACAGAGGGACTGAATCAATTCACGCCTATCCAGCACCCCCAATCCTTCCCATTCCTCCCAATCTTTTTCAGAAAAACCTCCATCTTTCCTTACCTTCTCTCCCAGCTCGTAGATAGCACGCTCTATGTCAGCAAAGTTCATGTTTTCTACATTCCTAACGACAGGGACCACAAGGCCCTAGGGAGAAGCAAAGTGCATGATCAGCAAATTCACAGCAGCAACACACAGATAACCGTTATCGGGCAGGAGCCTGGCCTCAGCCCAGCAGAGTTCCTGCTTCCTCCTCAGCCCACAGCAGGTGGTTGGCAGAGCTGCCTCACCCCTTGGCAGGCTGCCGGGAAACCCGACGAGACACACACCAAGGGCTGACACCACAATGAGACATCTTCTCTGCCTTTGTAAGCCCATCTCATAAAATCAACCAAGCTTGTCTGGATGCAGCTCCGTGTCCATAAAAGCAGCTGAGGCACTGGGCAGAGTTCAGCTGCCACCTCTTTTGAAGTGAGAAGAGCAGAGTCCCTCTGCGCTGGACCTCCTCTAGACTTTGGGAGCAGTGACAAAACTTCAGCCCTGGCCAAATCTCTGCCACACAACAGAACTAACTAATTCAACATCTGTATCTCCATCCTATACTCTCCCTGGACAGGAACATCTCTTTGACCCAAGCAATGTGATTTACAGAAATGGTGGGACAGCACAGCAAGGTTATCCAAAGGACAGGACATGCAAAGGACAGGGCATACTGTCCATGCCATATCCTCATGTGCCCAGGAGAAAAAGGATTTCCCTAACTTGGCCCTACTCTTTAACCACTGAGATCTACATTGACCTTGTTACTACATCTCCTAGTACAGTGAAAGAATATTCTTGGTCCTCCATCTTCTCCCAAAACCCATCTTGGCAGTCCACAAGGTATCAAATGTTTCATTTAGAAGATCAGTCTCCTCAGTAAGTTTCTGCTGCAGAGGAGCTCAAAGATGAGTTGGCTCAAAATATATGACCATCCCAGACCCGAAGCTGTAGGAACCATGGCCAAAGCATCCAAGGTACCTACCCGGGGAGTTGCTACAGCAACACTGATGTCCACATAGTCCCTGTACACAATCTCTTTGGTCGTGTCATCAATCACTAGAAGGACAAAAAAACCTGTGTTATACATGCAGTACCCAAGATCAAGGGCTCAAGAGGCCAGAAGCAGCCACAAAATCCTAACAACTTGCTCATCTCTAGCTTAAACATAACTCCAGAGAAGAATGAGCCCTCACTGCACCTATGGGAGAGCCAACCAGCAGGCTCTTCGCTCTGCGGGCTGTGTACGCATGGCCCCAGCCCCACTCATGGCAACCCCTTCCTAATAGAGCCCCTCTTGGCAAGCTGTACTCTACCTACCTAAGTGGCATTAGCAAAATCAGCTGCAGCGTGTAGGACCGTCCCTGCTTTTCCTGCGTATTTGACTTGCCTGCCCAAGCTATTAGCCCTGCCATGGACTTGGCCACCTGCATTCCCCCACTCTGCCATGTTCACTGGTGAGATGTGCAACTCACCAGCAAGGGTCACCACTCACCTGCATTCACAACGGGCTGGTCCTGCAGAGCAAAAGCTGCAGCTTTCACAAAAGCTGACATGAAACCTAGCTTCAGGTTGTGCTTTTTCAGGAAGGGATCCTTGTGTACAGCTCTCATCTCCCGGATGTTGCTGCAAAACACATGATAACACTGGTCAGCATGGAGTCCAAGGAAACACTGTCCCCTCACCCCATAACACACTTCAGTGCCAGCCCCAAGGACCGCAAACCTGCACCACCAACTGGTAAACCACCAGTCTGCAGAAAAATCTTTCAAATGTCACGGGTGAAATGGGCCGAGTGTGGCACCAAGGACCCTGCCAAAGGACCTAACAGGAACTGGTCCTGGACTACAGGCTCAACAGGACAGGGTTATCTGCTTGGCCCATACTGCCAAGCACAAAAGCAAGATATGTTATGGTGTATTTCCTGCTTAGGCCTGATGTTGCCACTGATTCTTTGGAGAAACCACTGCTAATACCAGTGTGGCACCGCAGAGAGCAACTCCAGGTGTGGCTGAGCCAACCCTGGAAGGGTGGAAAACCAGGAAATGCCAAGAGCAGAAGAGATGCTCGTGGTGACTGAGGCAAAAGACTTCAACCATTGTGCAAGTCCAGCATCAGCCAGCATGATGATGCCTCCCTACCCAACTCTTTGGCATTGGGAGTTGAGTGAATATGGAAGAAATCTCTCCAGATGTTATGGTAGTGGTTGCCAGCCCACCCACAGCCCTCAACCAGACTAATCATGTGTTCCGCACTACTTCTATTTGTCGGAAGTGTCAACCAAGCTGTGGCTACAAGCTCTGCCTCTTCCAGGCTAATACCAGATGCTGTGGAATCACACGGTCCATCCCTCCCCCCTCCAGAGACCTTGAGTCTTCGAAGAGACAGTTTCAGCAAGGGGCAGGGGTCTCCATGGTTTAGAGTGTTTGTTTTCCTGCACCTAACCTTGTTTAGGGCTAGGATTACTGCCCAAAGACATTAGTGCCTCCCAAGACACAAGGACTGCAGCAATGAGAACAAGGTTTGCTATGAAACTGGCTCATTATGGCTTCCTCCTTTCAGACACTGACCCCCGTGGGAAGCAGGCGGCCCCACCATAGGCCCTCACGAGTCAACCTCACAGAAATCAATCCAAACCAGATTACCTGATGCAATGAGAGCCTGAGGCCAGTGTAAAGCGACACCTCAATGAGCCTCCGACAGGAGATAAAGCTGCAGCACTTCCCCTCCAATCAAGACTATTTTGCCAACCTTATTGTTCTGAGACCCAAATATTTACATGTTTTGTCTTAAGGAGCAGAATAGGATTTCACAAGGCAATTTGATTTGGGCACAATTTCCCCTTAATGCACTGTAACATAAGCTGCCCACCCTCCAAAGCCATTAGTGCACTCAGTCCGTGCAAGCACTTGAGTCAGGAGACCCCCACCCGTCTGGAGGGGATGTGGAAGGATGCTAGTCTGTCTCTGGAAAGCTGCACTATCTAACAGTAAGGCCCTCAGACCTATGTACTGCTCAGCTGAAAGGCTGATGAGCCCTGGGGAACCACCTCATGGGAAGCTAAATATGCCCACCTCCAACAGCAGTAAGCTGGTGGGGTGGCAGAAAGCAGACGCTCCATCGTGGTGTCTCCTAATAACCACTATACAAGTGACACTAGTCGCTCCTGCTCTTCCGCTCAACATCTACCAGTCCTCAACCAAGAACCACACAGATGAGGAACCAGGTTGCCCCTTTTACAAGCAGCAGATGACTCCCGAGAAATGACAGGTTGTTAGGAAGCTGTGCACCCCTCTCACACCAAAACACCAACGTGGCCCTGAAGAAGCCGTGCAGACAGTGGGACACACCTAAAAAAGAGGTCCCAAAAGACATGCTGCCAATCTCTCCAAAGAGAATCAGCAAGGTCTTGGCTGCTATTTAAAGATGACTGCCTGCATCTATTTCTACTTGTAAAGGGAAAAAGAGGTCTGCTCCTCACCTCATATCGATCTCATTGAAGGTGGTCAGCATGGCACAAGTATTCTGAGCCTCCTTCAGCCGCTGCGCAATACGCTGACGCATCCTATTCATTTTCACCTGAAAATTAAAAAGATGTAAGCAGAAGCTTCCTCAAGTTCATACAGGGGCAAAACACAGAAGAAACTCAAAAGACCTTTCTTCTTGCCATCTGGTTGACTAGTAATGGATGCCTAGGGCCAAGGTTTTCACTCCAGCTCTCTCTCAGGAGCATGACAGGCTGAGGAGTTGTTTTCACTATGGAGCAGCCCAGCTCAACACAGTTTCCAGCATGAGGTTAATGTGAGAAGAGCAAGACTGCTAAGAAAGCAGGCTGCTCAACCATGTTCTCTTAAAAACGCACAAGGCAGGTGAAGCAGCCTCCCGTCCCTTGCTGAGGGCTTGTGGACAGACCGAGCAGATCACACTAAGCCTCCTGTGGTCAGTTAGGAGAGCTCAAGACAAGACTTTTGCCTAGAAAAGACCTGTCAGATTGGACCTGGCTCTTCCTCCACCCCACCCCTAAGCGGTGCCCTTATGCAGAGCAGTTCCCCATCTGTCAGAGCCCCATTGAGCTGGGTGTGAACAGGTAGATATGGACACATCCAGAAAGCTCAAGGCTTATGCCAGAACATGTTATCGCTCAGCAAGAGAAGTGCTGGCAAGGCCCCTATTCCCGCAGCTTACCCTATGCTCTGATCTGGCACCTTTGCTGGGCACTGCCTCCCCAGGAGGGGCTGCTGCCGGCTTCACCGCAGACACTGAGGGTAAAGAACACATCAGTCAAAAAAGGAAGCCAGGGCTTGATCGCAACACCCTAAGGTAGAAAGCCTGTTTGAGCTCTTTGCTTAAGCAACACAGCACAGAAGCAGCTTTGAATTAGGCTGCACAAGTGTCAGGCACAGCTGAGCTCTCCAGTCTGGAGCATGCAGGGCAATAATGCAGGGAGGCCTTCACCATAAACGCCAGACTGTTTGCCATCTTTAACCTTACACGCTCTCCCTAAGGAAGAGAGGCTTGAAAACAGGAGAAAATGGCTGTTGCCTCACCTGGTTTGCTATCGATGGGCTGAGTTGACACAGGCGGCACTGGTGGCATCGTGGTGGGAATTGGTGCTGCAGGAGGGGGAGGAGGAGCAGCCGCAGCTACCGGTTCAGGGGCTGCAGGAGGAGGAGGGGCTGCTGCTGGCTTAGCCTTGGCAGGAGCAGCTGAAAGACAAGGAAGAACCACGGTAAAGGCAACCACAGCTTCCACTGTTAGGGATCTCTGAGTCCAACCAACCTGATAGAGGTTAACCCTCTGGCAGAGTGCCTTTATGTCAGCACTACTGAACCTGAACTGATAGAAGCCACCACAAGAGGATCCCACAGTGAAAGTGTTTTACTCATCGACACCCTAGATGTCACTGTGCAGAAAACTGGATGCTAAAGAGAAAAGGGCCGAGAAGGGAGTTATATCAGGGGAATTCTCAATTTTAGCTTAGAGCTGCAGTCTCCTGCAGAGGAGCAAAGGGAAAGTTCCCCCCTCAGAAGGACTAAAATTACAGTTTTCTAATGGACAACAGAACGGGCATATTCTCTTCCAGCTACAGGGGCAGATGAAGAAAACATTTAACCTCTCTCAGGATCTCTCTAAATGCCTTGCTTTCATCTTCAGAAAAAGACTGGTGGAAACAGGAAGGCCTGTGCAAGTTATACATTTCCGACTTACCTCCAGTTTTCCTGAGTTTGAACAGAGGTGTTCCCCCTTCCACTTTCCCACCATCAGGTACCAGAAGGGCTTCAATCACACCAGCTGCAGGGGCTGGAACTTGCACTGATGTCTGCAAAAAGGAAAATCAGTGAAATTCCCCCAAACACTGCATGGAGAACAAGTGTCCAAGAGAAGATGCCAATAAGCACAGATACACATTGTAATTTGGCACAGACTGTGACTCTGTCTCGCATCATTTGCACCGGTTTTCACACCCTCCACCGGGATTTTGTGCCAATACTTAGAGGTTTTAGGAGATGCTGGCAGCGTAACATATAGCCTGATCTTCCTGCTCCAGGGTACAATCAAGAATTAACCCGCTGCCAGTATCTTACTGACAGCAACACCAGAAGCAGCACTTGGCATGGAGATTCAGCAAGAACTTCAAAGCTTGAGAGTCCTTTAAGGAGTGAGTAAACTTAAAGGCTAAATTTAAAACAATCTGAAGACATCCTGTGGCTCTGCAGATTTCTCCTGTTTAATCACAAACAGGTTTTGAAGCTTAGAGCACTGAAATTGGAAGGAGGAGTGGAATTGCAGTTCCAACAAACATCAGCACCACTGACGCTTAATCAAATGCATGAGGAAAGAAGAGTTATCAGAGAATTCTCACTTAAGGCACAGCCAGCTTTCACACCAGATGAGAAAAGCCTTTCTCCGTGAAGGGAGAAGGAGACACAGGCAGGGCCTGCAGGCTCTTGGGGCTCTTAGCAGGAGAGGAGACACACAGAGCACTTGCTATAGAACTAGAAAAAGTTTTGGTCCAGAAAACTCCTACCTTGTCTGTTTCAATCTCACACACCACTTCATCTTCCGCCACTGTATCTCCAACAGCTGAATGACAGACATGAAGACCACTGTGAGGAGGGAGGTTTGCTCTGGCCTCCCCTCTTAACCCACAGCAGTCTCCCCCACTAACCCAGAATTTTCTCACCCCAGTTCTCCACAACTTCTAAAGAAAAGTCTAGCTCAATCAATCAATCTGCTGCACACTCAGTCTGATTCCAGTTTAGACATCACCCTTCACCTGGCATCACCCATGACAGAGAGATGCCAAGACAGCAACTGCAATCTTTGCCCCTCAGAACTGCAATTAATCCCCTCATTTGTCACAGACTGAAAGGCATGGAGCAGGCTGTCAGCCAGTGAACCACAACCCATCCCCAAACTGTCCAGTGCAGCAGCAACGGTGCTGAGAATTTCAGGCAACTGCTTACCTTTCTCCCACCTGACATCTCCTTCTGTGACTGACTCTGCAAAGGCTGGTGTGTTCACCGTAACCACGTCATCCCCTGTGAGACAAACAGACAGACTTGAACATATTCAGAGCTCAAAACTTAAGGCTTTGCTTCATTCTCATCATCAGGACTCTAGCAGAGGGTGTAGCTCAACAGACATCAAATGCTGGCCTTCTCCTTGCTTCAACACTGATTAAGATTTAAACACAAGAGAAATTCCCATCTGACTGAAAGTCACATTGTGACGGGAATGCCAGACAAAATCTGAGGGACATAGACCCTCAGCCATCCATTGACGTGGCCAAGACCAAAGATGGAACAGGTAGCTTCAGGTGTTTCAGGACAGCAATAGGTAGCACAAGAGCCATCCCGCTGACTCCAGACTTTTTACTTACTACATACTGCAGTGGTTCTGAAGTAACGGACAGTGAAGACACTGGAGCTATTTACTCTGCAGAAAGAGAGAAAGATATGAACACAGAAGTACATTCCTCTGCAGGCTGCCAGCATCAAGCTCAAGTACAGAATTTACATTTGCTTAACCGATCTGAAAGGCTGCTCAGCCCTTCTGATGTATTTATTCAAAGGGACTCCTACTTACTGTTCAAGCTGTAACAATCCCACTAAGAAAGGAAACACTACAGCTTACCATCACTAGTGCTCTCAGAAACTCAGTGAGAACTGAAATTTATGGAATTCTAATTTAGGAAGACAACCCAACAGAACCCCTGTGGTTTAAATACTGATATAAAGCTGACCTAGACAGCTCACCCTATGCCCAAGACTAGTGCAATAACCATTTTTTTTTACCTCCAGATCAGGACTGTCAGAAGTTGCTAGATTGCTCCAAAAAAAGGAGAAAGCACCATAAATTGCCTATGGCAACACATTCAAGAGAAAGCTATATCTCTCCACCATATCCCTTCACAGGGAGCTGGCAATCCCAAGCATTCCAAAGGATGTTTTTTATACCTACTAACACCACATTTGGAAACCTGAAGCAAACATGCTTTAGCACTTCCTCTAATGCAAATGGACCACCATTTCAGGCTTTTATAGATGCGCTCCTAAGGTTATTTCTCTAAATACATTTTTACAAGACCACCTCAGCAATGCAAACCTTGCCATATGAACAACAGCTCCCTGAACCACCCCACTTCTCCTGACAGAAATCCTACCAGGAGGCCACCATAGAGCAAACAAGACTTCTGGTCAGATAATCAAAGGGTAGAGATCCACTTATCACCAGTCTCCTCATTCCTGTCCCTTCCCCTTCCTCAGTATCTGGTCCCAAACAAAGCTTATTTTCTTTAAGCATGCCACAGTTCCTGACCTGCAAAACCTAGATTTTGTTAGGGCTAGCTCCACACTCCTACAATGTGCCCAGGGATTTTATGATGGGCAACCATATTCTGCCTCCCAGTCCCCAGATCTTGCCAGGGCTAGAGCAGCCCCAGCCTCTCCACATCACAACTTTCCTAGGGATACTTACACAAGCTTCCTGCTGTTGGTGTAAGCCAGTCCCTGGCTCCCAGCCACACCTGTGAATGAGAATGGTGTTACCCCACAGGAGCATTATTCAGCCCTCAAGTGTCCCTGTCAGGTAAAAGAGTGCAGAGGACACCACTGTCCACCCTGAAAGAAGCTTGGGACTAAGTGGGGAATACAGCCACACAGAGGCACCTCAGGGCTCTCAAACCTGCCCAGAGCTTGCCAAGAACAGTGGTCTTGTCTTCATCTAGATTTAAAGAGATGGGAAAAACAGTTATATCTTGATTTCAAAGCTAATAAGGATAACTTTGAAAAGGGCAAACAAAGCAGCATTCTAACTCCAGTCAGAACAAAACCAGGAACAGCTACAAGGGACACCTCCAGGCCTGCTAAAACGTTGGTTGCTGATGAGTTATCCTCAACAATACAGAGAGGTTCCTAATAGGAGCAAGGCATCAGTCTCCTAAGAGGCACTCCCAGGAAGCCTCACATTTGTGTGGACAGGTAAAGAAGGAAAAAAGAATGAAAACAGGGAGTAGCAAGCCACTGTCAACCTTCATCTCTGTCCATCCCCTGTCCCAAGAACACTTCTTTTCCAGAACTCACAGCAGGAAGTACTTGCATAGCTTCTCAGTTTCACATACCCCACCGTCCCCTTCCCACACTGCTCACATGCCCTGACACTGCAATTTTTATTACGAACTGAACTCCTGTCCTTTGCCTCTTTCAGGGCACTGGCAGTTTTCCAGACTGATCTTAAGGAGAGTCAGTGTAGCAACTGGAGAACATAATTATCTCAATTACACAATGCCAGGAGGAAGAACCACTTCCTCACTTAATTTTTTTAAAAAAGTGATATAATTTTTACACCATCCCTGACTAAAGAGCTGATATTGGAACTCTAGAAACCTGAAAAGGCAAGCAAATTTAACTGGTTTCTCAAAGTGGAATCAGAAGTGAGTGATATAATGCTATATAAACACAGTACAGCTAGAAAAAACAGAGCCCTGGGAAAATCCAGTTTAAGCACTGAAGAGGAGTTCACGGACATACTAGATTTGACATGTCACTTAACACTCATCCATCATTTTCAAAGGAGTTTATTAGAGAGCTAGGCTCTGCATCAGCATGTGTTTCAAGCGCTGTAATGCTTGAACTACACTGTGCTGCTGCTGCTGTGAAATCTTCACCAGAACCAAATGGATTGGGCAGCATGTACATTAGGCAAGGGAGGCACTCACACAGAAACACAGCTCATTTCACCAGCTGTTTCTTCATTACATGATTGACAGAAACAAACCCCAATCAAACCTATTACCAATTTCCATCATCAGCTCTGTTCTGTCTAGGTAGTTTGAAATGAAATAAAAGCATAACACTCACCAGACAGAGAGCATCTTGCCAGAGTACAGTTCCCCTGTCAGAGAGAAGAGGAACTATCAGTATTGCAAAAAGATGAACCCACCTGAGAAGGACTTTGGTTTTCCCACGAGACCTGGATCAGAGAGAGGACCCACCATTCCCATGCTCCAGCCTGCAGACATGCTACTTTCCCATAGCGTGTTACAGTGGGAGACGGCGAGAGCATCAACACCCTTCCCTTTGCTTTGTCTCCTTCCAGGATGCCTTCCTGTGGATGTTAAACCCGATGCACTTGGTTTTCAGTTGTGCCTCCAGCTGTTTTGACCTTCTCATGCACACTTTACTCTTTAAAAGGAACAGATTTCTAAAGACTCATTCACTAAAATTTGCTACGAATGAGAAGGTCAAGGGTAGCTACTGGACACAATGAAAAAGCATCCCATGATGTTTACTCCTAGTCATGAATGCAGCATCTGAGGGGTTTTTTGTTCATTTGTTTTAAGGCCATGGAGCCTTTGAACCCCAGAAGGCCAGGACTTCCCTCGATGGCAAAATTTCTACTGCCTTCAGTGAGCCAGGAATTCCACCTTCTGGTGATGTTTCACTTCATACCCATGTAATCATTGACTACATTCCTAGCTCAGCATAACATTCCTCAAAAGTAAAAGACATTTCAAGATATTCCAGTTATTTTCCCTATTGCTATTATACATTTCTCTAGCATTGAACCTGCAGATCTGGAGAACCTAAGAACTCTTTAAATGCCATAGCAAAATATCACAGTAACCATGACTAAAATGAAGTTGACTGGTCTGGAACAACAGCTACTCAACAGCTCAAGCACCCTTATCCAGCAGCTAAGGTAAGAGGTAAAAATTGGACTTCATTCACACCTTCAGTGTCCGAAGGGAAGCTTGTGTGTAAGCCCCGATTTCAGCTTCACGAGAGCAAGGAGGGTGGGATATAACTGATCTTAAGTATCAAAATAATCTGTGGAGCTGTGTGTGATGAGACAACATAGAGATCAAGGACCAAAGAGACACTTAAGCTTGTTACACTATCTACAGGACTGAGCGCTGTAGCATGCAAAAATACTTTCAGTGGATACTTCCTATCATCAAAACTATTAACAGGCCTAGAATTGACCCCTTGGTAGTTTAATAATCCAAATTTACTGATGGATGTGGCTTCTTGGATAGTAACGCACAGTCAACTCAGTGATCGATGGGCAGTTCAACGGGGTTATGATTAGTTGTGCTGAGGATGCAGGCAGCCAGGCTAAACCGCTGCTAAACCAGCCTGGGTCTGGCAGAGCTCAGGAGCTCCAGCACAGCCCCATGCAGGTACCCAGCCTTGCCGGTCCACTGCAGGGACCAATGATCCTGGACCAACAGTACTACAGAACCAGGATCCAGTAGCCCCTGCCCCGGGTCTGGCTGGGGACGGGAAAGCAGGGAGCACTGGGCGGCCCTTGCAGACTCATCGTGAATGCTACAACACTTAATCTTGGTGCAGCACCGGCCGCCTGCTAACTCAGATCGGTTTTGTGTAGAGCCAGCCTTAAGGTGGGATCATTAAGACAAACTTCAGCTTAACTCTGCTTGGTCAAGTGTCTAGACAATCCTCAGCACACATGTATTGGTCAAATTCTTCCCACTTTCCGTAGTGTCCCAGATAATATGAAGTCGATCACAAATAAAATACCAAGTGACCTGAGCTCCACTCTGCTCATTAATGTTTTCCTGGGTGCTTTATAAAAAAAACAGTGGTTAGAGGTATTCCTAGCATCCTTGACAGTAACTTGTTAAGAAAGAGGAACAGCCTCAGACTGAAGGAGAAACAGCCAATTTCATTTGCTCGGGACTGTTTAGAAGGCTTGTCCTAAAATTGTCGTGAGAAAACACATCTGCAGCTCTCTTCCACAAGAGGTGCCAAGTCTGTGTTCCAGAACTGCTGCAAAATTAAGGAAAAAATTGGCATCACTCTACCCTTCTGCCTTTTAGGTTAAGAAACGAAGGAAAGAGCTTTAATGTGGAGAGGAAACTGCTAATAAAAGATACTGAGATTCCTCTGTCTTGTGTTCTGCAGAACCACTGTGTGTCCATCTCTTAACTACAGCACGTCAGAGACACATGTGCAGCTCTGGGAGATGCCTGAAAGGGCTGTTTCCTGTTCCATTTTTTCCTGAAGGAATCTCTGCGATTGCACCTGTCCCTGGTATCACCTGGCTAAATCTGCCCTCTGCCTGATCTTGGCATTTCTTCAGTGAAAATGGAAACACTTAGGTTTTGCTAGCTGGCATTAGCACTTTGGGTCACTTCAAAAAGACAGCCTTCACTTGGAGAAATAAGTCTTGGTCTAATTAGCTGGTGACTCACGTACCAAGTGATTAATTTTTCCCCCACGTTTCACATGACTTCTCGGAATTGTTTTTACAACTGTTATTATGTCAAAGTGACCCTGGCACACAGCGTCCCAGGCCACACCTTTCAAGGAGCCCTCACCTTCCAGTAGGTCACTACACACTGAAATAAATTATGGAATACATCAGCTAAAGCGACAGCCTGCAAGATCTACAGATTTCCTCTCTAAGAGTGGAAACAGGGACCAGTTCAGGTAAGGACAATAACTGAACAGGAGGGTACTGTTAATTTCAACAGAGACAAAACAGAAGCTGAGTGCTGGGCAGCTCTGGCGACAGGCAAAGCAGCAATCGGTTCTCCAGCCCCAGCTTCTTCGAAGCAAAGAAGGTGCTGCTTTAACAACAAGGATGAGTGTAAAGCACTGCTACACACAAAAACCCCACTGCACGTCCTTCTCGGATGCTAGCACAATTATATATAGCATGGCAGGGCAGATGCTACCATGGGATGGAGATAACAATGCTGAGCGGTACAGGATACTGTTACTAAGACGACAGGCTGAGAACTCCTCCAGCAGGCGGGGAGGATCCAACAGGGAAGAAAAAGCGCTCCACAAACTCCTCACAAGATGAATAGAAGGACTTGATTCGCAAAGCACTGAATGCAGCTCCTGATCAAACCATCCTTTTTCAGACTAGCTTTTCTCTGGATTTTTCCAGGTCATCCTCCAACAGCTCCTCCCCACTGAGTCTTGCATGCTCGGATGCAGGCTATTGATGCGCATTCATGACTTCACATGTATGAATCCAGGACCTTTTTCTCTTTTACAAGATCATCAAAATCCAGCCAACCCTTCCCTACCCTCATTGTTTCTTCCTGACGGCACTGTTCTCCCATTCAACCCTACGCTTGTGAATTTTGTTCATGTCTGTTGTCCTCACTTCTCCATCAGATGTTTGCCAAGTTCTGGCGTTTCCGTCTGTCTCTCCAAAGCCCTGTATCATCCCCTTTGTCAAAAACTTACTTCCCATATCCCTACTCAAATGGAAATCAAACTACTACCACCATCTTGACTTCTCAGTTTCTCTAGCACATCAGTTAGTTATCTCCCTTTCCTACTACTTGGCTATAACCTCCTGTAACCTTCCAATTTGCAGACTAGTTTTGTAAAAGGTTTGATTACTCCATTTGGCTTTCCCTCCTGTTCTGTATAATTACACAGCACCACCGAGAGCTCAAAAAGCCTAAATTTTGTTAAAACACCACTTAAATAAGCTTATTTTAAACTGTACTATAATCGATTTATATCTACATATATGTATAACACAGTATAACTATATAGCTAGTTTAAAACTGTATATAGTGCATTTTTATATATATATGCACATATTTATAAACACAAATCTGTTTGTAGCGCCCAGAGACAAGCATTTAACATACAATAGCTTTATGGAGAAGCATAACATAGTTCAACGCTCAACATCACAATTAGCTGTCAACACTTGCTCGCCTACATTCACGGCTAAAATAAAATCTCATGCTCTAAGGCTTCGGCTGGTCATCTGGAAGAGAAGTGATCTTTTTCCCTCCTGTAGCTACGCATATATATGTATGTAAATGCATGCATATATATATGTATGTGCATAAAGCTATGCAAGTCTGCTATTTGAACGGAAGATGTGGCCAGAAGTCAGCAAACCACAGAGCCCAGCTGGCCAAGAGCCGCCCCGCTGTTGGTTTCAGGAGCTGGCTCTGGTTATGAGACTCTGCAAAGCCCACGTTACCCCCGGCACAGGTTACTGCCACCTCCGTGAGTTCAGAGCCTGCTTTGAACACCGAGCGCAGGGATTAAATAGGAAAGCCGACACCCTTTTATTCGCCGTTTCTGTACCGGGCCCGCCCGGCCGGGGAGGGTCCTCTGCCGGTGGCGGGGGGGGTGCGGCTATCAACCGACGAGAGCCCCCCCCGAAACGCTTCGGCCCAGCGACAGGAGGGGACGGCGGAGCCCGACAGGGGCGGTTTTGGGAAGGTTTTCCCGGCGGTCAGCTCTGCCCGGTGCCGCAGGCGAGCCGCCGCCTTTCCCGACGGGCCCGGCTCGGCCCAGCCGGAGCAGAGCGGTCCGCCGTTAGCGGCACAGGCACCGGCGGCGCCGGGCCCGGGAAAGGGTAGCCCCGCCGTCCCGTCCCCGTCCCCCCCC
>KZ505750.1:187130-244617 GCA_002844005.1 Limosa lapponica baueri | reverse complement strand
TGATGTTGAGAACTGCCAGCGCCCCAGCCTTGTGCTGGCCGTGGGCAAACCAAGCAGTTTGATCATCCCTCACGACAGACTGTAAGGAAAATGAAATCCTAATGTTTGGGAGGGGTGGGGAGACCACACGGGAGAGCAACAAGTGGTGTCGGACAACCCAGAAAATACTTGGTTTGTCAAGATTAGAGCTCTGCAAAAGGTAGAGCTCTCCCAGATACCTGCCTGGAGCAAAAGACTGTTTGAAGAAAGGTAACTTGATGAAAACCAGCGAGTAGAAACCCCTTTTCTACACTGTTTATTAGCCTGGGGGACTCACCGTGGGGCAGTCACGGGGGCAAGAGACTGATGGTGTAGAAAATGATCAAACATTTCTGACTATAGCAAAAAAATCTCAGACGCTTTAAAGGTGTCTGAAAAAGTCATAAACTGTCTTACTTCAGGGATGCAAAGCTACTGCTAATTAATGTTGATGAGGTAGAAGCATCCCAGAGGGACAGTTGCTCTGTAATTGCCCAGGATATGAGCTTTTGTGCCTTCTTTAGCAAAGCTGTCCCAGCGAGCGGAGGGGGTGGATCCCTGCCTGGAGTCAGCAGAACATTTCTAAGCCGGGGGCTGCTGGCTCAGTAGTTTTTCTTTTCCCTGGTAATCCCCATCCCCACCCCCGTTCCTTTTATTCTGTGTTTTAACAAGTGCTTAGGAGCACTGTGCTGTGTTAGCCTGAACATCACCCTGCCCCCGGGGCTGTGGTGGCAGGTGCTGGGTGCCAGCAGAAGCACGCAGCAGCCATGCCCTGGCTTAGCTGCTACATGTCATGAATGCCTTTGCCAGGGATGTAGCTTCCGTCCCCGAGCACCCAAACCCACCTTTGCCCGGGCGAGCGTGGCAGAGGGCTCCATTTGGTGCTCGCCACCCTTGTACCCAAGTCCGCAAGCCCAGAGGGGAGTTTCCCTGAAGACCTCCAGAGCAGGCGCAGCTGGTGGTGGGGGAAGTCCACACTGCCGGGCCCGTCCAGGGCTCAAACCATGTGAAATGAACTCTGGGCACCACGAATGCCTGCCTGGTGGGTGGCAGCTGTGGCGGTGTCCAAGGCTTTGCTGCTGTCATACAACTCCCAACAGCCTGCTCAGGGGTTTGGCAGTGCCAGGAGCAGGGAATGGTCTGGGAACAGGGATGCTGGGAATCTGGGAGAAAAATCTCTGGCCATGTGCATGCAGAGCTGCTGTATGATGTCCTGCCTGCTGACGTTTCTTGCTCTTTCTCCAGCTCCACATCTCTAGCAGGCTGAAACCTCAAACACCTGGGAAGCCTGCCAGTCCATCAACGGAAACGATCCCAAACCAGCTGAGGGTCAGCCCTCTGGTGTCCAGGCAGGAAGAAGAGACAATGGATGGCAGCACTGCCTCTGAGCAGGACAGAGATCGTGCCATTGCAGGTCACAGCCAGGGGCTGAAGACAGAGCCCTGTTTCCAGACCAACTCTCTCTTGCCTTCCCCCAGCACATCCCTGATATCACAGCTCCTCAGCCACCCGATGGTTGGCAGGAGCCTGGATCCTTGCATCCTTTTCCCTTCTTCCAAGGCAGTGGCCCTGCCTCAGGACTACGAGTGTAGTGCCTCTCCTGGAGAAGGAGCAAAAGCCCTGGCTTTCCCCACAACCCGAGCCCCAGCTTCCATGCCCTGTGCTGGTGACAGGGACCAGCTCTCTGACCAGCACCTACAAGCCAAGCGGGCCAGGGTGGAGAGCATCATCCAAGGCATGAGCCTCCCACCAACCCCCCAGGCATTTGGCACCAGCCTGAAGACAGCTTTTGGGCATGAGAGGGAGAGGGGTGGTGAGATGCCCCGGGAGAGCAAGAGGAAGCCGAGGGTGCCCCAGCAGGGCACAGGGACAGCCGGGCAAGTGGCCACTGTGGTGGGCAGTCCCCATGCCAAGGGCTGCCAGCAGCTGAAAGAGCAGCTCTGCTTTTTAGAGCAGCAGCTGAGGTGGCTTCAGGAGAAGTTCTCCCAGGTCTGTGACTCTGTGGATGCTGCCCAAACCCAGGAAGGTGCCGAGAAAGCGCATCCACTGCCTGAGAAGCCTGAAGACAGACCGGACAAGGACAGTGCTGCTGCCACTGGCAACCTGTGCAAAGCACCTCTCCGGAGGAGCGTCCTGGAGGTGCATGGGCCAGAGGAGGACAAGGACAGAAGTGACACAGTTGGCTTGCCCTCAGCAGCAAGGGTCCTTTCGCAGGCGCTGAAGGACGAGCTGGCCGGGGTGACATCGCAGGTGGTGGACTCTGTCCTGAAGACCATCTGGCCAAAGGCAGCCAGCCACCTTCTGCAGCAGCACTGCAGCCTCCCAGTGTTGGGGCCAGGTGCCAGGAGGGAGTATTTTGCTGCTGGAAAATGCAGAAAGCCACTTGCTAAGCCATCTCCGACGAGTGCACTGGGCTCGCTGAGCTCTCCCCAGGCTGAGGCCCTGGCAGGAACTTCAGGGAAGAGCCCGGGCTCTCATGCTGTCTCCCTCAGTTCAAAGGGGGTCAGAAAACCCTGTCAGGTACGCAACATGGGTTATCCACTGGGCTCGGCCACCCCCGTCCAGGACAGCCAGCTGCTGAGCCAGCTGCTGGGCTGTGGCCAGCACAGCCCCTGGGGCAGCAGCTCTTGCAGGAGCCCCTCTGCTCCGGAGAGGGATCCTCCGGAGTCCCTCAATTTGCACTGGGGAACCGTCAAACTAAGGTCATCAGTCGTGAGACAGCAGCAGCAGCATCCCCTGCCCCTGAGCCCTGCCAACATGGAGAGCCTGGCGCTGCTGCCGGCTGGCAGGGATGGCTGTGGGGAGCTGCAGGCTGCGATGGACAGGGCACCCTTCACCTCCACCCATATATCCTTTGGGGGCAGCTGGAGAGATCCCTGGGCTCAGCTGGAGCTAGAGATATCCCTGGGCTTGGATGTACTCCCCTTGTCCTCCAGAGCCACAGCTTGGCACAGTCCCTGCTGCTCGCCCCAGGGCCAGGGTTCTCACTGCTCCACAGGGGGCTAAAAAGGGGTGGGCAGGAAAGCGGTGCTGAGCTATGGAGGGGCACTGCTGCTCCTCAGGGTTGGTTAGATGCTGTAGCATAGCTGAGAGTAGAAGTCAGGAGCTCCCAAGCCTGCTCTTAGGCTATCCTGGTGTTCCTGTCATGCTATGCCAGGAACAGGTGTTTCATGGATATCCCTGTTCCTACCAGCCTGGGAAGCACTGTGGGGAGCGGCAGCTTCCCCAGGGATGTTGAAGGGAAAAGCCCAGCCAGGGACAAACCCCCTCCACCCTGCTGCCAGGCTATGGGAAGGGGTTATTGCAGGCACCAGGCACGTGTGTGCCAAGGCCAATGCTCAGGGATGCTGCGGTCGGGCTGCTGCGTGCAGGCTTTCCTTGACCCCAAGGCAGATCCAGGAGGCGCTGACCCCTGGCCACCTGAGGAAGGCCAAGCTGATGTTTTTCTTCACCCGCTACCCCAGCTCCACTCTGCTGAAAACCTACTTCCTCGACGTGCAGGTAAAACGGCAGCACCCGGTGCTGGTGCCCAGCAGGGCTCCCAGGCAGCATGGCACCCAGCCCGCATCGCTGGGGAACCCCAGGGAAGGGGATGCTCTCGTGTGTCCCCCCCCAGCCTTGCTGGCAGGAGCAGGGGGACAGCACACACTTCAGCGTGGGCTGCCCCAGAGCGGCTGCTTGTGGCTGTGGCAGATCTGGGCTACCAGCTTTTCACTCTGCGCCTTTGAGGCATTAGGATTAAAGCACATCATGAACGTGCCTCCCCACCACAGGGCTGGTGGGATCCGAATCTCAAGGAGGAGAGGCACCGTGGACTCCCCCATGTCACAGTCCTGGCTGGTGCTTTTGCACCCTCAGGGCAGAGCTGGGTTTGGGACCAGGCCACGGCACGTGGCTGGGCTTTGGAGGGCCCATGGGTCAGGAGGCTCCAAGCTGGTGTAACGCCTGTCCTCCGGCTCTTCCCCCCACAGTTCAGCCGCTGCATCACCTCCCAGCTCATCAAGTGGTTCAGCAACTTCCGTGAGTTCTACTACATCCAGGTGGAGAAGTTTGCCCGTCAGGCTCTGCTGGAGGGCGTCGTGGATGCTGGTGCCCTCCGGGTCTCCCGGGACTCGGAGCTCTTCCGTGCCCTCAACACACACTATAACAAAGGAAACGACTTCGAGGTGAGGAGGGGGAGGTGGGGGGCTGGTGGGGTTTGCCGAGGCAAGGGGGAGCTGGGACCTGGAGGTGCTGTGAGCTGATGCCCATCTTGCTGCAGGTGCCGGGGCGGTTCCTGGAGGTGGCCAGCCTGACGCTGCGGGAGTTCTTCAACGCCGTCAGGGCAGGCAAGGATGCCGATCCTTCCTGGAAGAAACCCATTTACAAAATCATTTCCAAACTGGACAGTGACATCCCAGAAGGGTTCAAAGCCACCAGCTGCTCCCAGGAACTGCTCCAGAGCTGAGTCTCCATGAACACAGCCCCAGGTCCTGTGTGCAGCCACCATGTGCTAAGCACCTCCTGGGCACTCTGTACGGCATCCACTATTCTGAGTATTTTCTCTCTGTTCTGTAAGACAGCTCCTTGGGTGAGGTCTGTTGCTTGCCTCAGGAGCTGGGATTTTATGCTGTGTGTTTTATTCCCCTGCGCAAAGCCGGTGGGTCCTGCTGGAGACCTGTGGAGGGGAGGGATGGAGATGAAGCCATCAGGTTGGAGCCTGGGAAATCGCCCTGCCCCAGCTCTCCCCATGACCCTGGGCAAGCCGTCTTCCTTCTCTTTTCCACAGAGGGCCACAGGTCAGGGCAAACAGCCTTTCTGTTTATAAAGCAGGCAGAGGTCCTATCAGCGGGCAAAGTTTTCTTGGCGCAGCAGACCAGTGGCTGTGCCCGGTCCAACAGCACGCCTCTGTTTCTGTCCAGATACAACACACCAGTATCCAAAGAAAACAGCTGGTGAATTCCAGCATTTCAAGCACCCCATGAGGATGGCTGACCCTGTCTGGGAGAAGTAAAACCAGTATTTGTCGTAGTTAGCCCAAACGGCCTCCCCCGCCGCCTCCCCTGTGCTATTTGGCAAGAGCCCCTCTGTGCAGCTGCAACGCTGGGGCCAAGCAGGTGAGCGTGTGCTGGTGGAAGCACCCCAGGAACATCCCAAACATCTCGGCTCCACAAACCTGCCCATGGTAAAAGGGGAGCACATTATTTGGGACCTGTTAGTCCCTGTGGATTTTGACACGAGCTATCCCTGCTGGTAAAGAGCTGGTCTGCAGCCCCATTGCTGTAGGGGTGTAAACCCAAGGAAGTTTCCTTTCCTTGTGGCCACTTTTCCACCTGACAGTGTGGTGTTTCATGTTAAGGGCTCTTGCATCCTATCAGAGGTGGCAGTGGGGAGGGAAAGGCTGTGAAGAGGAGTGAGGTGCTGGGAAAGGCACAGGAAGGAAGCTCTGTGAGGGCAGAGGGCATGAGCAATGACACCGCCATGAAAAATGCTGGGGGAGAAGAGGATGGGGAGGAAGTCAAGATGTTGGATGCGGTGCAAGGTGCCAGCTGGGTAGTAGAGCCTGGCAAGAAACACAGGAGAGGAAAATCACAGCTCCAGCATCAGAGGAGCGCACGGGGTGATCCACAGGCAGGGTGTCTGGGGGGGTAAGGAAGTGTGTGATAATGCTAGGGCAGAATGGGGTCACCAAAACAGGGGCAGTTTTACAGTGGTTCTCCCCATCGTGAGTGTAGCTGGCCTGGTTTCCTCCTTGTGTTTGTATGTTCATTTCTCGAGGTTTGCGTATTTTACATCCCCAACACCAAATTTACTCAATCCATTTTTAAATAAATGCATAGTTTAAGTTACCCTTTTACACCCCTAGAGACCTCTTTGATAACGTCGGGTCTAACATGTTACCTTGGGAATTTCTTGCCTTTTATTGGGAAAAGAGTAACACTGTGACAAAAGGGCTTACTTCTGCCAGCATCCCTGCGGGGCTGAGCAGCCCCCACTAAACAATGTCCTCACTTAAACCCTCACTCCAACACCTCTGGTCAGCCCGCTCTGAACCGCAACTGGAAGCAAGTGCAGCAGCCGTCGGGCGGATCACAGGGAGACACATCCCAAAGTTTACAGGTGCTGGGCTCAATCATACAGCACCTGAGAAGTGCTGCTGGTAGCACCATGAAGGACAGGACGGTGCCGTTCCTGCCAGCAATAACCACTGCAGAGCTGGAGTAATGTATCAGGCAGGCAAAACCAACGCTGCTGGAAAAGGAAATGATGGCCTGGCTCAGGGAAGGGGTTAGGAAATTCTTTTGGCTGTAGCTAAATAATTAGGGGACTGGAACAAAGCCCTTTTTACCGACCCTCTCTAGGGGACCAGTTTCTTGCTTCTTCTGCTAATGTGCAAGTTTGTGGGTGTCAGTAAAGCGGCAGGTTGGGGGCTGAGGGCAAGACAGTGCCTCAAATCATGGGGTCACAGAGTGGCTGAGGATGGAAGGGACCTCTGGAGGTCATCTGGTCTGGTCCAACTCCCCTGCTCAAGACCACCAAGAGCCAGTTGCCCAGGACCACATCCAGACAGCTTTTGGGTATCTCCAAGGAGGGAGACTCCACAACCCCATTGTTCATGAAGATGATGAACAAGATTGGACCCAGTGTTTGGGGCAGTATTGGCTGCTCCAGTGTTTGCCATGTAACTGCAAGGAAGCAGGAACTACAGAGCTGTGTTTTACACTGGCTGCTGCGAAACGTGGACCTGCATGACCATGACAAACAGCACAGTTGTCCTTTGCCTGTGATGAGGCCTCACCCCTTGTATCCATGGGATGAACTTTGTCCAGGTAGATTTTCCATCCAAAGAAAAAGGAAAAAGAAGCAGGGCTAGAGAGACTCTGTGAAGGACAGGAGGCCACAGGGTGATTTTCTGCCTGGCATCTTCCCCAGCAGCTTTTCAACCCCCTGTCCACCTTTAGCCAAGTGTGACAGAGAGCACAGAGAAGTCAGGGATGCAGAGGGAGGATCTACCCACCTTTTGGTCACCCACCTCACGCTCCCTCTGCAAGCAGAGCTCCTGTCTGGGGAGTGCAGGGTACAGCTGTCTCCTCCTGGGGTGCTCATCCTCTTGGAGCCAGAGGAGCTGGACCCAGGCAGGCTGAAGCAGGGCAAGCTGAATGGCAGCCCCATGCTCCTGCGAGAGCCCTGGAGAGCAGCAGCTGGCAGAGATGGAAAGAGGGGGACTCAGGCTGCCTTCCCTTCATCTAGGTTAATAGGAGCACCAATACGGAGAAGGCAGCACATCTGCTGGGAGGTGGGGAGAGCTGGGGTCACTCTAGGGGTGACGGAGCCTGAAGCATGAGAGAAATAGAGTGAATTCTCAAGAAATTAGGGTTTCAGTGGTTGTGCTGTGCAGGGTATGGTGTGTAATCTCATTTGCATTCTAGCAGTGTTTTCATATGAAGATGAAAGGGTGCCCATCACAGGGAGATTTCTACTGACAAAGTGTGTCTGCTTGGAGGGCTGGGGGCAGACAGGAGACCCACTGCCCACACAGTGACTATGGCCATCACCCTCAGGCTCGGGGTGAGCTCTTGCTTTACCATTTCCCACTAATTACCTGAGGAAGCAATGGGGGTAGTGCGCTCACCTACTGCTGACTCAGCTTCATCTTTAAAAATAAAATAAATCCTTTCCTGTACTCTATCCAAATTTCTGTGGTAGAGGCAAAAAGCCCACAGCCACCTCTAGCTGTCTCCTCTGGGAACAATTCCTCGGGGCTATCCTTCTACATCTCCAATCGCATTCGTAACCCACCCACAGGAGCCCACCCACTCGGCACAGCTGAACAGCAACAAAGGCCGCAAACCACCAAAAATCGCTGTTTCCCGCCTCCAGGCTGTTCCTGTCCTGCAGCAGCCAAAAGAGGGAGATGTGACTACACTGACTAAGCTGGCAAGGCCCTGAGAGCCCTTATGTACTCATGTAGGTTATTACCTACCTTAAGAGCCCTTATTACTCATGTACAACTAATTAGAGCTTGAGGAAGTTCCTAGTGAATGTTCATCCCGTGTGCCGTAATAGCTTGGGGGAAACTCTGACAAGCAATAAAACATTCTGGTTTTTCTTTACTCCTGCTGATGATTTGGACTTGTCTGCAGTGGGCGAACCAGCCCTAGAGGTGCATTTGGAGGATGGATTCATTCAGGTTACAGCACAAATACCACATCTGAGAGACCCAAGGTCACTTTTCAGCTGGAGAAGACACCCCTTCCTCTGCTGCATGGACCTGCCCTGTTCTGTACCGCTCCTGGGGAAGGTGAAGGGATGCACGGAGAGACTGTGGAGATCAGTCTCAAGGATAAAATACCCTGTGGAGCTCCACAGGACAGACTGATGCCTCTAGCTGGTAGCAAAAGCTTTTCCTTTCTGCACACCATGAAATACCACGTTAGCGAGACCCATGGGCCAGAGGATGGGAACGGAGAGCGGAGCTGTGCCAAGTGCCAGACTCACAGCAGCAGCCAGTTGGGCTGTTCTCCCTTGTCTTATGCCACGAAAAGCCCCATTTTGATGAGACACTGGCAATGGAGCCACAGAGACAGGGCTGCACGCTCCCTTCTGGGGTGCCCCGTCTCACCAGCTTGGGTACAGAGAGGAGCAGGGTGGAGAAGTGAGATAGATGTCTTCACTGGAAGCTCTGCCCAGACCAGGCACGCATCGTGACAGGGAGGCCATCGTGTGGCCCTGGGGCTTTCAAGGAAGATACTTGTGAGTGAGGGTGCACAGAGGAGTGAGAGGATAGCCAGCCTCTGCTGGAAGCCGAGCACAGGCTCGCCTCCACCACCCAAACCCAGCAGGCTGGCCAGGGGTAATGCTCCTCTTGGAGGGGAGGCAGCTGGGGTGGGAGAAGATGGGAGGCAGGCTGTCAGAGAACAAGCATGTGTCCATGCATAAATACCAAACAAGTAATTCCATTTTTAAAAGCGGGCCTGATGTAGAATGCTTGAGAACAGCTATTCCAGTAAAGCCAGTGAGAGCTGTGCCACGGATCTCAAGGAAAAGCAAATTTAGGTCAACACTCAACACGTGTGAGGATACAGTCCATATTTATACACTAATTCCTTCTCAGCTAACTGTACAGGCTGCTGAGTCGCAGGTGAAGTCCCATGTAATGATCAACGTTTTTTTTTTTTGGTAACTTGGAAACATTACAAAGACCTCAAATTTGAGAAATTTCCCATTTTCTCCTTTCAGGATGACTTTCAGCGTATTTACACTAAGCAATCACACCTACCATCAGCCTCTGCAGTATTTCTACAGGCTTCCCAAATTTAGTAATTTGGTTTTTAGCACTTGGCTTTTGATTAAAAGTTTATAGGGTAATTTTCATTTTGTGTATCAGCATCAAACACCGTTCTTGGGTTTGCTATTCCAATAAAACAGGCACTAGAAATTTTCTGGGGTTATTTCCCATTACCTGCTAAGCAACTCTTAATGACACAGCAATTGGCATGAGCCAAATGTGGCAGCTTCCCTGCTGGTGTTTATTGCTCAGGCTTTTGTTGTTTTCTTGCTAGTTGTTCTACTAAATTAACAAGGATCATTCCTTGTGCCAGCCTGTACCCAACAGGATCAATCTCTTTGTCTTATCGAAATCATGGAAAATAAGCAGCTAAAAGCAAGTGGTGAAGTGAAAAGCTGGGAGTGTGAAAATACAAGAGAGGAAAAAACCTGAAACTTCAAGGAAAATATTTTACTGGATTTCCCAAAGCATGTATGTGTCATCCATAGCTTTACACAAAGAACAGAAATTATAAAAAAATACTTCATGTTATTTAAAAAAAACCTAAGTGAAATACCTGACAACACATGTGTATATACATTTCTATACATCTTTATACAAAACCTGTCCTCATTTTGTTCTGAGAGAGTGAGCACAGAATATTCAACAGCTTAAGTAATTGTTTTCAATTTCTAATTTCCAGGTCTATGAGTAAGAAACAGTAGAAATAAGGACAACTTTTGGAAACACCATGAATTCATGCTCAGGGGAAAAGCAAGGCCAGCCCTAGGCATTTCTGCATCTGCTGAGTCCCCAAGAGTGGCAGTACAACCTGTGTTCAAATAAAAACAATTACAAAGGCTGTTTTTAAATAAAACACCTTAGGAATAAGTAGCTACAGTTACAAAAAAGATGATGCTATAGAAACGGTATTTTTAAAAGCCACAGTGCTCTCCTCTCCTGAGCAATCATTATAAACCACAATTATCATCTATTCACGCTCCTGGGCTTTATCCCAAGCAGCAGCACGGCTGGATCTTCTCAGCTCCGACAGCTGCTGGAACACAGAATTTTTAGTTCGTTGTTTCTTTTGTGGAAGGCCGTGCCCACAGTGTGGCATTTCCAAGCCAGCACAGAACACCAGGGGCTTTCCACTCGGCAACGAACTCTTCAAATAACCTCTGGGAAAAGCACAAGCCCCTGCGCAGCCCCCACTGCTGTGAGGGCTCAGGTAAAGCTCTTCACCCAGCTCTTCTTCATCATGCTGCGACTCCAAACAGACCATTTATTCTGCGGCTATTTCTAACCCCTGAGCTTCAAAGCAACCTCACCTGCGTTTCTGACTAAACGTTTAATAAGCAATGTTATTCCAAGGACCAGAACAATCTTTGCAGGAACTCGCAGCATCTGGAAGTTGGAAACACCATCTCAGCAACGGTCCAGTCAGTGAAGGACTCTGTTCATGGCACAGGGTCTTGGCTTCCCAAGGCTGTAACGGGCCAAGCCAAGGCAGGAGCATTTGATCTGGTGACAAATGTTCTGTTTCAAGAACTTCATGGAGCTTTGACTATTTATTGAAATGTAAAGGAGTGATGATACTATACTCACCCATATGTTAGCACTTAACTGGAGAAATGTCCATTAACACTGTACTTGACAAATTGCTTGTGTAAGCATCTTCCACACCTGCAACGTAACCAGGATGCTGGTGGCAACAGTTTCTGCATTTGAACAGTCACACTAATTGGGGAAACAAAATCCTTGCAGATCCTGGGCTTACTCACAAGGATGATTGCATTTCATTTTTTTTGAAGGGGCCACCTCATGCTGGAAGGACCACTGTCTTTGGGGCAGTGTTTCCTGAGCAGCTGCTGTGGGGAAGACTGCAATGGCACAGAGCACCCGCTTGGTGCCGAAGAAATTGTGGCCGTGTCAACTCTCGAATAGCTGTGACAAAACCAGAGAATCCGCTCTCTCCCAAGCTGCTGTAAGCTTGTTTCCATAAAACTGCACTGTGCATTCCAGACAAACAGATAGCCATTTCTTTCCTTTACACACTCAGGAACACCAGTGGCCATCCTGTTCTCTGCTAACATCCTACAGTCTGTCTGCATCAGTACAGTGAGGCCCACCACCTCCTCGTGGTATTTATTCACTTACTCAGATCACCACGCCACCATCTGTGACCATTCTCCCCCAAATTTACTGGTTACGCAAAAGCAAGTTTAGCTTTTGACTGCGCCATGAATCACGGGCCAGCATTCATGTGGGAATACCCTCACTTCAATTACCAAGATCTGTTTCTTAACAAATAATGGAGATTAAGACCTTAGTCAGTCAGTAGACTGGCAGTTACCATGAGATCTTCATCTTACCTCTCTTAATACTACTGTATGGCCTGTTGTGTCAACCTCAGCCAGAGCCATCAGCCTCAGAGCCATCCACTTTTGTTTCCACAGACGTTGTCCTCTCACTAGTGGCAGTGGCAATCCTTTGCAGAGCAGCTCCTCTCTTTGCAAATGATACTGGAACCTGTGTGGAAGGTGTTCCTCAGGAGCACGGCACCAATTTCACCTGAAAGCAGCATGTAATGTCCCAAATGTCTTTTTAGAAAAAATTACTGGCCCTTGCACCATCCCTGCCACATGCTCCACCGATCCACAGATCCTGCTACTGCAGCAGTTTGCAGAACTCAGTTCACCATCTCACACAGCTTCTCCTGTAAGTCTTCTGGTGCCAGTTCAATTGTCTTTATTCAGTATATTATTGAATGGCTGTGAGTTTGCAAGCACTCAGTGGCTTTTTCCACTGGAAATAAACCATAGAGTGAAGAGCCCTACACCCAAGCCACAACAATGCACGCTGCAAGGTGAAGTTGAGAAAAGACTCCCAGTCAAACAAAATAACAATTAAGACAGCTGAGGGAGAGGAAGGTGGAGAGGATAGATAAAATGCAAGTATTGCAGATGTAACTCTGATATCATAGAGATGTAAAACAGAAATCCAAAAAAGTAGTGGAGTAATGACAAGGTAAATATTGTGTTACAAAAAAATCAGGCCCTACATACAAAAGATCTACATACAATAGCCCTAATTCCTGGTACAAATAAAGGAGCGCTGAGATTAATAGGGAGGAAGGTTTTATGCAGACACCTCTCCAATGTCTGTTTTCCCCATAAGACATTTAAACAGAACTGTAGCACTGGGAAAATCCCCTGCCAGGACAACTCAGTTCTGCACTGTTAAGATTTAGCGTACAGGTATGTTATCCATACATGTGACCGTAGCGTAGGCTTCGGACATTCAGTGTGCCCCAGCACATGAATCCACACCATAAACAGTTCAAAATCCCATATGATTCATCCACCATCCCGCATTAAGATGTAGCATCTCCCCAGCCCGTCTGCAAAATGGAAGAGAACCGACTCATGAGGGTAAACCCCTAGATAAAAATCAAGTTAATTAGTCTATGAGAAGTTATAAGGTGATTTCTGAGAAGCATCACTGAAGACATGCATCTTTGTGCCATTCCCCTCTGGTAACAGGGCTTATCTGCTCCACATTAACTGTTCAGAGCTTGGCTCAGGCGCATCCCGGGTGCAGGACGGAATCCCTGTGTGCATAGGGTTCAAGGGCAACATGTCAGTGACGCCGCTGGAGGTAGGCTGCTGCTTCTAAAGGCAAAGCTGCTCTTAAAATAAACCAAACTCCACAACATCAGCAAAAAAAAGCAGCCAAACAAACAAAAAAATCCCAGTTGATAACAGTGCAAGTCAAAATACGGTGCCTAATTGCTACTGAGCATTCTTCTCCCCAACATCACCAAAAGCAGCATTTTACGTATTATCCTATTATCAAAACCTTTGTCTTTTATCACAGTTAGAAAGTTAACAAAAAAATAATAATCTGACACTGAATGCTGAATTCCAGTTCTTGCTTCTTTGCAACCTATTTCTACCCTTTTATACTTTCCAAAATCCCCTACAAGACTGTCCAATCTTGATTTTGCTACTAATTTATATTCTTTTTGCCAGGGAAGATGCCAACCAGGTATTTATAAAATATTTTAACGACATTAATGACTAAACTCAATGCCATTTTATTGCCATTATTTCCAGGGGTCTTCCTTCTCCACAGCTGGTGTATCAAAGGTAGTGAGCAATAAAAGCAGTAATATTAAAAAAATATTAACAAAAAGAAAGCAACCTACAGAGTGCAGAAAGTTAACAATGCTTCTACAATACACAGACTCCATCTATACATTCTGAACTCTGTATTCACCAGGTCTATACTATTTGACACAAATACACGGGGGGGGGAAATCACAGCAAAGACTGAAACTTGAAATATAGTGGTGCAGAAGGCTCCAGAGGCCACGTACAGGTCTCAAATCCCTGCTGGACTGGACTAATCCAGCTGGAAACTAAATGTAAAGGAAACTGATTGCAGCATCACACATTTATTTAAATTTTATATAATATACATATGAGGTACGTTACACATCTGTTTATGACCTGTGCTAGAAAACAAAGAAAAAAAAAAAGACACCCATTAGGTTAATTATCACAAGGAGTGAAATACATTATTCATCTCTCTTATACACCGAGGCTAACAAGTAGCTTCCATTGTTGAAATTAGATTTCCCTCATCTTGATGCGTGCAGCCAAGGACAAATTAAGATAAAAGGAAACACCACAATAGTCCTGAAAAGGAAAAATCAATGTGTACTACAAGAGATAAGCTATACATCTTTATCTTAGAAAGGTAAATCTCCTAAACTGGAAGAACTAATATACCAAAGTCTCAACCTAAAGCATTCATCTAAATAAGAGACTGGCATGGAACTGCTGCAGAAAGAGTATTTTCCAAGGCAATGACATCTGGAATCAATCAAATGAATAAAAACACCCAGATGAAGAACACACATAAATTGCACTCCCGCAAAAACATAGTCACCTCATCACCAAGCTGGTACCTCACATCAATTGGGCAGATTTATAAGTAATGTGGATTTCTGAAGTTCTGTTTCACTGGGAATGGTAAACAACTGTTCACGACCACAGCACCCATGTTTTCTATTTATGGAACTTAGCACCGAAAAGACCAGATGCTGAAAAGAAATGTCTGAATGAAGAGGGAAATTTTGCACTACTCCTTCAGAAAGGACAACCTCTATGAGATTTCTCAGCTGTAACAGACACTGTTGAGGAACTCATCTCCAAAATTCTGATTGCTCTGGATGCTGCTGCATCAGAGTGTGTAGTGGAGAACAGCCCCGACAGAGAAATTCTCTGGACAACTGTGGCTTTTCGAGTGAAATTCAAGACTGATCTAGATGTGGAATCTAGAAGCTACCAAAGCAGAGTGCAAAGTGACAACATGATATGGTCAGCATTTTTGCATTTGGCAAAACGTAAATCGTGCGAGTCTGAACTTCTGGACAGTCCTTTCCTTCAATGTAGCACACTGTAAGTCTCGCTTATGAACAAGGGAAGGATGGAAATCCACAGGACCGAGACAATCCCCTACAAGCCAGTACTGGGACACAACTGACAAAGGAGGTGATGGAGAAATATTTATTCCTGAAGGTCACAGGTTTCACCAATTCCCCAAACTGACCCAAAGCCAAGCAGTCACATCTGGTTTTACTGAGGTCAATCTAGCTTTTTAGTCAGATTTTTGTTCTGCTCCAAGCTCATCTTCAAGTAGGAGGTACAGACGTGCACTGTTCGCATACTACTAGCAGTGCAGCATACTCACCGTGTTAGTGCCTCTCCCCAACAGATTTGTAGATAAACTGCTGAATATTCTTCTCAAGTTACATCTGAAGCACATATATTGCAATGAAGCTATAACAGAGTTTTAAGTGAAAATGAGGAAGTTTATACCCAAGTTTACTTCAGGACCATCCCTTCAGCCTTACAGCAGATTCTCTCTGCCTGCTGGGAGAAGGGAAAGGAGATACAAATCATTATATTCCTAATAAAGGAATATGTAGATTACAAGCTCCTTGGAAAAGGGTATTCACATTCCTCCTCCTTAACTGTAAAGTACCTACTGCAAAACGTGCAGTAATCATCTCATCCATTCCACAAACCTGTTTGAACCATTCACATCAGAGCTTCAAGTACGTTTCTTTGTGAGAGATCTCCATAGTGTCTCTGATGAAGCTTCTGAGATCTCTTAGCCAGAGTGAAGTCAGCAGGTTCTTCTGTCAGAAGAATCTTTAGTGCTTTGGTTTGGATATTTATCCTTATTTTTCTTCATTCCAAGAGGAAAAAAGCAAGATTCAATAGGAAACCTTGGAAGGCTTCAGACGAATTATTTTTTGCTACAATACATTTAAAGACTCTACAATCCAAAAGCAGACACTAGTAAATTAAATCCCATTTTCCATTAGATGTCAGCAGTTGTTAAGCTTTTTAGCAGGATATAAAAAGACTGTTTAATTTTGATGCTTCTCTTTAAGGCAAAAGAAAGATCTTGTTCCATATTTATGCAGCACGTAGGTTCAATGGAGCACAAAATCTTGACTGGACTGCAAGTGGTACTCCACACAACAGTGCAATGTTAATCCACTGACATTTTTTCCATAGAAAAGTGATTTTTTTTCCATGAAGGAGAAGTTAATGGTTTAAAACTGTATTGGGCAATACAAAACCACAAAAATTTAATTACAGTGGAAACCATTTCAAGCTTTTGCATTTTCTCCAATTTAATCCTAACACGAAATCAAAGCTTTAGTGCCATCTGGTTGTCATTACCTCAAAAATTTTGATTTCTGTGTGACTTTAATTGAAGAGCACAATGAGATCTGCTACCAGCCAAGTTAATCTGTCCACGTCTTCTTCAAAGAAAAGACTTTGGCAACTTCAGTTCAAAGGAAACAGAAAAACAAACACCTTAAAGAACAGCAGTAAAGACTCATTGCCTGCACAAGAGCTCTGAGCGGCCACAGATGCTCAGAAAATAACGCAGGTGTTTGTTGGCAAAGCTGTGCTTTCTCTGCTTCAAACAGTAACACAGTATTCCCAAAACCCAGGAGCTACACGTACAAAGGCTCCTACCTGAATCAGCAACAGCGATCAAATCAAACTTTTATTACTATCTGCATAAGACTTACCAAAACAGAATAAAAAGATAATTTTTAAATGCAGCTTAAGATACCTTGTCACCCCCATCTGGAGTAGTGCCAAATTAAAGTAATTGTCTATATTACCTACCTGTCAGAACAAGTATTTAGGTTTTTTGTGTTTTAAGGCCATTTACAATCTGAAGCAGGGAAGAACTGCAGCTCTGCTCCCTTTCTGTGCTAATCCCCGGAGAAGAAAAGTAACATCCTACAAGATTTAAACAGAAGAAATCTTAGTTTTTGAAATTTTTTTTTTTTTTTTTTTTGGGCCAATGTTTCAGTTTACATGTAACTTGTTATGGCTTGTGCTTATCCTTAACAGGCTTTTTCAAGACGAACTGCTTTCTATATCAGCTTGCTCACCTATACTTTTGACCTGCAGCAAAAAATGGTAGGGATTAATTTCAGATTCTCCTCCACAAATATATACGCAGCCAGTTGCTAAACCTGACACCTCAGAGAGTGGAGTTGCTAGCTCATTCTAGCCACACAAAACAGACTCCAGCTCCGATAATGAGAGTAAAACTAACTGAATCCCCATTTTTTTGTTCGTTTTGTGTTTTCTTCATTTAGATGGAGTTTTCACTTTCCAGATTTGTTTGGGGTTTTTGTGTTGTTATGTTTTCTTTTCTTTTTTTTTTCCTTTGCAAGGAGCACTGCAGTTATAATTTCTCTCCAAAGACAGCAGCATCACAGGGATTGGTGAAGTGATAACAACCTTGCAGTCTTCATGCATTCCCCCGAGAGTACTAACTGTTCAAACACAGCGACTTCATATGTAAATATCCTGGTCACAGCAGACCATTCAGATGTCATCCTAATAAAAACCATCAGAAATTTCTTGTGTAAAGCTGAACACCTATTCATACATGTGTATCCTGACCAGTGAAGGAAACAAACTTTGTCCCTGTACACAATACAAGGGAAGCAGTGTGGAGAAATATCTGAATGACAAACACTCCAGAGCAGTGTTTGGGAGCATTGGGAGGGCCTCCCCTCCCAATGAGATTCCATCTGAGAGTTCCACAAGTCAGAAAAATCTCAGAAAAACGTGAAACTGCCACTTCCACCCAGGCAGCTTTAAGGTTTTGCATATTAAAATCTTAAATCCTACAATTCAAAGAGACCAGAGTCTCCTGATTACAAACCTGAGTGGAAAACATAAGTGACTTCAAAACACTTAGTCTCTCCATTTCCAGTAACTTGCTGTACTTTTTGTTTGGTAACAGCACTTGCGCTTACCTGGTTGAAGCAAAATCATGAATAAAAGAGCACATTCTGCTTCCAAACAGTATTAATCAGCTAGAAAGTAATAATCCACCTGAATGAAATACTGTCATCACCAGTTTTCCAACCTACATACATGAGGAAGAATTAAGGTGCCAGGCTGCAGATCCAGTACCACGCAAATTCGGAAGTGGTAGAAAGAGACTGTAATTGCTGAAACACCCCACAGTAAGAATGAAACAGAACAGTTTCACCACGAAGAAGAAAGTGATAGAGCTCAAGCAGAAATCAGAAGAGTTACTCGGCATTCGTTTACTTGTTTGAAGCATTCTGATTTGCACCTGTAAGAACGGATGGGCAGGAGAAAAGAAAACAACTTTGATTCAAGTTTTATGAGAGAATAAAGATGATTGCCCTAGAAACTCAAAATAGAAAGAGAATTGTGCCATTCATATTTTAAATTCTAGGTAATTTCTTTCCTTTCTTTTCTCATTTCTGCTATGATAAGTATAATCAGTCTTATACCACCATGGTGTAAGAACTTGAGTATCTTTTTACCCACTTACAGTTCATGCTGCAAACGTGCAGATCTCAACTGAGACGGCCACCTCTGCTTCCCAAATACGTTATCTCACAGTATGCAAGTTGTCCTGGCGCAGCTGGGTCCCAAATTGTCAGTGGACCTCAAGGTCAGCATTGAAACCTCTCTTCCCAGAAGTAATATGGGAAACATTAAATAACGAAGAGAGGTATAGTAAAAAAGAACCATGTACCCATCAGTATTTGGCTTCCTGAGGATGCAGACCACGTGAATGTTCCACAGGCAAAGAAAACTCCCAGTACTGCTTCCCCTTTCCAGTCCACGTATGCTGAGCTACAGTACTCCAAGAAAGTTCCTGGGTTTCAGTTCAGTCAGCTCCCAGTTAGCTGGCTGAACGCTGGCAGAGGCATTAGGAACTTCATAGCAAAAAGCACTATTGGCCTCCAAACCCAGATCAACCACGTTTTCTTCAAGTCCCGAGGTCTGACGAATATTATGTGGGTTTCCAAAATTTCGTGGCAGCAATATTAATAACAAAATGGCAGAATCTGCTAAGGGAAATTGTGTCTGAAGGGTATGAAACGATTCACCATGACAGCCGCATTAAATAAATGGATAATATTTTTTCTTCTGGTAACAATAAATTTGTTCAGGTGGCAACAAGCTACCCCCAGGCTGAATTACTTCATGCCTTTGAAAAGGATTCTCAGAGTGTTCCAATGATGTTGAAATCTTAAATTGGGAGAAAACTGCTTTTGGCTGGCGAGTTCATGTTCTTCTCTGTCATTCAAAAACACAGTAATGACAGACTATTCTTCTGAAGGAAGAATACTTTCTAACGTGACTTGCAAATCAAGATTCTTCATAATTTTTAACTATTCGACTGGATTAGATGCGGGCTTTTGGGGGACAGGTTAATATATTTGTTTCAATGTAATAGTACAACTCTACTTTTCCAATTCAACCCTTTTATAAAGGATGTCCACAGTATCTAAATGATTGTTCAGAGATTAAAAGCCTTCAGAAAATAGTTAAAACAATGCCTTACAAACAGACAGTAACAGCAATGTACTTTGTTCATCAGACAGGAAAGGCACAATTAATAGACAGGGTTCACAAAGATGACTGAAGCAAAGCCCAATACCAAACCCAACCTGATGGGTGAAAAAAGAAACTCTAACTTGTACCAACACCAATTCTTCCCTTCTAAAGACTGGGAATTAATAATGCAAGGTACGTTGTTTATCTATGTTACTGTAAACAATTAAGAAAAAGAAAATAATGACATTTCCAGAACCAACATAATATTCTATGCTATATTTTCACTTTTTCATACCAAAGTCAGATCATCATGCTTAATGAGCAATCCTACAGTAAAACACAAGGCGACTGAAGGTGACAGTAACTAAGTTCTAATCACATAGTAGCAGCATGTCTAAGGTTGCACATTCCCTTGCAAAAAGCACGCGTACTTCTACCACGAGACATGAAGTTTCAATATTCTTAAAAAAGCAGCCAGTCTTGAGAAAAACTGAAGTGCCATAAGAAATTGTAATTGACAGAAAATACTGTTTTAACAGTCAACTTTGCTCAAGAGGCAGCAGCTCTGTTCTGCAGCAGCTGATGGTTTTTTCGGAGTTGTATTTTTAAATGTGATGCACTGCACAGAAACAGTCCAACTCAGAGTTAGCACAAGCGCTTGCACGATCAAAGATCGATCATTATCTGAGAGCACCGGACGCATATTTTCCTCTTTAGCCATCACTGAAAGTGGGGATTCTTTCTGTTCAGCACTGTGAAAGATTCTACTGCCATTATCAGTGAGCAGAGGATGAGTAAGAACTAAATCAGGATCAAAACTTACTGGATACTGTAAAGAAAGATTTTCCAGACAAAAGCAAAATAACTAATCACCAACTCCTGACTATGAGCCAAACATGGGGCTACCTAGGTATTCACAGTTCTGTCAGCAGCAATGATTAATTTTTCTTTTTTGCTCAATTTCTTCATCCACTGAAGGACTAGAGTATGTAGAATCTGTTACAGGTTGTAGTTCTGGCATAAATTATTTTCTCTGAGAGCCAATTCCCATCAAGCAGATGAAGACTGACCTGCGAGACACTCAGACCAACTAAAACAAATGACAAAGATTATGGAATGATATTTCTGTACTACAGAAATGGAAAAGTGCTGAACTCCAAGGAAACAACAAAAAAAAAACCAAACCCCAAGCCCTTCAGCCTGTTCTGATCAAACAGTCTGACAGTCTCCAGCAATATGTTTTCATAACTGAAATTTTGCCCTAAACTTGAAGACTGATAACTTTTCTTTCTGTTTTCAAAGTGTAATTTTATGTGCATTCTCCACTCATCTCTCTAATTACACATGCACCACAGAATAAACAATGTGACCCTGCTGGGCATTATCTACTAAAATATTTTTCAAAATTGTTAAAAACAGTAAACAATACGATCACTTCTGTCACATGCTATCCATTTACATGCTCCAGAAATATTATTTAGCCTGGAAAGGAAAATGTTAGAAAAGGATCTTGTTTGGGTGCATTACCAAAAATACAGACAAAACCATTATCAGTTCTTAAAAGTCAAGAAACAGCACCAACTCATACCAAGGGCATGCCACAAGAACTCCAGTTTTGTTATGGTCACCTGAGGATAGACTAAAACCAATTTTACACATACCTGAGAGAGTATCTTCTCTGAAGCGAAGCTTGCCTGATTTCCACAGCAACACACAACACTGATTTTTTTTGTTAACTATTAGTTTCCCTTTGCCAACAATTCTCAATCAGAATTCAAAGAGTACTTAGCAACATTTAAAAAGTAAAGTATATATGCTACATAATGGTATGCATACACAGAAAATGCATATTTATTACCTTCCATTTTAAAAACACTGCATTCAGGGAGCTTGATTTTCTTCTATTAAACACATTCAGGGTATAACACAAGCTCCGCTATTCCCTTCGTTTACCAAAGAGCTTTCAATCATGCACCACAGACAAGGCTGAGAAACATTCAATAAACCAAAAACATTAGAATGGCAAACAAAACCATCTATTAGCATCACAGCTCTCCTTTAACAGCACGAACTACTACCATACCAGAACTAGTTGATTTGCCAACCTAGATGCAAACCGCAATGTAATCACTCAGCAGAGCAACAAATAATAGCAGAGAAGGAAGTTCAGGACTATTTTCTTCCCTCATAAAGATCAGGAGAAAAAAATAAATCAATTCACCAGTAAAACAGCAATTCTTTTCAGATTTAAACACCTTGCCTGCTTACAACACTGTTAACACAAGGCATTTGCATCAAAGCCTGAGAGGACAAAAGAAAGTTTTCATCAGCAAAC
This sequence comes from Limosa lapponica baueri, assembly GCA_002844005.1. NCBI lineage: Eukaryota > Metazoa > Chordata > Aves > Charadriiformes > Scolopacidae > Limosa > Limosa lapponica. The sequence goes on along the minus strand of KZ505750.1, from coordinate 223,076 downwards.
CTGATGCTGTGGCAGAAGTGATACACTATCATCTGTAAAGAATTTGTACTACTTTTAATAGCATGAACTGCTCTTCATTTATCTTTTTTAGCAAGCTAAACACATCTATTAAAGGAACAGAAGGGTATAGCTTTTGGTCTTTGTTGCTTCTTTTAATGATGTTTCTCTATGTGAGAGTAGACTTAGGAATGGTATGAAATACCCTGATAGGGATCAGTGTTGACTAAAAGACATAGTAAGACCAAACTGAATTTTCTAGGCTGCCTTCCAGAGAACCCTGTAGTACCTGTTTTCAAGTTGAGCATTAAAGAAATGTTTTTCATACATTACTACCTTGAGTATTTCAGAGCCATCCAATAGAATTTATACTCACGTAGTAATGAAAATTGGATATAATTGAGAAACTAGGATCCAAAAAATAACAATCATTCCTGCTCTCCAGGAAGAAGGAGAATGGTACAGCTCCTAAAGGCCAGCAAAACCTGGGGCCTTTAATGGAGCTGCCTATGAGAAGAAGAGCAGGTGATAAACCTAGAAGACAGGACACATTCCAGAATATGAGCACAGCACCTCTTCCAAGTAAGGACAGTTCTGAGCACTGTCAACATGTGAACACAGACCACATTTAAGATGTCAAACAAAAACCATGCTCCATGGTCCACCAAGAACACCGAGTTTATAGTGAAATTTATTGTTCTGCTTCCTAATACAATAAGCTACAAGGTACATACAGTATAAAACGAGAACGGCCACAAAGCAAAGGTGATAAACATTCTGTAACGGTACAGTGGAGGCAACGTCTGTCTAATCCTTCCACTTTATCCCACAAACAGCAGCTAAAACTACTGGCCCTCCCCCTCCCTCCCCTCCAAAAATATTAAAAAGTAAACTGTCTCTCTCACTTAGGAGCAGTGGGGTTTGTTGTTTTTTTTTTGAGGGCATCAGTTATCTGCCAATATTTCAAGAAAATTGCTGAAACTAAAGTAACAAAGAAAAACTGTGAAGGTGGGAGTGACATAACCCATGCAAGATGCTCATGACACCTTGGTTCACTTCTCCTCCAAGCAAATGGCCTGTAAAGAAAGGAAAAGTTTGTTACACCAAGCAAAACAGCAATTAACATGGTCAGAGTTAAGCTATAGCAAGCAAAATCTTAACTAGACAGGACTAGGCACACAGCTACTCTTTTAATGAAAACATAATCTTCCTGTTAATAAGGTTTGGAGATTGATAGCTGACAATCCTCCTCCTTTTAATTTTAGATGCTGTACAGGAGGGTGCATGTTGACAGGGACACAGCTGACATCTATTATACAAGGCTCCAAATCAAATAATCTTGTCTGGGAGAACTCTAACAGTGACATGACTCAACTCTTGAAAAAACACTAAAAACCATCAAGGCTGTAAACATGCAGGAAGACTGAATACTTACCTTAAAGGCACAAAATCCCATTTAACCACTTTTTCATATATACTTGGTGCGGTTGAGGGCTCTCTCAGCAAGATGACCACTTTCATCTGTTATCTTCTCCCAATCTGTTTGTCCAACAACAAAACCAATGGCCCTTTTCCTGTCTGCATCTTTTTTTTCTTCTAGATCTGCCCACCGCACCTATGGAGAACATACTATCAGTAGGACAATCTCTGAAGAAATCCTGAGACAAGTCTAGGCTTTCCACTGCAGATAAGAGTACAAGAATTCTAATCTGTATTCATTTTCATTCGAATAGGTAAGTATTAATTTGTTTTCTGATGGGTAAAGATGGAAACTACAGCAATTACATTATTTTTAACTGAATATCCCAGGTGTTCCACAGAATATAAGCAAGCTATGGATAATTAGCCTTTTCCATTCACAATGCTATAATTCTGAGAGTTGAAGTGTAATTACTACAATTATTTCTCTGTTCAAAGCAATGCTTTCTGCAGGAAGAATTATCAAAGATTAATTAGCTTCATTTTCTGTACAACCTGTCTTTCAATTGCACAATAGAAACATCTAGAAGACAACTATGAAACTATAGAAAGACAGTATTAAAGAGCAACTCGGCAATGAATGAGTGAACGAGGGAGTTTTCTTCTCTATCTTCTCCGATACATTTCTATTTAAACCTTTTCATTATTTCTTTACACTAAATAACTTCTTCATGCATTTGTAATCTCCCGTCTTTACGGCTGCAGCCATCTCCTCTGTGACTCTTCATGGTCATGCAGATCACTTGCCCTCATCCTGTTCAAACATATAGAGTCACTCCCTTACCCACAAACCCAGACACCCCTGGGAGGGAGTGCACAGTGAGGGGGGAGTGAGGGAGGTGATGATGAAGAGCTACAGTCCAGAAACTCAGCTGGAACACACCGTTGCAGGACAAGAAATAACAGTAAGTGAAGGAGCTCTTCCTTGCCATCCTAACTGATTAGACCATTCAGGCTGATTTGTAACTTGGGGACAAGGCTTATCACCCTTCTGCCAGCACCTCCCTATTCCACGTTCTGCCTGGATTTCCCCAGACACTCCTGCTGATAAGCAACGCCTGCTTTCTTCCACCATCACTGTTCAGAACAGAACTAAATATAAAGTGATTGAAGCCAACTTCGTATACACCATCTCCCAAGCTTTATGCAAGGCATATGCAGGAGGTAACATCTACAAGACTCAATTGATATAAAACCTACATAGCCGATACTTTCCTCAGCTGAATCTTTTTGAACAAACAACACTGTACTGTTTTCTCTGCCTACTTATTAAAGAACCTAACAAAAAAGTAGCTTAATAAAATAATCATCTGTCTTGGAATCTGCACTATATATCACACTATCTCATCACAAAACATACCGCTTAAGAAAAAGACTCTGCGGGTTGCTCCGAAACAAAGTGCATCATGTCCCCCAGCAAGAAATGGGACATGATTCCATTCTCAATCTCAAAAGCCATGCCATGTATAGTTAATCTTTATTATCTACAATTCCTCAATTCATTATAATTTATCTGTTTACCTCTGAAGACCCTACTCTTGAGAATATTCTCTTACAGAATCTAATGGAACCGCAAATTGAAAAGTGAGTCAGTGAAACTCATATTCATAGACACGGAATGACTTGATACAAACTCTTTATCGCAGAGACCATTAAATGGTCATATACAGACAGTAAGTCATTTGAAAATTTATTACCCTTTTCTTTCCAGGTTCAGAAGCACGTGTGTCATAGTCATCTGGAAGCTGTAGATAATCTTCCATTCTGCTGGCAATTGCTTCCCAGTCACGTTTCCTTTTAGTGCCAGTCCGCAAACCATCCAGCTTGTCTGAGAACAAACACAGAGCCTCAGAGTTAAAGGAGAATTTTTTTCTATTATTCACACAAACAAGACGAGAGTGGAAAAATTTTCAAAAGAATGAGCAGCAGAAGTTGTACATCCAGCTTGTCTTGACAGGTGGAATGATGAGAGTTGAAATAAACTAGAGAAGACTCAACAGCATTTTCAAGTTTTATTGATCTTTCACATTAACTGTGTGGCAATAACACTCAATCTTTTTATTTGTATGAGGGAGAAAAGTTTGCTCTTCTGGATGTTCACACTATACGGAGTCTGTCCTTACAGGTACAATACAGCCACCAGTAGCTAGGAACCACAGATCCACCTTTCTGTATTTGAACACAATACTAAAGCTGTAGCATTTTTCCCAAATTTGGGGTTTAATACTGTGTCAAACATGGCATACATGCAGGATCAGGAAACAAGTGATGATCATATAATTTAATGCAAAGACAAGTTTTTGAGATACTGTTTCTGCTAGACAAAAACCTCCTTGGAAACCCTGATTCCCCCTCCCCCCCTTTCTTTTTCTCTCTCCTCAAGGAAAACATACTCAAAAAATGCTCCAGGACTGGAAAAAAAAGTAAATCTCAGAATCTTTTTGTTTTGAGGTGTAAGAGGACAGTCATGAATATTTTGAGCAGTACGTTTGTCCAACAGTCATCGTTTTCTTCTTTTTCTTATTGAACCGATAAGGCATGAGGAGAAACAATTCCATTCCTAGGTTCTAACATTTTGTAAGTCTATGGACACTTACTTTCAGTGAAAAAACACCACCTTCCTGAAATTATGTGCAAAACTGCTTTTGGAAAGGAGATGAAGTATTCATTGTAAGATTACGAACAACAAAGCATGAAAATGAAAAACGGCTTTATAAGTCAAAGGAAATCCTAGTACTTCCGTGGATGTTTGCTACCATTTGACAAGCCAACGATTCAAGGATATGCAGAAGGAATACTAAGCGTGGCAGTTTATATTCTGTAAACCATTTCCAGTGATGTCAGTAATGTTGTTTCAGAAGTCACTGATGGAATTAAATTCACCCACAAAAGGCCTCAGAAATAAACCGAATACAAGGCAGCATATTTTTTTGGATAGCAGAAGAGGATGTTCAAAGGTATGTATTTAAAGAAGTTCAGTTCAGAGATGAGGTTTTTTTACTTAATGTGGGAGAGAAAAGAGCAACAACGGAGATAATGTGAAGCAATGGAGATGTAGACATGCTAGTATAATTTAAATGCCATAAACTAATGAAGTAATTTCTCCCTCATACAACTCTGAAATTTTTAAAAACTCCACCCTTTGCCGCATTTCCCTGGAACAGATACAGGACTTCTTCTACGAAAACATTTTAATCCCCCTCTGCCTTTTAAAAAAGCCAACATTTAAGAAAAGTCTGCAGAATATTTGTATCTGTTACATGGTATCTTGTTACATGATTCAGTTAAGGTTCTTCTTTTGCTCTAAGTTAAATCTGCCAAATTTGAAGCTCAATCTCCAAAGACAGACCGCACTCCTTCTAGAAGACAGAAGTCATTTATACAATATTCCGCTGTTGCTCCAGCACATAATGTACTGCACTATTCCTCAGTATTACTCTCAGATCCATCAGCGTAGATCATTTGTAGAACAAGGGTTTCCAGAAAAACAAACAAACAAACGAAAGGACATTGAAAAAGGAGAGCAACAAATGCATTGAGGAGCATTTAGGAACATGAAGAACTGAAAATCCAGGAGCTCTCTGTTGGCAATCTGCGCATGGACATTCCTGCTGGAAGGCAACACGCTACGATGCAAGCTCATCTCATTACCCGTGTGGAAGGAAGAGTTCAGTCTCCCACTCCCTGCTGCAGGGAGACCAACTGAACACATCGCCAAGAAATGTGTAACTCAAACCCCAACAGAGGAGTTCAGGAGGCCCTGCAGAATATGAGGTTCCCCTATGTCCCTTTTTGTTACTGCTACACAGAACTTATTTTAAAACATTATTTCCTTCCATGTGTTAAGCTGGATTGCCTTTCAGAGGGATCTGCTTCCATCCATACTATCATGGTTCAAGGTACACGTGCCGTGCAGTAGACACTACAGAAATGTCCAGAGCCCACCACAAAGCATTACTTCAGAATATTCTTTGCTGAAAACGAGACAAGGTATCTTTTTGTAACAATGGCGCTCGTGAATATTTATGGTAGATGATTATTTAGTGTTAAACTACCAAACATCATTTTACCATTGCAATTTTAAAAACAACGAAGCAGCATTTCTGAGAAAACGCAAACTCACCTTTAGAATTTTAACGATAAAGCATCTGAAAGTAACTGACTTAACTACCTCCTTCAAAAACTAGATGAATCAATCAGCTAAATTTGTGCCCTTCTTATACAAAAGCCACAAGGTTTTATGTAAAATGTTATTTGTGTTCTACAGCAACTTTTACAATGGTATCAAAACTTTGGTGTCGTGGTTTGAGCCAGAGCTCACGTCTCCTCTCCTGGAAGCCTGTAGAACTCACCACTAAGCCGCACTTTGAAACAGAGTATTGTGCTGGACACTTCGAATACAGCCAAATTTTAAAAACGTGAGTCCACTTTTGTAAATTTAAATACAAGAACCTGTGTGCACTATGCACCGAGACAGACCAGCGATTAGACTTTAGAACAAAAACGTGGCTGTGCACTCGCAACACATAAGGAAATGATAAACCACACACATACTCGGAGGAATGCATCACCCCTGCCAAAGCAAATCTCAACTAAAGCAAGAGCTCTGGGGCGCACGGTACCGTGACTGTCACAAGTCAGCATTGCAGCTAAAGGACTCAAGCTTTTCAGACCTTCTCTGAGGCTTATTACAAAAAAAGAAAGAAAACAAATAGGCAAAACAAGACTTACAGTGTTGTTTTTGGATTCTGCACTTAATACCACTTCTGCAAATATGTGCCCTCCGGGACTAACGCAATAAACCTAATGGGCAGGCCAGCTCCCAGGAAATAACTCAACTTTGGAACAACAAATGCACACCAGAGTTTACATGCCTTTCAGGAACTAATTTTAATTGGTCATCTACAACAAAGTCTTATTGTGAATTAAATATAATAACTCTTACTCACAGACTGCAAGTGCTTATAATGCATACCTTGAGCTAAAAGTTGTCTGCCCTTACAGAGCAGTTTTCCAAAGAAACAGCATTCATTGAATAGGAATGCCTGGCTTTTCTAAAATGTATGCTCAGTCAAAATTTACTTTGCATCTATGGCTCTATATATTTATAAAAATGAATCTAGAAGGTAGTTATAAAGTAAAATCTTGAATACGGATTTTATAGAAAGACCTTCTCAGCACCTGTATCTGTGTCTTGCAGCATGCTAACATCCAGTTTGTTAATGGAATTTGATTGTTAAAGGATTATTGCAACAGCCTTGCAAGTAACTTTGGCATAAAATTGATTCTGCTGCTCGCTCCCCATTTTACATTTAAGTGGAGACATTTTATATTAAGGAGTTTTCATATGGAAAGAAACACAACATAGTTCTTTGTTTCTACTTGTTAGCAGTATTTGATCATGAGAGAGAGAGAGATTCGGAAAGCTATCTATACATTTCTGCTGCAGTCACAGTCTCCACGTTGCTACAAACTACATATAAAACTTAAATATTTTTAGAACACACTTTGGACTCCTGTGATATTTGTAAAATGCACGGGATGACTTAAGGTTCACCATACGCAGCGCAACACATCTGTTCCCTACTACCCAGTATTTAAAGAAGTCTATGTTATTTGGAATACAGCACAATGTATCAGAGCATTCCTCAGCAATGCAGTTTTCCAGTATTATTGTTTCATACATAATTGGAGAAAAAAAAATTATAAACTTAAGAAATAATCTTAAGATATTACAACAATCAATTCTTATAACAAAAGTGCAGAGCAAACCTGAATTAATTCTGTCAAACTGCCTAGCTGTTTGATATGCCGGAATTATTGAGTACAAGGCTCCCCCAGTTGTGCTGCAGGTGCCACAACGTCAATATATTCCACAAATATTTAAATGACTTAAAAGAGAGCACAGCAGCAGAAGAGATGGTGTTGACTAAGCAGTTAACAGCAGAAGATGAAAAGCTGGTTTATGTAAGCCAGAACTTCTAATGCTATTTCTATGGTAGAATTGTGTATTTTGGTTATTAGAAAGTAATGACACACAGGGCCGTTCCACACATGCAGAAGCAGAACCTCAAAATGTTACAACATGCTGCATCCAATTCAGAGATTTGTTATTCTCACAGACGTGACAGAAAATAGCAGCTTTATGCAGATTGCATTGATAAAATCTTCACTTAAAACCATTACTGTTCAGTAAAAAACAAACCAAACTTGACCATAATGACCAGAAACCCGTTTCCATGTGTATACCTTCCACCATAGCCATGGTGCATGCATTTCAGCCTGAACGTTGCTTTTGACTTTGACAAAATCCTACTATTAACACTTATGTCTAACACAACCAGCAGCACTAATCAGAACAAGTGCAGCAAAAATGGTGCCCTTGTGCTCCTGGAAAGTTCATTTTCCATCCTACTAAGAAGAATTCCAGTACTCTCCTGGAACTGAAGAGCATAACGAACTTTAACTTTTCAATAACTAAGTTGTTGAAAAGATACACCGAGGCCTAATCATTCAGGACCAACTTCAAAGCATGGCACTACTTTGTCCTCACACATGTCCATTTTGGAGAGTGAGAAACATCTTCAACACGGTTAGCTACTAGGCATGTCTCCAAGAAAGTGAGAAGTTACTGATGACATTTAGGCTTGAAAAAAAGGTATGCAGTATGAACAAGAATGCAGTGCAATGTAAGTTGACTCTGTTTTTCATAATACAGAAGAGGTGAATAAAGAACAGAAATACTGCTTTTGTTTAAATTTTAAGACAAAGTACTTTCCTTGAACAGATGGAAGAACAATTAATGGGTATATAAAACAGCAATGGTTAGAAAGTCATAACTCCCTTGCTTCTGTCAGAAGACAAATTCCTTTTCTGTATAGATGCTTTTGCAGTTTCAGACACGTGTATGAGATCAATACATTTATTTGCCTTTGGTAAGGAAGCACAGTAAAAATGAAAATTCAGGTTTTGAAAACATCATCAGATACCAACTTCAAGAAACAGGAAAAAATAAATACCCACCTAGCTTTGCCTCAGAAGTGTCCATCTCCCATTTGCTTTTCGGAATGTAACCCTAAATCATACACAGAGAGAAGCTCGGAGGATTAGAGAGAGACACACATGCATATCACTTTTGAACTGGAAACAGCATTATAACGGGAGCTTAAGGTATTTCTTTTTGTAAGGCACAATTCTTGTTATCAGATGAAGGAAACAAATTACTCAGGATTTCAGAACTTCTGCATCCACTTCCCATTCAGTGATTTTGGCAGCCCTTGCAAATCGTTACAAGAGTGCTGCCCTCTGCAAACACAGAACTCCGGAATGAGTCTAACAGACAGCACTGGCGTTGCATGCACAGTTACTATATTATATTATCCCAGGTGGCAAAGTTATTGCAACACAACTTATCAGGCATAAAGAATATTCAAAGCTTTACAAATACAAATGAAAAAGTTCCTGTAGTCATAAGCTTTTACGAATATATTCCCAGATTTACTACACACCAGCTTCACTTAATCCTTTTGAAGGAACATACTAAATTCTTGTATGAGTGGTTAGTCCACAACTAAACAAAATTATTTTTTCAGTTTAAATGGGAGCATCTGCTGAATCACTAAGATTTAAGCATTATTTTTCATTTTAAAATAACCCTCTTAGTTAAATAATTCTTTTAAAACACTTTTTCCCTACAAATAATGTCATCCTACGTTTTACATGTAATGATCTTTAGCCAGTTTATTCATCGTAAATGAACATAATGATACTAAATTTAACAAAAAGGCATTTATTTTAGATATCTTCTTGTTATCTTTTCATTTTATATTCTCGGACAAGTAAATTCTTACTAAGCAACCCCTTATAACTCATTTCAAGTGTTCAGATTTGGTATAAAACTACTTATGTTTCTCTGCAATCATATAAAAAGCTCAACATAGTGAAATGGAACCGCTGTGAGAATTTCATTATTTTAAGAATGATTTTTAATAGAGAGGGAAAAGAACTACTCTAGAAGATTTCAACAAGAAAACAAACAATCCACAGACCAGTTTTATTACACTAACTTTTTTCCTGCTCTATTTGTAGGTTGCCTCCACTGTGGTAAACATATAAGTGTATTTGTTAATGTTAAGGGTTACTAAATCATAGTGTACTATTCCAGAGAGCTGCACTGCTTTTGATTATGTTCAGCATTGCTCTTCCAAAATCCTTGAAAGACCTTTTTTCTATCAAGCGTATATCAAGTGACTTGAGACTATCAAATCTCTGTGTCTTATTGTTTTTAATCATCTGTAATTAATAAAAACTAAAACAGTTTGTGCTGCAGTATTTCCTTGTAACAAATAAATAAAGTTCATGCATATATGTATGTTTATATTTTTAAACCAAGTTGCACATTAAAATTTGCTCAGAAAGTTTACACCGCAGCTAGAAGCCTGTGTTGAACAAAGTGATGTGTTATACACTGGTGAGAACACTAAGTTAAATGCATCAGTAATTCATACCATCAAGCACAGAAAAGAAAGAACTGTCTAAATGCTACAAGCAACCCTATAGGAGTTGATAATAGCAATAAAAGAGTGACTTTGATGGTGTGAAATGACCTATTGTGTGCTGAATCTGTACAGTATCCCGGTTCTCAGATAGGATAAGAAAAAAATTCAGACTTCATCCTTTGGTACAAGACAGTTGGATATTCCAAGGACATCTGCCAGATGCCAGAAGCTTCAAACCTCTATTTTTTCACAGGATTTAATGCGGCAAAATGAATTGAAGAACCCTTACCAACTGCTCTCAAGAAAGCAACAGATACCAAATACAGTGTAATGTTCCACTTTTCTGTCTGACATACCTCTCTCTTGAGATTAGCCATGTGACTGAATAGCAGAGATTACATACAGCAGATAATTCTTTGCTATTTTTCATCTCTTGTGAATCTGAATAGAAAACATCCTTCTATGTAGATTACTTTTAGTTATTAACAATTTACATTGTTTTTGCCACCAAGCTTTCTCCTTGTCTCATAAAGATAAGGTCCTATTGTTATATGTGCTGTAAATTAGGACACTCCCCAGAGCCCATTAACACACACAGACAACACGCACACGTTTATGCACAGATGCCTCAAAAGGTAAAGACAACTTTCTCTTCTAGATATAGCTCATTTCCAAGAAATGAGACTAGCAGCCATATTCTTGTAAACATGGATGCATCTTTGAAACGTTCTAACCACAGTTTATGAAGTCTCATACTCTGTGCCAAGGAATAATTTAGTAAAGAGAATAAATGAGTCATGTTGCAAAAAAACAGATGTTTATTAAAAACCACTCTTCCTAAACTTTATTTTTTTTATTCTGTATTTCAACTGCTTTCTAAACTGCCACTGCTGAGGAATAGTAAGTTTCCATCAAGAAAAAGGACTCTAAGATTTGTCGTCTCAGACATTTTTGGTTACTTCCTGTTTATTGGAGTTTAACTGCTTGGTTGTGGGAACTAAGGTTTGACACATTCAACTCATCAAGCACTGACCAGCTGCAGCTCCAACACATACCAAGAAGTTACGTTAGGAAGACTTCTGTAGCCTTTTAAATACATACCTAAAACCACCAGCCCTCAGGGCAATTCTCTAACCTTCTTTTATCCAAGAGATCTAATCCCTCATCTTGGAAATACCTGCTGACAAAGTGAGCGAGCCTTGGCAGAGAAGCATTCTTTTTCATAACTGTTGTCATATACTGTGCCAGTTGAGAAGAGTTCCTTATACAAGTGAAAGGAAATAAGCTAAATTGATCTTTGCCCATTCTTCCCATCCTTCTACTTAGCGTAATTCTTGGACAATCTGGAAGACAGTGCTATAGTGTAGTGCAGTTTATAAATATCTGTAAGAGGCATGTTGCCATGCTCCATTGATAATGCTGTTTGTGGCATATACTCACAGATTCTTAAAAAAGTTCAGTTAGAAATAATATGACATTAAAGTTCTCCTAGAAATGTTTAAGGAACAAACGACTAGAAATGTGAGTATTAAGATTGCATGGCTAAGAATAGCAACGGGTTGGCATTTATAAGACTGAGATTCCCCCTCAGACACATTAACAAACATTTCTTTAAAGATGGCTGATGTGTCTCCTACCAGTTCACTTTCTTCCTCCTCTGCTGTATCCTTCTTGACTTCTTCTTTCTGGTCTTCAATATTTGCATCGAAATCCTCCATCTCCACCTGTTCCAAAGCACAAGCATGGACTTACAAAGCAATATTTGACTTTTAATTACTATCATTGTAGCATAGCAAGTAGAAGATTCCAAGTTCAAATAGAGAGGAAAGAAAGGATTCATCTTGGAAAGTATGATGATGCAATATATACGAATACTGGCTCCATCTTTTCTTCTCTCAGAAGCAGGTTCCCTTCTAGCTATGGTGTGACAAACTGTGTGGGAATGTAGCAATTGTTTATTCTCTTCCTTCATATGCATTCTTTGCACTGCCAGTATCTGTAACAGAAAGATACTGCTCTTCCTTCCCACACAATCCCATTTCAAAATTTGAAATCTCAGAAAAAGGTCTTCAACTTGCCATTTATGCACCACTGGAATGGCGCTCTCCGCATAGAACATCAAGCATTTACCTTTATATATTCAGATACCACAGTGAAGAATAATAACCACAGGTATTAACATAATAAAGAAAATGGATGCTTTAAGACATGCATCTAACCCTGCCCATCTAATGGAATACTTTCTGGGGTCCATGACTCTAGTGGGTATTCACGTGTATACCATGGAATACCTAAAACTATCAAAGTATGCACAGTTTTTCATACCATTAGTAAAACCTTGATGCGCACAGAGCAAATCCCAAATCTGCCCTTCTCTGAGCCTACTTGAGAGCTGAGTCTTTTGCTGCCCTCTTAAAGATTACTATCTTCTGATACAAAGAATTTGGAGATTCAGAAATAACTCATTGACCTCATGACAAACTGCAAAGAGTAAACTCTTCCTACTTCAGCAGTTCACCAGTTTCTATGGCCATGGCAAGAGCTGTTCTGATAGCAACGTGCAGCTGTGGTACATTCATGATGACCGTAGGATTAACATACTAATTTATTGCCAGAGCTCCTGAAACATCTGCTGAAGAAGAATGTAACAATACAGAAAGCTGACACACCAAAGATGCATATCACGGCAAACTGCAAATGGAATAAAAAGGTAGCATACTTCTACAGCAAGTGTAATCGTCTGCTACATGTTTTTTATTTATTTCTTAATTTTCTGCTACAGGTCTGTATTTCTCAAAGCAGGGACTGAGGAGTTCAAATTTGTTTATTTACTTATTTAATCAAACTACTTCCTCAAATTATGGTCCAATTAATCCAGTAACCTGAAAAAGTGCTGAGTTTCATCTGAGAGTGCAAGGAGAGTGCAACTCAACAGTTGCTAAAGAGCAAAACGGCTTCGACTCTTCCTCAAAGATGCCTAAATCTGGGCTCCAAAAAGGTAATAAAAAGTAACATGTACCTTCATGCTTGGGTAGTTGATAAGAATAATGGAATAGACTTGACTGACTCAGTGATTCTCACTTTCTACAGTTCCAAGTATAACTGCCCTTTTGTGATCATACCCTTCTCTGCTTTGTATTTTCAGTATAGTCACGTCTACATAATTTGTAATTTTAGCAAGCACAGAGATTCTCACCTCTTCGATAGCAGCATCCTGCAATAGAGAACGAATGTCCAGGCGCATCATGTGGCGTGGTGCTGCCTCCCAGTGATCAGACATCTAACAACAAACAAACAAAAATGAAGCATCTAAAAACGTAAGAGATTCAATGAAAAATTTGGTTTCTGATTATGAACAAGATGTATCTGTACTCAAGGAAAGTAATTTCAATCAATCCCATGAAATAACTACCAACTCTTCTTAGAGGAAAAGTGTAAGCATTAAGTAGTCTAAAAGAGGTCAATAGTTTTCCAAGAACAGCAGGCCTGAAAGGACAATGAATCTTATCATTAATCCTATGACTCCAGATGTATACAGTTACCCTGCTGATGTCCTTTAGCTTGCGTCCATGAATATTCCTCTTGGAACACGTCTGATTATCTGCACTCATTTCAGCTAAGTAAACCTAGAAAGAGAAAGACAGTATTAAATATTGTAGATCAATTTTTGGAGCTCTTTTTCTGCCTGGTGATACACTCTGCAGTTGTACATTCTAAGAAAAGTAAATTTGTAACTGTAAGACCACAGCATTTTTCCTGGATGTGAGAGGGACTCTGCATTCAAAAGTTTAGAAATACCAGCATACGGTGCTAGCAAGTTCAAATGCTTTTTAGGCTCCATTACCTCAAAACCCTTGGTTTTTGCAGCACTCCAAAACTGTTCAAAATGTCGCACTCTATCATTGATAGCATCAAGGATAATGAAGGGGAAGAAGCCATCATCCAAGGTCTTTTTGAAAGTTTTAAACATGCTGGTACGATAGGTCTCTTCCATATCAGCTTCATATTCATACTCCATCACCTTTATCAAAGACAAAAGCATTTAAGAAAGAGGACACCTATTAAATCGCTAATGTTCAACTGCTGAATGTCATGACCACAAAGTACACTGCTATGAGAAAAACATTTTCCAGGTCAATTTTTAAGAATTTGCCTATTCTACCATTAAGTTATATTGACTTGTTTTGAAAAACAGGCCACAGAACACTGCACTCTTCCAAAGCCACAGACTGAAATTCTGATTGCCATTGTCTTGTTCCAGAATGTCTTGTGTCTTCGTGAAGATAAGCAACTGATTTAAAAGTACCTTCTTTTTCACTTTTTTCCCTGTATCTGGGTCTCTCTCTTCTTTTTCCACTTCAGTGATAAAATAGTCATCCAAGCTGAGCACTCTTGGTGCAGGTCCTCCACATTCTACTTCCTTATCCTGGGAGGAAAGCAAAAAGAAAACATATCCTCTTGCTGTAAAAATTCCATTCTGCTACTGAGGATCTTCCAAATGCTTTTGGCAAACAGCAGTTCCCTGCTCTATATTCAAAACAAGAAGAGAGCAGTATCCCTAATGCTTGCTAATAGTGGAGGGGATTCAGATGCCATATGAAGACATGGAACATGAAATAACAACAGGCTGAAATCCCAGACAAACAGAAAGAAAACAGCAGTGGAAGCGCACGTAAGAGACATGCAGCACTACACAGTCAGCAGTTGTTTACATACCCTGATGAGCTTTGCTACATGCGTCTTTCCACTGCCAGGCAACCCTCTCATTATGATTACAATCTGAAACAAAAATCATGTAAGAAAATAGGACACTGTACTACATTTAACAGAATCTCTTTTGCAAAAATTTTCTTCTAGAAAATTATGTGCTCTGGGATGCACTTTGCATATCAAACCAAGGCAGTACCATGCCTCACTGCCTGTTTTATAAACCAGGCTGTGAGGAATGGTAGTAGTTCCACAGAATAAGAGTATATGATATTAATCACCCCAGCAGCTAATATTACATAAGATGTTACAGATCTGGTTCAGATAAAATTAACTGAAACTTGTCTAAATGTTTTATAGCCTGAATCTTGTTCTGTTTTATTTTATATGGTGCATTGTGAAATCTCTGACTTTTGTAAAGTCATTTTTTCTCTGTTACATCAAACACCAAAGTGAAGACCTCAGAAGAGTTTAAAATACATTAACATTACGTACTAATATGAATTTCATCTTAGCATTCCCAGGAAGCTTACATCTCCTGTTGACTCCTAATAGCTATGTTATAACATCCCAGGCATTTGAAAAGGAACCAAGAACTTCCAGAGCTTCCTCAAATGTAGGCTTGTTCCCATTGTATTAAACTGATGAGCATTTTATCTGAATACAGACCTCGTAGAAACCAATTGATGCTTTCAGAATTCATACTCACCCTCTCCGGCCTGCTATCCCGTCCTGGTGGCTTCAAAATATCATCTACATTTTTAGATTCTGGCTTCCTTTCCACTCGTGGAGCAGGTGGTGGCTGACGAGGCATTGATGGAGCAGAAATAGGAATTCTTTCCTCAGGGTAATTTCTACGATCACCTTCAAATTCCAGTGTTTGGACAGAAGAATTTTCTTAGTTCAGTAAAATAAAAAAATTAAGATGTTCATACCCAGCTGAGCTGAATTAAACAAACCTTCATTATTTTAGGACAAATTCACAGAGTTGTCCCCAAAATAATTGAAATTTCTAATCTTGAACCTATTGCAATCAAAGACATTTTTGAGGAGAGTGTAACTGTTGCATTCCTGATCTATCACCACTGAGAAACAAAACTACATGACACCATCCGAATAAATTTTCCCGAACTATATATATACTGAACAAAATACTGCAAATCAATTAATCTTCACCTCTGCGAGTCCTCATTTTTCATAATATTCTAGCATGGCTTCAAGATTGAGAAACGGTACCTCCAAACATGGAAGGCCCATGATCATATGCTGGACGATCCGTCTTTCGTTCATATGGTGGTCTTTCAAAACCACCTCGCCTGGAGGAAGGATGGTCTTTCTTGTCACGGTAAGACTGAGTCCTTGAAGGTGTAGTAGGAAGAACCCTGCCAAAACAGTATTTTGCGTATTTCTAGAATTTCTACTATGTATTCCAGAAAGAAATGAACATGTACCTCACAGGCAAAATGGACAGACCGATGCCCAATGCAGCCTGAAGTGTATTGATTTCCATAGTGTTGCGAAACCACGTACCTATCATCTCGGGGATGCCGCTCTTTTTCAAATCTCTCTCGTTCATAGTCCACAGAACCACGGTCTCTGTGCAATTCCCGCTCTCTCTTGAAATCCCGATGATCTGTGTTGGAATTACCTTGACGGTCAAAATAAGGCTCACGATCTCTTTCTCTGTTGTAACGACCAGGGTGCTCTGAAAGTAGAAACCCATGGAAATGCAAACTACTAAAACATACTCTGAATTTTTTATTATTTTTGAAGGAAAAGCAACAAACAAGAGTGGAAGAAAAGTACATAGAAACATACGTGAGGGCTAGGATGGACTTAACCAGCCACTGAATCTCTATTCCAAACTGTAACAGACAACCATACCATGAAACAATACTTTAAGCTACAAAACTAAATTTGAAAAGTAGCTAGGTTATTGACTGCATTACTCCTCTTGACAATATAAACTGCTATTCTTATGGGCCTCTGAAGAAAATAAAGTGGTTCTAGCTTAAACAAGAGTTACGTAGTTTAAAATACACTTTTAGTGCCTTACAACTTTTCTTAAGAGCTAACTGACTGTCTGAAATCTAGCCAAGCGCTCCCTACCTTTTTGAAATGTTTGCCTCTCCGGTAGAGGTTCTGGACGCAGGGTTACCCTCTCCCCATATGGAATCTGTTCCACTTTACTGGTGGTTATATCTGGTTAAAAATAACCAAAAAATAATCAAAGTATTAAAATACCCCTCTTCCATTTCCTTTCCTCTGTCATGAAAAGCAATCAATGGCATTAAAATTGACTGGAATAACTTAACAAAATTTCTTTTAATGGATAATGCAAAAAGAGCTGTACATAAATACACAACACCATGGTTTTGGAAGTCTGAAGTGGGCTTGTGTGTGTGTGTGTGTGTGTGTCTGTAAGTATGTGTACCACCTTATCTTAAGAATGATGAGTTCAGGTAGCATGCACAGTCAGAAGACTATAAACATTTAAATGCTCTGAAAGTTTCAATAACTCATAGAACTACCGTAACGTCAAGGTTAGTAACTGAAACGCTCACTTTAGATTCCTAACAGTGACAATTTTTCTAACAGCTTTTAGTAAAACGCCTACTTAATGGAATCAATATGGCTTCAATTCACGTTATGGCACCTTAAACGAGAGAAAAAGCGCTCTTTGAACGACAGTGCACAATTTAAGAACTTCTTTACGACATGATTTCACTCCTGTCAAAAACTAAGAACGAGGGAAATTAATTCTATTAATTCACAACTAGAACTTTGTCTCTCTCCCTCTCTACAGGGTACCTCATACCCATTAAGCAGTATATAAATAAACACCAGTCACATCCTGCTTTAATTTACTAAGTCACACCTAAGAACTGTAACAATCCAAAGTACCTTCTAGCACAGCTATTTCCACACTCAGCTACAAAGAGATTAATGGAAAGCATCAGTATCAATCTAACACATTGATGTGATCACATCAGTTGGTGTTTATTAGAAGCAGACATGGCGGTACACCATTCAGTTCACATGAAATAGCTCATTATCACAGCACTGAAGAAAGCATTAAACTCAAGACTGGAGGTTACAGACTCCTTAAAACTGCATTGCTTATCATTAGATCACAACGTATGCAGCCCGCAGGTCAACTGCAGAACATCTATGGCCCACTTTGCATGGCACATTTCTTTAGAAAGAAGCTAGGAGGACTAATTAGGTCTCTGTTACAAATCAAACAAATACACTGTAATACCCACCTCGCCCGTGGCCATAATCCACAGTTTGCTGAATTACAGGTGCTTTAGGAACTGGTGGAATAACTGGAGGAAGAGACACTGGTACAGCTGACGGAACGGAGGTGTGAACGGCAGATACTTTCACAGGCGAGGAGACGGGTGGAGGCATCATTGACTCCTGTTTACACAACTCGTACTCCATATTTGCTCCTTTATCCTCATTTGTGTCCCAGAGTCCGTGGAAAGAATCCTCATCCCAGCGTTCCTGTTCCACAGCAGAAGGTGATGGTTTTAAAGACTGACCATGACTTGGGGTTGTAGTTGGAGTAGAAACTGGAGCATGTGGCCTTGTCATAGGTGTAGCAGGCCTTGTCAGTGGGGCACTTGGTCTTGTCACAGGGGTGGGCTGTCTGAACAACACGGGAGGCTTTATAATAACAGCAGGAGAAGGTTTAATAGCTTGGGCTTCTACTGGTGCCTCTGAAGATAGCTGAGAAGAGACCTAGATGCAGAAAGCACTTTTAATGTAGATCTGTAAACTAACCTTCTCTCATCCTCTGTAAGTCAGTAAGCACAATGGCAATTGGTAATCAAATCATAAGCATTTTGTAGTACCTCCATCAAGGTGCTATAAGTAGGAGGACAATATTTCAACAACTGGTGGCCTGAATTAATTTGGTGTTTGTTCACTATGTGAAGACTTAAGTCCTATTTATTTTCTCCTTCAAAATAACCTTACCACTTTAAGCTCCAGTAGGCCTATCTCACTTCAAAAGTGTCTACGGTTTTATTCTCAAAGACTCCTGCTGTTTGCAAAGATTCCTGCTGTCTGTGAGGAGGCTGAAAGTCTGAAAAGTAGGGCAGACTGGTGAGGCACAAAAGGATTGATTGATAAGGCCAGCTTCTTTCTGGAAGTCACTGGAAAAATTCCCAGAGAGCAGAATCACCTGGAAACCTCTTAATGAAATCAACATCAGATCAACATAAGAAATGGGGAGGTCTTGCCCAGTGGAAAAAAAATAACAAAACAAAACCCCTTCATGAACCAAACACCCTCATGGAACCCCATGTGCTGTGTCACAAGAGTCTTTTCAGCATCACAGCAGATGCCAAGTTACAGGGAGCCTTATTACCAACATGCAACAAAACTTGCAGAAGGGTTATAGATGCAAAGCTGAACTTTGTAATAACAGTTCAAAGTCACAGCAGAAGTCTGAAGGTAAGAATCCCAAGAAAGACAACAGCTGTTTGAATAATTCTAGGCAGATTGGTGAAGTAGTCTGAGATACAACACATCAAAGTTGGGAAAAAGTCACCTGCTAAAGGCATCAACACAGCTGCAGTTCCTGGTAGCAAATCTGTTCCTTTATTTTACTTTATAGACACTGTAAACAAGGAAGAGGTCAACTAGGCAAAAAGAAAACTTGCAGTGCTTCATTCACTGCATAATGCTTCTCTGGAGGGAGGGACAAACAAAGCTTGGTCTGGCTAAATGTCAGACCCAGAGGTCAGTACAGCTAAATTTACTGGTAACTTTGGGGTTAAGATGTGATGAAGAATAAAGACTGTGCATCAACTCAGGTCTATGTCCTCCAACATGTATTTAACAAAATTGTTTGTTCTAGGAAGGATTTATAAACTTGAGTTAACATGATTGCAGAATTTCATTTCATTTCTGACTGGGTATAAATTATCAAAAAACCAAATACGAGCAGCTGAGAAGAGTTCCCAGAACCAACCAGGAGATTAAGCAGCAGAGGAATAACTGGCATTACAATGAGAGATGAAGTCATGGAAGCACACAAATGTGAGCTTCCATGCACTTTATGATATTCCAGAGGGTAATGAGAATTCCTAATAACAACAGCAAACAGAAAGCTAATGCCCACTCTGTGTTGAAATATCTCAGTTTCTGATGGACCAAACCTCAAATTTCTCCCTTTAACTTCTTCAAGCGAGGAGATAGCTCTTAAAATAGAAAAAGCCAAGCAAGATCAGAATTAAAGACAGTATCAGAACCTAGTTAGGCAGGGAACAGGAGGGTCTTCTCATGAGACTTACACCGCTGTTTTGGAAGAGCTCACTGTTTCTTGCACATCATCCCACAGCAGTCTAGGCTGTTGAACCTCATGCACCACTGTCCCCAATGGGTCATGCTCAGAAGACACAGTGGACTGAATGAGTAAGAAAGGCTTTGGAAAATCTAAAGAAACTACGAAGTTCTTTGCCTCAGCAGAAAAATGATGAGGTTGTAAGGACTGCTCGGGAGGCATTCCATAGAGAAGTTTGACCATCAGAGTGCAGAACTGATCTGACATACACATTAATAGTAATTGCTAACAGCATGTTATTAATTTAACACAAGATGAATTTACCTGGAAGGCACCCGGCCTTGTGCTTGTGTTCTGTGATCTAGGAGAGTCCTGTGTGGAAATGTCAGGTTTAAACTCTTTCAACTTCTGTAGCTGTTCTTTTTGCTCTCTGCACATGAATCACAGGAAAATGTTGTAAGTCTGTAGCTTAAGTGAAAAATTAAAGAAATCAATGCTCACAGTGAAAACCGTGTATTACACTAGCATTAGGGGCCAAGTCCAAAGGAGAAAAGGACACAGCAGGCTTTACATGGTCAATGCTATGATCCATAAACCTGTTTCACATTCACCTAACCATGGAGGTACTTAATATATTAGCTGCCCCCTTTTTTGATCACAAATTTCCTCTGCAACACACAGCTATGCTTTTGGGCTTGGCCAGAACCACTCCCACTTTGACAGTAAAGAGCAAAGCTAGATTTTAGCTTCTGACAACACCTTCTTTAAACCAGAAAGAAGGCCAGCGGAGATGCATGCCTCAGTGCTCTTGGTGCCTTGCTCTGGTTTGCAGACTAACAGGATTGAGGCCAACACAAAGCACCACAGAGACTCCAACATTTAAAATCAAAGCAACGATGTTAGATTTTGTTTCCTTGTTTTATTGTTATGGTTGGACTACATGATCTTAAAGGTCCCTTCCAACCTAGATAATTCTATGATTCTATATATCAAAATGCTATCTAGTCTACGCAGCAGTGATCAGGACTAGTAGTGAACACTACAACCACCAGATTACTAAGATCTCTCTCTTCAATACGATTTTCTTTCAGTTTTCATTTGCATCTTTTTATCTAGTTTTTTTTTTATTGCTGATAACTCTTTGCTCATATTAATTGCATGTATGAAAGTAGTGGCCAAAGAACAAATAAGAATGGGATCCCTCTGTACCGGGCACAACAGCGGCCATCCTGACTAGCAAACCATCTGTTCAGTGTCCAGTGCAAGGGGAACTTGGCTCACAGAAGGGGATCCAAAGTGCTCCATTAGTACAAAGAGTAAACCGAGCAATTGCTAGCACTTAAAAGGTCTTCTTTACACCTGGCTTCAGAAAAATACACTGGATGATAAACACAGAGCAGCCTGCAGCTCAGAGTATGCTATTCTACACACAATCAAAGCAAAGCCAGATGAAGGGTTTACCTTTGGACATGAAAGCAGATATGCACCACTACTGATACAACTCTTGGTTCAAAAAATGTATCATAAGCAATCTCCTTAAGTTGTTCCTACCCTTCAGACTGGGGTCACCTGCTTATAACAACCTGATGAGAAGTACAGGCATAACTAATTTCTAAGATCATCCTCATATTAAATTAAAATTCATTATCAGCAGTGTCATGTTTATATTCCCCCTTTCTACTGGCTTACAAAGGGGTATATGTATCTACCTTCTTACATAAAATATTTTAGTTTCTGTGTTTAAATATTTCAGCCCTAATATATTATTCACTTTGGCAGTGATTCCCAAACTATGGTCCCTAGATTAAGTCCATTGGCTTGCAGCTAGTCAATTAAACAGCAAAACATATGCCTGGTAACCTGAGGCAATGGGAAAGTCAGGAAGCTGAAAATGATCTATTGCTCCAAACTTTTGGCAAATATTGCTTTATAACACAGGTTTCACAATTACTAACACCTGTTGAATTAATCTAATTGCAGTGAAAGATTAAACTATTCAGAATAAAAGTTATCCCGTTCTTTTTAGAAGTTATTTTTCTTGCATTTTGGCGTGCAACTAAGGCCTTCTATATGGGACAGATGCTTAGCAATCTTATGAGTCTGAAAACAAAACGTCTTCAAGAAAAGTGCAAAATGTCTCTGTATCTTTCAATATGGTTAAATGTAATAATGACAACCAAACATTCATTTTAATCACCCGTTATTTTAGCATAATATCTTGCTTATGAAATTAAACCCGTATCTTTACTAGGCACCAATCCTTAGTGATCTCTTAGTAACTCCTGAATAGGATGAACTTCTGCCTCTAAGATGCTTCCTCTTTTCTCTACAATCTCCACTGAAAGATCTCATTCACCAAAAATAGTTGTTGGGGTTTTTTTCAAATACATTTAATGCACCTAAATTCATGCACCAAATCACAAAGATAGCATTTGGATAGATGGTATGTGCTCCATTCATTCTAATATTACTAAATTTACTGAGACCTAGGATGTTCCTGATGTTTATGAAGGTACTCAATGACTTATTTTGAAATAAACATCTATTAAAGCCTTAGGGAGCCTAGTCGCTGCTTTCCAAAATGTGGTCTTGTGAGCTCTTGCGTTTGTATCCTCTTGATCGTTATCACTGCTGATATGCTCATCCTCAGAACTAAGATCAATCAAACTTGACAAAAATATTCACTGACGATGCTGGATTTCAAATGAGGGAGCATTGTAAAAAGAAAAAAAACAGGTATGCTTTAATTAAAAAGTAAGCAGTATCCTGAAATTAAATAGGTCCCATTGTGTGAATTAAGAACCACATTAACGTAGATCTTGACAGGTAAGTATTAAAAAGCAATTACCGATGAGCTCATCTGACACTAATAAAAAGATTGAAAAGCAATTACCAACAAGCTCATTTGAGGATAACAAAAATACTGGCCAGGTGACGCGGCCAGATCTTTTCCTGAAAAGTAACAAACAGGGAATATCATATTCTTGGGGAAAGGGACAACCACCTATTTAAGACGAGACGACCATCCACAAAAGCTGTGATGGAGGTACTCCAAATAACTTGTTCCACATGAGCTCCTACTATCATGCTGTGGCGAAAGAAATGAAGCCATTAGTGCGTAAACCAAGGAATGAATTAGGAAAGGAGCACAGCCTCCACAGAATGAGCTTCCCACCCAAAGTGACAGAACCAGGCAACTCACCGAAGCATTTTGAGCTCCTGGGCAGCCTTCAGAATTATCTCATGCTGTCTTTGGCTAAGGACCATCACTCCTCCCAATGACTGGTCAGAGTCCAGGTTTGAATCTGCCCCCAGCATATCAGAGGAATGTGAAGGTGGAGGAAGGGAGGAATCTGAATGATCATCCAAAGACCGCAGTCTGTCTCCATCATCTGGATACCATCTATCTGACAACCGTTCCCTCTCCCAATCATTCCTTTCAGGAAGGTAGTCTTGCTTCTCCCGCCATGTGTCATATCTCTCTGGATACTCTCGAATCCTTAGCTCTCCCCTGTCTCGGAAGTCTCTGTCATAATGATCTCTGTTCCTATCGTCCCTCCACCTATCTTCACGGTATCTGTCCAGAGGTGGAAGAGGTGGTAATGGTGGTAGAGGAGGGATATCCAGGTCACGATTCCCCACTTCTCTGTCATCCATAGGTCTCATGTCCCAGTCTCTATCCCATTCTCTGTCTAAATCTTGATCATAAATATCTGAGGATCTTCCAGTCCTATCTAGATCTCTCTCTAGTTCTCTCTCTCTGGGCCTTTTCCAGTCATCCCACCATGAATCTCTTCTGTCATGATCAGATGATAAAGGAGGTAGTGGTGGTAGGGGAGATAACGGAGGCAATGAATGGTGGGATTGCAACCTGTCATCTCTGTCATATGCATCTACAGAATCATCTTGATAATCAGAGTTGTGATCTCTCCAGTATCGTTCTCTTTCCCAGTCATCCAATCGCTCATGCTCCAAAGAAGGGTCATCTTGACTATCTAAAGGAAATTCCTCCTGCATTCCATCATCTTCATGACCCCAAGAACCCCTCAGTGTGTCATCTCGATGGTATGGAGGCAATTTGTCAGGATCATCTCCTAGGTGAATGGGTTTATCTATGTTGCCTGTTTCAGATCTTCCTGCTTCCCTCTCCCGGCTACCTGCCCTCCTGATGGGACCCCTCTCCCGGCTACCTGCCCGCCTGACTGGGCCCCTCTCCCGGCTACCTGCCCGCCTGACTGGGCCCCTCTCCCGGCTACCCGCCCGCCTGACGGGGACCCTCTCCCGGCTACCCGCCCGTCGCATGGGTTCCCTCTCCCGGCTACCCGCCCGCCGCATGGGCTCCCTCTCCCGGCTACCCGCCCGCCTGACTGGGCCTCTCTCCCGGCTACCTGCCCGGCCCCTGTCCCAGCCACCTGTTCGCCCAGCCAGATCTCTGTCTCGGCTAGAGAATACCCTCTCATGGCTATCTGACCGTCCACCCAGTCCCCTCTCTCGGCTGCCAGACCGCCCATCTGGCATCCTCTCCCTGCTGCCTGACCGCCTATCTGGCATCCTCTCCCTGCTGCCTGCTCTTCTGAACATTCCCCTGCCACGGATGGATGCCTGCCTGGCCTGCCCTCTGCCTCTGTATACATATCCTCTGCCACGGCCTTCATCCATCCTGCCCATTCCCCGACCATGGCCATCATCCATCCTGCCCATTCCCCAACCGCCGTCCATCCTTCCCATCCCCCGGCCACCATCCATTCTTCCCATCCCTCGGCCACCATCCATCCTTCCCATTCCCCGGCCACGACCCATTCCCCAGCCACGGCCATCCCCCTGCCCTCTGCCACGGCCATCATCCAGTCTGCCCTGGCCCCTTCCTCTGCTTACTGGTCCCTTGCCTCTGTCTTCATGCATAAATGGCCCTTTCCCTCTGCTTTCTGGTCCAGGTAGGCCCTGGGTGCTATCTGAAGCAATCAACTGGTCGTCCGGTGTATCCAAATCCTGATTTCCTGTTACAGGAGTTACCGCACCACCTGTTCTTGCAATATCCGACTGCAAAGCTACGGGGTTACTAGAAAGGGATGTTGATTTCTGGTTCTGAATAGGTGGAGTAGGTGCTTTGGACTCTTCTACTTGCTGGTTGGGATCATGTGAACTCCACGTCCACTTTTTAGGAGGGTCTGAAGTAGTTTCTTTGACTTCAGGTTTGGATGGTTCCTGTTGAGTGTCTGTCAGGTCCTCACTTGGCTCAATAGGACCTGCACTCTGTGCATCAGGAGTAGACTGTGTTCTGCTTACAGTCTGCTGATTGCCAGCCACCTCTGTAAAAGGTTCTTTGTTTTCTGACTGTGAGTCTGTCTGTGACTGCTGTTGCTGCTGCTGCCCCAAATGAGGCCTGGGTCCCCTCCACCGTGGACCACTAGGTCGGGAACCATGTCCATGTGATGCATTTGTTGAAGTATAAAATTGTGCTGCTGGTCCTCGTGGGATAGTCCCCCATCTACTCGAAGACTGTCCATCCGTATTCTGTCGGTCAAAACGTGACCTGTATCCTTCTGAGCGCTGGGAGTCAAAACGAGGTCCTCTCTGTCTTGAGCCTTCAAATTTGTCATAGCCTCTTCCTCGAGGTCCATCAAATCTATAGATGACATAATGGCAATTTTATTCAAATGAACATATGAAATTAAAGTCCTCTAAAAGGGTGTCATCCCCCAAAAGTCACTTGTAACTGATGAATCCTAGTGTGCCTTAAATCAATCCCTACTGAACCAGAGCAGAAGAGACATGTTCTTCAATTCAATATTGTCTACTGAAGACCAATTTAAGCCACTTGCAGATTATGCAACTCTAAAAGGAAATTTGGCTTAAATATCTCAGGACTGAAATCTGAGTGACAAAGAAAACTCACAAACTCATTTGAAAAAAAAGCTTTCAGCTTTTGTTTAACAGAAGTTTTGTTGCAATCAGCAACTCCTGTTGAACTTTTGCTTTGATAGTATGCAACAAGCCTACTTCACTAGGGTGATGAATGCCATCTAGAAAAATCTTTAAATACAGATCCTTTCAAAAAGAGCAACAAACTGTGATATCGTCCAGTACCATGCAATATGTCTAAAACAAATATGTTTTAATTGCATCACTTTTAAAATTCCTTTTGAGAGCACTTACAACTGCTATTGCTTGATTATGAAGAAATAGGTCAGGCAAACTAATGAAGAATAATTGAAGAATAATTAATGCATATTAATATTAACAAGGCTGATCTAGTAAAAAATCCAATCTTTATTATGTAAATCAGTATTTGAACATATGCTTAGACTAGAACAAACCAAATTAATTTTACACAAAATAGAGAACTCATGTCTGAAGTCAAGTTGCTTGGATGTTTGGGATTCACAGTTGTGTCTCACTGAATCGGGTCAGGAAGGCCAAAGCACGGCTGGAGCTGAACTTGGCAGGGAATGCAAAGAATAATAATAAGAGCTTCTACAGGTATGTCAGCCAGAAAACAAAGGTTAAAGAAAGCGTACCCCCCTTGATGAGCATGACTAGTAAACTTGTAACGACAGAGAAGGAGAAGGCTGAGATACTCGACAACTTTTGTGCCTCAGTCTTCATTGACAACGTCTCTTCCTACACTTCTTGAGTGGATGGACTACAAGTCAGGGACTGGGGGAGCAATGTCTCTCCCACTGTAAGAGAAGATCAGGTTTGTGACCACCTGAGGAACCTGAACATACTGGGGGACCTGACGGTGGTCCAACCTACGCGACCTGACAAGATGCATCACAGAGTCCTGAGGGAACTGGCTGATGTAGTTGCCAAGCCACTTTCCATGATATTTGAAAAGTCATGGCAGTCAGGTGGAGTCCCCTGTGCCTGGGAAACAGGAAACATTGCACCCATTTTTAAAATGGAGGACCCATGGAATTACCGACCAGTCAGCCTCATCTCTGTGCCTGGGAAGATCATGGAACAGAGCCTCCTAGAAGCTATGCTAAGGCATGTGGAGGACAAAGAGGGGATTCAAGACAGCCAACATGGCTTTACCAAGAGCATGTCAAGTTCATTTAAAAAGTTCAGTTAAAATCTATTAGGACTCTCTTTTCTACTAACTATATTGAGAAGAAACAGAAAACAGGTTTTTGGGAAAGTTTCAATAAAACCCTACAGCAGTCATGCAATCACAATAGAGAAATGCAGAAAGGTTTACAGTATTAATTAAATACCGTAAGTATGCTTAAAACCAGAGCTCCTGTATGTGCATTCTAGAAATTTGTGATTACCCAGAGCCTATCATCGCACATCACTGAGCTCTAAACTAACGCACATAAAAGACACGGACCAGGAAATCATGGAAACAGTCTGTTCAGAACTGTACACCAAACAAATCCCCAGGACCAGAAACAACCCTTTTTAAAAAACATCGAGGTAGAAAATTATTCAAAGTCATAAAAAATTCATTTATATTGCCAGCAATTCATGAATTATTATTCATGAACAATCACTTTGGAAGCAAAGAGAAGGGAAATAAACATGAAGATATGATTATAATGTCTAGCAGAGTATGTAAGGATAGAAACAATTTAACAGAACAACATTGTTCTTGGATTCAGAAAACATCACATCAACCAGTCTTGAACTAATGGCCAGACAGAACAGATGTTGTTTTTGCAACCTGATATCATGTCAAGTATGAAAGAAAAACATTCCAAAAACATCATCTTGGATTAAACCATATAGCACGTATAAAACTACATAAAAGATACAGAACACTGGCTTTTAGAGCAGCTTTACATTAAGGCAGCAGGCCATCCACCTGATAAAACAAAGATTTAAATTTGAACAAAGCTGTATCTTACCAAGAGATTGACAGCAACCGTCAAAACCAAGACCATTATGAATGATGTAATGCAAGAGAAAAAATGGCAAAGAATCCTAATGCTAGGATTCTAAGGCTCAAATCTTCATTTCTTTCCTTCTCTCTCATTTCTAATTGATTGTATGCTAAATAATGCTGCATGTGTAGAAAACCACTGATTTGTACCTAAGCAAGCACTACCTCTCTTATCAAGCAGCCATTTTGAAAAGTACACTGAAGAGGACAATCCTGTAACTGCAGAACTCTCTCATGCTAGCATTGAAGTACTGGTGAACAGCTTTGAATTTTCTCCTTTCTGAAATAAATCTTGGATTACAAACCAGGAGTACTTTTTAATGTTTCTAAAAAATAAATAGCATCTAAATGGCCAGTAATTAGCTACATTAGTATATTTAACTGAATATATATCTGAATACTTTCCTAAATCCCTTTCAGAATGCCTACATTAAAGTGCTGCCATATTTAGCAACACCTTAAAAACAATCTTTCAACACTTTTGCTTTAGATTTTCCTAAACTGTGTTTCAAGTACCATAGACAAAATGCTGGGAATCTAGATCACTTTTCATACAGGATCACTCTTTCAGGTGTGAGTCAACTTCAATCTAGGGACAGCAAAGACATACAAAATATTTACAACAGCTTTCCTGTTTTCACAGAAGGGACATTATGTCTCTGGTAATGAAAAGTGTGCCGAAGCATTTTACTAGAAAAAAGAAAGCATTCTTCTCTAAATAATGCTCAGGTGAAAGGCATCTTTATATCCTTGCTTTAATAACATAAATACAGTCACTGGTGAATATACATTAACAACAAAACCTCCAGCAAACAAAGCACACTTCACACAACCTCAGGAAGATTTGAGAATAAGATCTATGTTTCACTTCTTAATATACCACTGAAAGTCTTTTAGCCTGGAACATGTATAAATCAAGGAAAACATCCTTACCTAGGGCCTCTGGGGCCTTCAAAACGTGCTGATCTGGGAGGATCTGGAAGCAATCCACCTGACCTCACTGGTTTATCCTGCATGGTAGGTGCATGTGTTGAAGACACTGCAGAAGTGGCTTTCAGTTCCCCACATCCTTGCTCAGATGAAACAGAGACAGTTTGTTTACCAAGATGACTTTGAGACTTCCCATGGTCTGAAGAGCCAAAGGATGAACTTACTTGAGAATGATAAGGTGAGTAGACGGTTGAACTACCTATTTTTGATGCATAGGTACCAGGGGTGGGAAGCAGAGCTGGCCTTGGCGTCTCAGTAGATTGACTGCTTTGAGAACTGGATCCTGAAGGGACAGAGGAATTAGATAACTGAGAAACAGAAGAGAGAGGTGGGGGGACCAGTGGAGGTGTTGTTGAAGGTAAAGCTGGAGGCATAATAGGAATGCCACTTTGAGTGGACTGAGAATATGGAACAAATGGAGGTGGCAGCGAAACATTTGCAGGATACTGATTCTTCAGATTTTGGAGTGAGCTCACTTTCTCCTGCAGATGGGACTGAGTGACCTTCATCTGTTCATCCCATGCTTTCCACTGCTTCTCATACTCTTGAAGCTGGTCTTTGTGAGGGTAGGTTTGAAGCTGGTGCTGCCACTGTTGGTTCATTGATCGCTCCCAATCTTTATGAAGCTGCTGGAACTGTTTTTGCTGTGCCTCATAATGTCGCAGCTGCATGTCTACTGACATTGTCTGCAACAAGAAGACAAGAATAGCTTCAAAATACCACCCTAGTTATTTTAAGAGCCACATTATTTCAGTATCACTTGTAATATCACAATTTCAGACTTGGACAGAAGCTTGAGGAAGATCTACACTGAAACAAAAGCAAACACCAACTGTGATGTCTAAAGTCATTAAAGACAATTTACATATTATATGACAAGAGGACATTTATGTATAAAAGGCTTTTTTTAAAACAGGACAGTTGAAGAAAGTTGTAATCAAAGGGCTCCAAGCTGTGTTGTTACTGGATGCTAACAATGGCTAAAGCCCAAATCAGTCTTCAGGCTTTCAATATATACAGTACATGGCTATTTCTCAAGGTTTCAGCTTCTGCTATTAACTCTCTCAAGAGTTGCTTCAGCTGTCAGCAATTACTTTTCTCTAAGCCTTTGCCAGATCTTCTTATTTGTACAATGAAGCTTCTTTCAAAGAGGTACTGTCTTTCATTATGTGTAGATACAGGTCCTAATATCCATGGCTTGATCTTGTCTGAGATTTTTAGGGTTCACACACTTTAGGGTTCACTTTAAACAAGCAGACAGCCCAAGCTACAAAGAAATGCTCAATGTACAAACTCCACCAACCCAGAAAAAGCTGACTCAATTCTCTAATACAGTAATCAACTTCTACATAAAAGCTTAAAGGTTGCAGGACTGATATAATTATCCAAACTTGTTATTAAGACTGTTTCTTTTATTTCACTGATTATTTGAGTCAAAAATAATGTGAAATGTTTTAATTACGTTAAGTGTGTATTTTTGGCATCTATGTTTTCTTCATCATTGTACATATTTGTTTTTATACTACACAATGTTGTAAAAAAGAGCAGCTACCAACCTACTCCATGCAATCATCTGTTTACCTGACTTTTCTTCTGAACTGTTTCTTCAGCAGTAAAACAATCAAAGCTGAGTAAATTCAATACTGTGTTCAGCTTTGGTCCTGTATCACCCGGCTATGTCTGAAAAATCTTATGACAACTGCAATGTCTTGTATTTCTCATCCTACTGAAGCTTCATCGCCATCTGTCAATTCTCTTTTCATTCTGAAGTTGAGTGACAGTAGGCAAAGGGGATATAGACTTCTACCCAAGCAGAAAAAGTAGCTAGACAAATGAGCCAACCATGGCAAATTATTCAACTACTTGCTTTTTACCAGATCATGAGTGCTAAGTCACCCGGGAAGTACATAATCAAACACCATCTCCTCAGTGCTTCACCTGTAAGTGTGGAGGCTGTTGCATGATCTGCTGATACTGCTGTACTATTTGCTGCAGCTGGGCATGCTTCTGCATTATTCTCTGATATTGAAATCCAACCCGCTGATGAGGATGCTGCTGCCATTGAGCTGCTGCTGCTTGCAACTGCTGCAATCTCAAATCTTCCTCAGGGTCATCGGGAGGTTCAATATTGAGCTAGACAAAAAGGCAAATACTAGAAATAAAAGAAAGCTCCTTCTGTCAGAAGAAAAACACACTTGGCCACTATGCAGTTTACAGGAACTTTCTCAGTGTTTGTTATTTTATTGCTCTGTATTTCAGTGTTCTGGGCACCCACAGCTTTCTGAAAGGCTGATTTCATTTATTCTTAACGCAAATAGTCTGACCTAAAGGTTATTAATGAGGATATTCATACATACAGAAGCTACCTACAGGGAAGAGATTAATGTGGATCTGTTACCTGTTGCTCATAGCAAATACAATCAGACAACAGTGCTTTTTCATAATGAGGTAAAGTAACCCTGAGAGCATTATTTTTGCCACTTGGTAGGAACCTACACACTGTAAGTTAAAGCGGAGCACATGCTGCAGGGTAATCTACTACCCTACAGTAATCCGTTCAAACACCAATCATGACCTCCATCCGTTATGCAGTAACTGTTATTAAGCACGCTGACAAAAGCATTCTGTGCAAAGTTCTTCCTTTCCGACAAACTCCAACACACAGAGAGAGGGGAGCCAGAATTCACAAACTGCGAGAGAGGAATTAAGAGATAGTGTCTTAAAGATAGCATTCCTCATCTACCGAGTACCTGATTTTACACTTAGGTATCACAAAGTGTTTCTCAGACAAAGATGACAACGTTGGGGAAGGTGCAAGTGAGTCAAGCTTGGACTCGCTTGGTGCATATGTTGGTGACTACGTAAGTTTCAATACAAAGAATTTATTTTAAATTTTAACTGGTGCAGCCTTAGCAAATGTTCTTTTAAGATCACTTTACCATATTTAGTTATTGTTACACAGTATACACGAGAATTTGATGGCATTATTTTCCTGTTTCTTTGTCCCATCTAGTACAACAAATGGAGTGGCATCACTTTACAAAGCCTACCTGAGTTTCAGTGGATGTAAGAGAAGACTCATCTTCTTTGGAAGGCGGAGGCAGGGATTCATTAAGCGGAGGAGCTTCAGACTGCTGAGCTGAAGCACTCATTTTCCCTTCTTCGGACTTTGCTCTCTGCTCAGATGCATCCTTCACTGCTGGACCTTTCATTTGCTGCTGTCCCTGAGCATGGGCTTTTGCCCTTTGCTGCAGGCTAAGCAGGTGCTGCTGGTACCAGTACTGCTGCTGTTCCTACAATAGACAGAAATTTTCTAAGACAGCTTTCACAGGAAATCCCAAGAAAACTAATTCATGTCAAATTACTACAGACATGTAGATACACGTGTGGTACAGATAAGTACCACGCTTACTATTTTTAATGCTTTTTATTCCTAACAACTGTGGGTACTTAGTATGAGATTAACTCAGGTAAAAAGAAGGGAAAATGGAGAACGAGTAAAGGAGCAGTAAAGAGGAAAATGAGAAAATGTACCAAAAGATTAAGAAGACGAAAAGAGAACAGAGACATCAAGTAGACTGAAAATGACAGCTGAGAAATTGTGGTGGAGACATTTAAATAAAGGCTGTGGAAAGGAAAAAGGACAACCAGGACCAGCATATAGCTAGGATTATTTACCATCTGAATTCTCATTACTTATGATTTACTCAACAGCTGAAGAAGTAAACAGATATGGTTGTACCCAAAAAAGTATCTATTTAAGAAGTGATCAAGCTTTCAGTTTTAAATATTTCAGGCTAGAATTAGAGTACTCCAGGCTGATGACAGTAGCTTCAAAGCACTGTAAGCTGCCACCAACATAAATAACAAAAGACTAAAGACAAGCATCACAACACTTAAGCAGTGGTGCATCTTAAAGAGACCTGAACAGGAACCGACAGTTCTGTATCTCTTCCAACACAAGAAATATCAGGCACCAAATCAAACTAACAGGATACAGATTTAAAAAACGTGGGAGGCAGCTCTTCACCTGACATGGCCCCGTGCTACCAAAGTCCCTGCCAGAGACCACTGCAAGGGCTAAAATTTTGTGGATTCAAGACACAGCTCCGTAAGCTCATAGAAGAAAAATCTACAGATTTTAAAAATAAGGACACCAGTTGCAGCTAAGGCAGCTCCTATATTTTAGGGAAGTATCACTATACACTTGGTTTTTAAGTTATTCTCTTAGCATCTGCTTTTAGTCACTGTCAGACAGAATGATAAAATACTGTACTTTTGGTCTGACCTACTGCAACCATTCTTATGCTCTCATGTCAGCTCCACCACCTCTGAGAATTTGTGACTGCTCCACATCTTTCATATCTTCTCTTCTTCCATCCAAGTATGCACAGTTAAGAAAAGAAACTGATATAAAGCCCACTCAGAAACAGAAAAGAATCCAAAAGGTGCAGGTATTTTAAAACATAAGTGTGACAACAAGAAAGTGGTTAAGCGCTGTCTGATGAGATTTCTCAAAACGGAACCATTCTGCCCATCTTAAAACAAGCAGAAAAGAAGTACAAGTTTCCTCCAAAAGCCTACCTCACACTCAAATCAGGAATGATGTTTTCTATTAGTAGCACTCCAGCAGACAAAATTAAACATATAGCTGTATTTTTAAAAAAGTACTTCTGTAAAACTGTAACTCAGAGATGAGGCCAACAAAAGGAGAGGTTACGCTTCTTGGACCTTATGTTGATCCTTCAATAATTCCTGCCAAGAATCTTTTCAACAAGAATATGACTCAGAAGAGCTCTCATGGCTTTGGGTGGAAGATGCGCATTCACACTCCAGTATGGACTCACCCAGAAACCTTCAAGAGCATGCTGTATGTAGTAAACACAATTTTCAACATCAGGGAGGAGTATACATCCCCCGCTATACAAAAGCTGATTCAATTATCCCTCTCAAAAGGCATTATAAGGTGATTTACCATGACAGTGCTGGATACTATGCTTGGTGAGCACCTGTTCTACTGCCACATAATTGTCGTCTCTGTGGATCCATTTTGTTTCCTCCTCATTCTACCAAATGGACAAAGGGCTAAAACTCATAATATGACTAGGGGTTCATACAAAGAGCTATGATAACATCCTGTCACTTTTTTTTTTTTTTTTTCCAGCAGCAGATGAAGTTGGTGACACATGTATTGCAGGTTCTATCTGGAAAGAGTGAGAAGAGAGGAAAGGTAGATTTCTACAGCTTGGTCTGAACAAAATGGAAGTGCTAGCGTAGAAAATTCCTGATGGTGAAATGTTCAGTTATTTAAGTGCTCCTCTCCTCACAATGACTGTCATTCTTCAAGTGCAGTTACAATCCTAAAGTCAAAGGAACACACCAGCATCAACACATGCCTTTTTCCATCTTTGGCTGACCAAGAGACTACGCCTGCGGCACTGTACAGGGAACACTGAAACCAGCACTGTCAGCTCCTGACCACAGGATATACCACCAAAAAAGTTAATGCAGAGCCCACGCCAAAAGACTGCTTCAAAATGAATTTAGGTGATCCTAGGCCATAGCACGGTGCCTATTTTATGCAACACTCAGACCTTTTCTGGTAAAGATAGCAAAAGAATGGTTTAGCACCTTTTATAAAACAAAAGAGAGATTTTAAAGAGTGGAGCAGTTTGCTGAAAGGTGACATGGTAAAGCTAAGGTAGGTTTAACAGATGTAGATAAATGCATATTTATGGGTACATATGCACCCACACGTATTTGTTTACTACTGGAAATAAACAGCAGCATGTAGTACCCAAATATCAGATGGAGAATTAATGAAATACCACAGGTATTTTAACAGGACTTGACAAAAGATGCATCTGATTGTAGAGAAACACAAGAATCCATCAATTTACTCCAACTGTAGGCCCATGTGAGAAACTACACTAAACTCACAATATTGTCAAGGCAAAGAGCAGTATCTTATTTTTAGACAGGAAAGGGAAATAATAAAACACTAACTCATGGCAAATAGCATAATATTTTCTATGTTAAGAGAAAAATACTGATCTATTTGGCTGCAGACACTGTTACTGTGGGAAACAGAAAGAATTGTTTTCAATTCCCATTTTAAACAAAGGCTTAATAGGATCTTATAAATGACAAATTACAGTATTTCTCTACTCAGCTTTTAAGATCATTAGCAAGAAAGCATCACTATGCTTTGCTTTTCCTACTCCTATTGTGTAAGAACTTGTTGCTCCAAATCCTAATTTTACAACCTAAGAGAGCCAAAATCGTATCAATCTGCTATAACAAAGTTACGACCAGCGAACTACAATACTCCTTTTCAATTAACACTGAATTGTGTATAAGAGTAAACAAACTACTCAAGATAGAAGTTGTTTGTACAAACACCCATAAACCAGACAAGCTGTATTCTGCTTCTTCTATGTGTACACCACAATAATGCTTGTGACTCTTCTGGAAAGGAGAATGGTTGAGGAACAATTAAATAACATTAATGACATTTCAGGCTACATAAAGGGAGAGGATTTACAGTTCACTGTTTGATCTTGAGATCAATAATTTAAGAAATCAGCAAGCCTCAATACTGAATTAACATCACTTTATACATCTGATTTTTCGGGGTTTTGTTTTTTGTCATTCAGGTATGGGTATGAAATTTTAATAGATGCAATTTAAAAGGTGTCCCAAAGATTAACCTGTTTAAAATGTCAGTGACTTCAGTATTATGCAACAGGATTTTTGCAAACTTAGCTTCAAATCACAATCCTCAGATGAATTTGCCAACTTAAATAAATTAACTTTTTAAAGCATGCACGTCAGCTTTGCTCTTGCAGCTGGATCTCTACAAGCCGACCCTAAAACCATGCAAAAGCCTCAGTGAACCTGACCTGTATACACAGCCGAGACCCTCTGCACGTGTGCCTCTTTGTGCATGCTTAACCTCAAGCCACTGGATAGTCCCTAACTTAATGTCTGTGAATGGTCACAAGTTCACTGGAAATGCTAATGTGTAGGAACTGAAGCACGCAAATATTTTGGCCCTAGTGTACACATTAAAGCACACCACATTAATAATAAAA
>KZ505750.1:42408-174853 GCA_002844005.1 Limosa lapponica baueri | reverse complement strand
TGTGAAAGTGGTGAGACACTGGAACAGGTTGCACAGGGAAGTTGTGGATGCCCCATCCCTGGAAGTGTTTAAGGCCAGGCTGGATGGGGCTTTGAGCAACCTGGTCTAGTGGGAGGTGTCCCTGCCCATGGCAGGGGGGTTGGAACTCGATGATCTTTAATGTCCCTTCCAACTCTAACCATTCTATGATTCTATGAGTTGTGACCCAAAGTCCTGGCAAACGAGCGTAACTTTCTGCAGCCATAATGGTGTAGTCTGACTCCAAATAGCTCTTCTGCACAAGTAAAGAAAAATTTTCCCAAGCCCTTGGAGTAGTCCCCGGCGCTTGGTTTCCAGTGCCCTGTGCAGGGCAGGGTGAGAGAGAGAGGTCTCCTTCTTGTTATCTTTCTTGTGCAAGCTTCTGAGATCAGTAAGAACCTGTAGCTGTTGGTATCTTCCAAATGCAACCAGTTTTATCTGGTGTGCTGGTCAGCCAAAGCAGCTGCGCAGCCAGTGAGGTACTACGCAGGGGTTTCTTCCTGAAGCGCCGGCCTCAGTAGAACTGTGACTGAGGCCCCAACAATGAGGAAGGAAATTAAACTGAAAGGAGAATTGGGTTCACCAGGGAAACCATGGCTGAGCTTTCTGCCTGGGTGATCGCAGCAGGCTTAATTGTTGTTTGAGGAAATGCAGTTGGTGGATTTCCCCTGGTGCTGCTTGGGTGACCTGAGTGGGTGAAGGAAGTAATTAAGGAGAAAGGGGGCAATCTGCTCTCCCCACGGGACTGTACGGTGGTAAGTGGGCTGAATGTTCTGGCTTGGGAGCAGATCTGGGGTCAAGATGAGACCAGCCTGGAAGTTGCCATCTGACTGGCTTGCTGTGTTTGAGGAGCACAGGAGGAGCTCACAGCCCTGGTGGTGGTTCAGTTGCAATGAAAAGTCCTTAGACGTAAGCAGCTGGCAAAGGTCTCCCATATATTTTTCTTCCTGTTGTCACTATTTTATTTGGCTTGTGTGTAAATGCATATGATGAATTCCAGCCCTGACGGGAGAATGTCTGTTTTATATGGACACTGGCCATTGATGTGGCTTTTGTCCTTGGCAGGTGATACTGGAGCCTGATCAGCGCCTTTGCACTGACTCTTCAGTCTTTTGTGGGTGCATTTTAAAGTTAGGTTCCTGTTGGTTGGTTTGTGCATGCTTTAATTAATGTGAGAAAACACAGAGAACTGTCATCTTGTGTGTGGCATGAGACAAGTGGACATTTGTGCACATGGATCGAGAGGATGTTCTGCGCAGAGATGGAAGTTTCTCTCATCTTGGTTGAGTGAGGTAGCATCAACCTGCAGAAAGGTTTTAAACCCATCTTTCTTCTTAATTTTGGAACTTGTCAAGGGAGAGAAGAAAGGAAGTTAAATTTATCAGTGTACCAAATAAAACCAAAAGGCACAACAGATTTCCACAGGACCTCAGTAAATCAGTTCTCTATAGTATACCCCCAACTGGCTTTGTAGCTGTAGCCACGCGAATGTGCCATTGCTGTGTTATAGTTTCTTTTGTATGTGCGGCTATGCTTGCGCTTCCTTCTGGAGCTTTGCACCATGCTCCTCTGACTCCACAGCAGCAGTAGTGCAAACAAAATGCATTCCCATTACTGGCCTTTCTTTCCTTGCTGACTTGAGAGAAGCATGGCACTAATAGTCTATTTTATGATTCCGTGCTGTGTGCCCCGATTATGCCAGTACTTCTCCTTGAGTCAAACCAAGGTGAAGCTTTCCAAATCCCCATTTTCCCTGCAGATGGCAGGAGACTGTTGCTTGCTCTGTCCTTGGATCAAGATCGCTAAGACCTGTCGGACAATTCAGCATTTTTTTTCCAGCCTAGCTATGATGGCACCTTATATTGCTGATTATCAGAATTCATTTCCCAGATTGTTAGCTGGCAGTTCGTAGCACAGACACTATTTTAATTTAGATCTGCATTCTGGTAAGTGAGTGGCAACATATCTTGGATACCAGCTACTTGCAACCAGGTTCTTTACCCCAAGGTATCACAGCTGCACGAGCATCCTTAAAGCTGCTGGCAGTGTATATGCTAGAGGGAAGTTGATTGTATGACAGCCACTTCCTCTCTGGTGGCCACCTGACTTGGTGTCTTGTTTACCACTTCATGTAGAGATAATAAAATGAGAAATTGCTGTGCTGATTGAGACAGATAACTGATTCCCTGTGTCCAGGAAGCTCTGAAATTCTGCAATGCAGGTCAATTGACCTCAGGCTTCAATTGACTTAAAACCGCTTGTATTTGAAATGATGGGTCTTTTTTCGTGCTTTCGAGAGAGAGGCTGTGTGACCTGAGGTACGCTTTACAGACGGGAGAGTTATGGACTGAGGCAGGAATAGGTTGGGTGGATGAACCCACAGTGCCAGTTTTGTGTTGATGTTTTTGTTTGGTAACATGAAGAGGCTGGTTCTGTAAGATGCTGGAGGGAGATCTCATAGATTCCCAAACATTGGTAAGTTTCTGTGAAATTCCTCAGCTGTGTGGGAAGGAGGCACACACATCTTCCACAGCTAGGCCAAGCTGGAGCAGAGTTTCAACCAGGCATTTGTAGCACGTCATGGATATGTACTGTGAAAGAACTAAAATATCAAGGAAATTGCAAGGTCTGTGATTCTTAATGCACAGAGATATGAGTTTAGAAACCTGAAGCTTCATCTGAGAGGAGAACGAGAACTTTTGCCCTGGGGACTGCAATACGGTTCGTTCAAGCAGAGAAGAAAATAACTGAGTGGGTGGGGTTTTCCTTAGAGATGTGCAGGAGGAAAAGACAGTGAGAGTCTGGCTGCTTCTGCAGTGCAGTTGGAGCTCTGCACAGACTTACCTGTCAGTTTTCATGGGCATTAGAAAGCTTAGTGGCAGCATGCAAAGGCAGCCGGATCTGTATGATTTTTGGGATGGAGAGAAATAAGAGACATCTGAAGAGGAAAGTAGGGGGGGTGGAATAAGGAGGAAGTGGCGGCTGAGGTGGTGGGATGGCAGGCAGGAGGAGCATATCGCTTACATCCCCAGAAGAGGTGACTTGTCTTTACAGACAGCTGCTGTGGTGAGCCTGAGTCTGTTCATTTTGTTCTCAGTCCTTTATATAATCTGTGTTCTGAATGAGTAGATACCAACCAAGTGGGCTCTGTGGCTTTTCTTCTGGCATATGTCCTGGGTTTTGTGGGCTGCATCAGTCCTTGTTGTTAGATTTTTATGTTTTTTTATCTCAGTCCTGACAGAAAAAACGTAACTGGATAGTGCTGCTGAAACTGAAATTCCTTGTGAGGGTACTGGTTTCCTGAATGCCTAAAACAGCAGCAAAAAAAAATTATCTGGTTTGCTTTGGGGTCCAAGAACTTTCAAATATTTTTATTTTATTATATTTTTTAGACTTGACTATAAAGAGTCCTCTAGATCTGGACCAAGTCAGTTTGAGAATAGTGCATGGCATTTTGGGGGATGTGAAGGCTTAAAGTGGTACCTGGATTTGATGTGTAGTGGTACTCTTGCATCTTACACCTCTCACGTGTTTCTGCTTGCTAGATCTGTCCACAACAATGGAGAGATCTAACGTTTTTCTCTCCATTTTTTTCCTTTTCCAGGGAACCTAGCAAACGACAGCCTACAGGGAGCAGTGTTGCAGGACAGCCCTTTTCCACAAAGAGGAAGAAATTGCTGTGTTCAAATCCTCACCTTTCAGCAATGATTCTGTGCTGCAAGTTCCAGGAATTTCTCTTTCTGTAATAATCTTCTCTATGGCCTCTTCTTGCTGACGTTTGCCCCAGTGTTGGGCACAAAGAGGAAGGATGCTGAAGAACGCGTACCCCCCTTTTGGCTTTTAGAACATGGGCACTTGTGTAAAGGTATGTGATTGCTCTTTGGTTGGAGGGATGGGATATCTGTGGAGGCCAGCAAAGGAGATTTGCTGGGCTGGAAAGTCATGGCTATTGTTGGGGGGAAATACCTCATTTAAGCTTTCTGCATGCTGGTGTCCATTGCTGCTGCTGTCGAGATGACTGATGAATAATTCCCCTTTTGTGTTTGTTAAAAAAAAAAAAAAGAAAAGCAAAAGCAGCTTGAATGCACAATGTAGCTTCTCACTAACTGAACGGTGACATGGCGAGCTATATTGTGTGCATTAGTGTATGCCAAGTCGTTTGTCTAATTGTCACACACGTTCCTTGCTGCTGCTCTTGTTCCATCCGTCAGCTATGTCTTATCAACCAAACAGCATGTTGTTGTTCTGGGTGTGGTCTTTTTACTACATGTTTGTTTAGCAGTGCCCTCAGTGAGAACTTGATTCTAGATTGGTGTCTCTAAAAATTGCTGTAATCTTAACAGTGTACGAAACCAAGGTTTTAGCTTGTGTGTTGATCGGCGAGAGTTTCAGTGGAGAGGCTCCACTTTACAGAATTGAGAAGGAAAGTACAGATGGACTGTTTTCCAGTTGCATTCATACTTTCTGTAGTAGAGTTACAGGGTGAAAAATGGATTCAGCTCTGCCCTAGAAGGATTTTGTTTGTTTTGAACAAATGGGGATGGTCTTGTCTGCAACTCTTCTGTTCCATAGCTTTTTCTTCTAAGGTTGCTGGTTGAGGGTCAGCTTCTGTCTGTTTTGGTGGTGGCTCTGTGATGTGCTTTCATGGCAGACTAGAAATTAACTTTGTGACTTGCAGAAGCAAGTAGGTGTGAGAGTTTGGATGAGTGGCTTTTGGCCGCTGCTGTCGAAGTTGGTGATTCTGCAAAAAGCAGCTCCTTGCAGTACCCAAAGCCCTCCCTTGCTGGTTTCTGAGGATAATGTGTTGTCCTTCTTATAGATCCCTGAATCTGAATGGGAATCTGTGATGGAGGGAGAACT
Source organism: Limosa lapponica baueri (assembly GCA_002844005.1). Taxonomy (NCBI): domain Eukaryota; kingdom Metazoa; phylum Chordata; class Aves; order Charadriiformes; family Scolopacidae; genus Limosa; species Limosa lapponica. Next base: position 169,975 of record KZ505750.1, on the reverse strand, counting down.
GTTCTTTGTAGCATGCTGTGATGTTTGCATATTTCACATTCTTATGGAATAATGGGATTTAGGGATGTTCTTGGAGAGGAAGACAGATGATTGATAGGTATTTTTCTGAGGAATCATAGATTAAGTTTAGGCCAATGTGTGTGAGGAAGAGTCATTGGACTGGACTTGGCCTATTTTGTGTTCTAGATGCAGCTGTGATCCTCGGCTGTGTGTCTCACCGAAGGGACCTGATGTTTTACATTATTGGTAAGTGAAGGAAAGGCTGCCACTGTACTTGTTGACCTCTCCATAGGCTTTAGAAGAGTTTCTTGAAAGCTGCTGCTTTCATGTTAGTTCAGATTCTACCTAACAAACATGAAGTTACTGTCACCCTGCACTGTGCTCTCCACCTGGCAGACCTGCCTCTCCACCATTCTTCTTGTTCCCAGAGTCCTTCCATTGACTTCATTCCTAAGCTATCCCCTTACTTTTTCTTTCGAAAACTAGTGCAGGGTTGTTGCCTCCGTGCTGCTTCTTAATCCAGCCTTAATGTGATGTGCAGGGGTTGTGTGCTTATATGACTGTTTCCCTTGAAGGAATCTCTGTAGTTCTAATTTGCAACTCAAAGGGAATTCCGTGCTTCTGTTGGGATGTCTGCTAGCCATACCTGAGACTCTACCAGCTTTACCTACTTCCTCTGTTTGCAGTCATTTGCAGAGTTTGAAGAGACTTGTTATTCTCTAACCTTACTTGTAGCATAACACAAACCATAAGTGTTCACACAATAGCTTCTGCCTCAGACACCTAATTTGCAGTTGAGTAGAATGTCATTAATAAAAGGTATCTTGGGCTGATACATAGGGGATTTTGGTGTCTGACTTAGCCATGCTGCTGCAACCACTCTGTGTTCTCTCCTTGCTGCAGGTGGGATCACGGTATCTGTGGTAGCTTTCTTCTTCACCATTAAGTTCCTCTTTGAGCTTGCCGCACGTATAGTCAGCTTCCTTCAACATGAGGACCGGGAACGCCGAGGGGAGCGAACTATTTATGACTACGTGCGAGGCAACTACCTGGATCCCCGGTCCTGCAAAATCTCCTGGGATTGGAAGGACCCCTATGAGGTGGGCCATAGCATGGCCTTCCGAGTGCATGTAAGGGAATATTTCTGTTTCCATACAGTTTTGTGGGCAGGAACAGGGGTCTGAGTTAGAGATGGGCTCTTCAGATGTTTTTTTGTTGGGGCCAAGCAGGATGTAAGTTAGTAGTAAAGCTATCTGTTGATGTCTTCTGCCCCCTGTAAATGCGTTGCAGAACTCTATAAGTACATATTAGGTTTGCCCTCCTTAAAATCTTATATCCCTCTCTTTAGAATCCTCTGAAGAGCCGGAGGAGACCAGGCTTGTCCTGTCTACTGCTTCCTTTACTGGGAAGTGAGTGGGCTGAGCCTTGCCTTCAGCAGACTTGTTGCTATATTTTGATTGTGCAGCTGAAGCTGGGAGCGTGGGAGCGGGCATTTTACCAACCTAAGAGCTGTAAAGCTTCATGACCACTCCTCGTTCCTCCAAAATTGTGTGTTATTCTGTCTGACCTGGAAAGCCTGCCAAGGACGCTTGTTTCCTTCCAATCCCAAAAGGCCAAGTCTAGAGGAATGGGACAAGTATAGAAATAAGATGGGTGAGGGGCCTGGACACTGAGAGTTTGTAGTTATGTGAAGAGAGTTTGAACAGGTTTTGATGGGCTCATGTACCCACCTTTCTGCCCCAGCTTCCCCACCCAGAAGGGTATCAAAATAAGAAGAAAGGTTCAGCTAGGTTGCCATACTCATCCCTCTTGGGAAGCTGAGGAAACCCTTCTGCTTGAGGATGAGGGAGGAGTTGGAACTCCAGGGCAGGAACTTAAAAAGAGCTAAGGGGAAAGGGACTTGTTCTGTTCCTGTTTTATTCCCTTCACTTTACTGACCCTCACTCGTGGCAGCTCAGCAGTATTGCCCTTCCACTTCATGCTTGTCTCCCATTTGCTTAGCCCTTTATTCATCAGCAGTAGCTGTTGTGTGCACTGGCTTCTCTCACTGACAGGCAAGATACATACTACTTCAGGGCCCACACCCTCCTTTATTTAGAAACCAGGAATAGTAGTAGCCTTTTGCCGGTTGCAGATGGCATGCAGGACCTGGCCCACAAACCGCTGGCTCTTGAAGCGCCAGGCACATGGGGTTTCAAGGTGTAGTTCTCTCTTTGTAAGGAAGTTCTGGTCAAGGTATGTTACCTTCTGAAATTGTACAGCAAGCAGATCACTTCTGTGATTGAGCCGCCTGTGATTTTATCTAACATGTTGCTATCATGCTGATGCTTTTTATCAGTACAGACTGGGTCAGCTCCTTAGGTCAGCATCTTCTCCACACTGTTTTCTATAACAAATTGGTGAGAGCTTTTCCAGAGCTTCGCTGTACAAATGGGCAAGATCTGCTTGTTTCTCTGAAAGGATATGGCTTTGCTTTTTCCCTTTCGGTAGTGGGTTCTCTTGGTTTCTGCTCTGATACTGCACTAATGGTGCAGAGAAGAAATGCCTAGAGGCGTGTTCTTTTCAGGGCACTCATTTGAACCCAGCACAAAAGAGAATGAGGCTGTTCAATGCCCACTTGTGCACTGTTCGCTTGGGAGAACACAGCCGGTGTGACAGAGCTGGACGTTAATTCTTTTTCCTTTGCTGAGCTGGGGCTCTTGCCCTTATTTCCCCAAGGCGACTTGCTTTTTCTTCTTCTGTGCACTGCATATTTTTGCTGACCTAGACTTCTCCATTTCCCATGCAGTTATTCTATAAAAATGGGCAACCCTTCCCTGCTCACCGGCCTGTGGGGCTGCGAGTTCACATCTGCCATGTGGAGCTAGCAATTGATATTCCTGTAACCCAGGAAGTTCTTCAGGAGCCTAATTCCAATGTGGTGAAAGTGGCCTTCACTGTGCGCAGGGCTGGGAGATACGAGATCACTGTAAAACTCGGTGGCTTGAATGTGGCCTACAGCCCCTACTACAAGGTGTTCCAGCCAGGTAAGGTCTAAGTGGCCCTCTAATGATTCAAAATAGATTTGGAGGTCTTGGAGACAGCTAGGGAAATGTGTTTCCAGCTAAAATAGGTAGGTGACAGGGAAAGGGTTACCCTTCACGATTTTCCTCTTGCTGTGTGTAGATCTCAGCAGTAGACCCATGACTAAAACATACTTGTAACTACCAGTACGTGGCAAAATAGCAAGTGCCTTTCAGAATAAGTCATTAGTGCTCCTTAATCACTTATGTCATGTTCTCCATTTTGTAGTAACTTCTCCACGTTCAGAGAAGAGTCAGAGGATGCCTTTTGTGAAAGTATTGATTTATCTGTGGAAATGCTGTCACGATTTGACTCTTCCTTTTTTGAATACCCAACTCTATTCCTTTAAGCTCCTGGAGCAGTTGATACCTTTGATTATAGAGTCTTTAAGAACATTTCATTTTTATCCATTTTAAATTTGTTTCCTTCTACTTTTGTTTTTTGACCCCAGTTGGCATCTTTTATATTTCACGTACATGTTCATTGAAAGTACATCTATTCCATTGCGTTGTGAATAGATACAAAGCTTGCTAAGATACCCTTTCAGAAAGAGGAAGCTCGGATTTAACTTGGATGCCCCTTCAGGCTAAAGTTGGTTTGTTAAGCTGAATTTGCAGGTTTCCTTGGATGTCAGCTGTCAACTTCTCTGTATGAGCAGTGGGAGCAAGTTCTTGAGCTGAAGGTTATAATGGTGGAAAAAGCATCCCTTAGAGGGCTAGTAATTAGGTTTTCCTTATCAGTACTAAGTTTCTGACCCAAGGCAAACCCTGTGCACCACAGGGTGTATTTCAGTGATCAGATACTTTGTTTTTTTTAATGTAGGGGCATAGAATGTGTTTAGCTTTGATCCGTTTTCAGGGGTATTGTGCTCCTAGTTGCTTTTCCTTTGCTCTTTGTAGCTTCGTTTTGGAATTTATTTGACTCTAAACTGTTGTTGTCTGCTTCAGGGATGGTGGTTCCCTCCAAAACCAAAATTGTCTGCCATTTCTCTACTCTGGTGCTGACCTGTGGGCAGCAGCACACTCTGCAGATAGTTCCCAGAGATGAGTATGACAATCCCACCAGCAATTCTGTGTCCCTAATAGATGAGCACAATTACAGTATCTCCATCTATGAGGTGAGTGCAACCTTATCCTAAGCTGCTTGGCTTCAGATGAGCTAGAGACCCCCACCTTATTAATTTGTTTTCTGTTTAGCTGGGTCCTCAAGAAGAAGAGAGCTCTGATGTTGTGTTTGAGAAGTCTGTGGTGTCCAATCGGCAGACTTGCGAAGTGTTCTTCCGACTCACCTTGCACTGTAGGGGCTGTTTCCATGCCTGCATCTCCTACCAGAACCAGCCCATAAGCAATGGTGATTTTGACATCATTGTTCTAAGTGGTGAGTGAAGAGCTACTCAGTATTCATTCTCCAGGTGTCCTCTTACAAGATGTTTTGCACACTCGGTGTAGCAGAGCTAAATGTGGCTTCCCTGCAGGTTATCCATGCTTAATTGCTAAAGGAATGCCTATTAATTTAAAAATGCCAAGGTAAATGAATTTGCTGCTGACAAGGGAGACCTCTGGAGGCTGATACTCTGTTCCATCAGCAGATAAAAGCACTTGTGTTTTTTCACCTCAAGAGGCTTACCTATGGAAACAGGCAACTTTTATTACTTGCTACTGCTTGGCATCTGAACCAGTCATGTATTGTCTGGTAAGCTCTATGGATGAAGATAACAGCATGTAACTTAACGTGCTTTTTTACAGCTTTATAATTCCTGGTTTCTTCAGGAGTGAGCCAGTCTGCAGTGTGGCTGACACGTGGCTATGCTTTCAGGCTGGTGTTCTGAGGCAGAGGTTCTGTATGCCTTTTTTTCCTTGAACCAGTCACTGTCTGAAACCAGAACAGACAAACTGCTATCTTGAAATCTTTTCATCCTACTCCTGGGTTCTCTTTATCAGAGTTTCCCTTGACCAGGTTTTCCTTTGGATGTGTCACCTTTCCATTAAAATCTTAGTAACTAATTTGGCGGTGATCTGTGGATTCTTTAGTTTTTTATTCTGGTCTCCATTAAGATTTACATAACTCTTTTATATCTATTTCCCTCAGAAAATGAAAAGAACATTGTAGAACGCAATGTGTCCACCTCAGGTGTCAGTATTTACTTTGAAGCCTACCTTTACGATGCTCCTAGTTACACCAACACTCAGTGGCAACTTCCGCCAACGCACCTGAGCTCCTCCCAGCGCCGTCCTTCTACTGCAACTGAGGATGAAGATGAAGATTCTCCCTCTGACAGCCAAACCCCTGAGAAAGTGAAGAAACCTAAAAAAGTGTACTGCTATGTGTCACCTAAGGTAGATATCATAAAGTTACCACTCTTGAGTGCATGTTTAAAGTACACTGCAACTGAAGAGCTTCCTTGTGCCCTATATCTTATCTCCAGATTTAGGTGCCTCAGATTTGGTTTGAAAAGGTTGGCCTAAGGCTAGGCAGCAAACATGGAGCTCATGACTGAGAATAATGTTAAAGTAATCCTTGAAGATCTGGGGCTCTATGTATCTTTCTAGGTCTGATCCAATGTCTACTGGGACTTTTCTCTCAGAGTGTCCAGTAGCTATTCTGTTTACCTTTCCTTTGCTCTAGTCAGGTCAGACCTGTATTTCCTTTACTCAGTTTCCAATACCTGTAGATCAGAACATAGAGGAAAACGCTTCTCAGATTTAATGTATGTGTCCTGTTTTTTGAATGTTTCAGGGGAAATAAAAGGAAAAAAAATGGTCAGTGGACAAAGGGTAAATGTGTAAGTAGAAGAAACAGGATTCAAGCAATTCAAGAGAAACTGAGGATTCTTTTATAGTAAGAATAAATAAATATAGTAAGAAAGAAAATACCACTATATCTACCAATATGTTTAAATTCACTTTGACAATATCTGCCTGAGGGTGTTAAGAGAGCTGGTTAACATCGTTCATAATCTTTGAGAAGTTGTGGAGATTGGGGGACCTCCTAGAATACTGGAAGAAAACTAATGTCACCCCCATCTCCAAGAAGGGCTTAAGGAAGGATCCAGGAAATTATAGTCCCATCAGTCTTACTTCAGTCCCTGGGAAAGTTATGGAATGAATCCTCCTTGGTGAAATCACAAGTCAAATGAAGCACGTGATTGGGAAAAGCCAGCATGGATTCACCAAGGGCAAATTGTGCTTGACAAACCCAATTGCCTTCTATGACAGAGTAACCTGCCTGGTTGATATGGGTGACCGATGGACATTGTCTACTTGGATTTCTCTGAGGCTTTAAATATGGTTTCCCACAGCCTCTTCCAAACACATCACCGAAACTGATGTGTTATAGTCTAGACAAGTGGTCTGTGCGCTGGGTGGGGAACGGGCTGACAGGTCACACCCAGAGGGGTGGTAGTAAATAGCTTCTTTTCAAACTGGTCTCAAGTGGGGTCCCCCAGGGATCGATATTAGGCCCAACACCGTTTAATATCTTCATCAGGGCTTGGTATTGGGCCTGATGCCATTTAATATCTTCATAAGTGATCTGGATGATGGGATCAAGTTTGCCGATGATACCAGAGGGGGGAAGTGGACACTTTGGAAGGGAGAGCCACCCTGCAGGAATACCTGGACGAGCTGGAAGAGTGGGCTAACAAGAACCTTATGAAGTTCAACAATGACAAATGTAAGGTTGTGCACACAATCTAGGAGTGCAGCACAAGCTGGGATTACCTGGCTGGGGAGCAGCTCTGTGGAAAGAGACCTGGGGGTCCTGGTGGACAACAAGCTCGATATGAGTGAACAGTGCGCTGCTGTGGCAAAGAAAGCCAACAGAATGCTGGATTGCACCAACGAGGGCATCAGCAGCTGAGATAAAGAACATATTATCCCACTCTACTCAGAGCTTGTCAGGCCACACCTGGAATGTGGTGTTCAGTTTTGGTCCCTGCTATGCAAAAAAGATGTGGACAGGCTGGAGAGCGTCCAGACAAGGGCCACAGAGATGATAAAAGGACTGGGAAGCCTGTCATATGAGGACAGGCTGAGGGAAATGGGTTTGTTCAGCCATGAGGAAAGAAGGCTTAGGGGAGACTGTCACCATATTCCATTATTTAGAGGGTGGCTACAAAGAAGATGGAGACTTCCTTCTTACAAGGAGTCATATGAAAAAGAAGGGGGGTAATGGGTACAAGTTACTCCTGGGAAGAGTCCGAATCTCCCCAGGGAAGTGGTCGATTCCCCAGCGTTGGACATTTTTAAGACTCGACTGGATAGTGTGCTGGGCCACCTTGTCTGGACCGTGCTTTTGCTAAGAAAGGTTGGATCAGATGATCCTTGAGGTCCCTTCCACCTGGTACTCTATGATTAATCTATTGATCTGAATGTATTCTGAAAAATGCAGTGCTAAATATCAAAGTGAAAGACTAATCCAGGAATTCCTTTCCTGACAAAGAGAGAAAGGACCATGAAACTGTTATAGGAGAGAGGGTGTTGCTAGAGATTTCTAATTCTCTGCTGCATGTGACTCTAAGAACTGAGTTTGGGAATGAGTGCTGGGTCCCCATGAGCTCAGCATCCTTTTGTCCTCGGGGTGTCGTTCTGGACTTTTGTACTCTTTTTTTTTTTTTTACCTGGTCAAAGATCACCAGAAGTGGGTACTTTTGCAGGCTCCCTTTGGGTGCCAAAGTTATTAATGAGATTCTGATGCTTGCATAACTGTATTCCTGGATGTCTCTATATATGCCTAGAGCATCTGTCCTGTACAGTAGATAGCTGTTACTGTGCCATTATTTTTTTATGGGGTTGCTGTTCGTATTTGCTTTGTTTCTGGAGAAATGCTGCTTGTCATTTTTTCCAGTCATTGCAGCTAAAACAGGCTTCTGCAGGAAATGGTTTTGTGTTTTGTCTAAAGATGCTAAAATTTCATCTTAGCTTGCTCTCCAGAAGGTGACAGTTCCACAGTTAGTAGTTATTCATTCTGGCAAAAATCCACTGAGAAGAAATTTCTGTAAATCTGGATTTAGCAGTTGCAAATGCTTTTTAAAAGTTGTTTGAAATGGTTGTGGAAATTAGACAGTAGTAGCAATAATTCTGTTAGGCAGTGTGATTATTTTTTTTTTCCCAAAACCTTTTTGTCAGTGCATTACAATCTTGTTCTGAATTCGTCCTCTCAAGTGTACTTACCTTTACCTCCCAGTTAGACTGGTAATGTTCTACTGAACGCAAAGCCTTACTGCTATAAAATCTTTGTCATGCTGGTATCCCATATGTGTCGTAAATGCACGCAGTAAGGTCTTACTGACAAGCTGCTTACAGTTCTGTGCAGCTTTAAAGGTTTTTATGTATTTTGACAGAGGAGGACATGACCAAATGTTGCAGAAACCCGTCTCTGGGGTTGTAGGGAGATCTGGCCTTATGGATCTGTCTTGTGCCTTGTGTTTCAGGGACAATCCTTAACAGATGTGTGACCTTTAATATTTTCTTTTCCTTGTGGTTACTCAGCAATTCTCAGTGAAAGAATTCTACCTGAAGATCATTCCGTGGCGCCTTTTCACCTTTAGAGTGTGTCCTGGCACAAAGGTGAGCCTCTTCCTGTCTAGCTGTCGCTGCACCTTCGTATTATTAGCTTGTAGTCCCTGTGAATAACAGTCTGATTTTTGATTTTGGAGAGAAGGGCTGCCACCCAGAGAGCAACATTTTGTTGTGTAAAATTCAGATTTTGGAATTCCCTCTCAGTGCCTCAATTCTGCTAATATTTATGAATAGGAGCCGGTTGTATCATTTCTTCCTGCCTTTTGTCCCAATCATAGGCAAAAATCTTGATTTATTTTGCATTTCTCCTGTTTATTTTCCTCATAACCTTGCTAAAATGCTGTGATTGCGTCCACTGAAGCCCCTAGGCTAGGGTGTGAGGTTTGAAGCAGCCTCCGAACTGGAATCCAGATGCTTAAACTGGATGTTAACTGCACCTGCATGGTGAGCAGAGAAAGTCTTAGAGCGCAAGTGGTGTTGCTCTGTCTACTGAACATGCTGTGCCTTCTGCATGGTGGGTTTACCTTTTCTTGCATCTTTTTGCTGCTAGTTTTCATACCTTGGTCCTGACCCTGTGCACAAATTACTGACACTGGTGGTGGATGATGGAATCCAACCCCCTGTGGAGCTCAGCTGCAAGGAGAGGAACATCTTGGCAGCCACTTTCATTCGCTCTCTGCATAAAAACATAGGTAAAGGGGTGGTGAGGTGGGTACAGTAGTCAGGAAGTTAGCACTTGAGTCTGCTCATTTCCCTTGGAAATGAAGATTGCCAGCACGCAATGACTGATGAGAACTGATTCCTGGAGTCTCATGTTCTGTTCCTGGTGGTGCTTCCAATGAGTGTATTTCGTCATGCCAGTTTTTTTTTTTCGGTTTGGCTTTTCTGTCAGGCTCTTTGAAAGTGCACCTGTGAGTATCTGAATGTCACCAAGACTAACTGCAAACTGCCTTTAGAGTTCTGTTTCCATACTTTGCTGTAATAAACTCATCCTGGCCTTTAAAGCTGACCTGTGCACTTAGTCTTAGGAATACCTTCTAGATGTTGGAGGTGTTGACAGCTCAGGCCTGACCCAAATTATCACTATTCTCAGGAGGCTCAGAGACCTTCCAGGACAAAGTGAACTTCTTTCAGCGAGAGCTGCGTCAGGTGCATATGAAAAGACCTCATTCGAAGGTCACACTGAAGGTCAGCCGTCACTGCCTGCTGGAGTCGGTGAGTGTACAGGTCACTTTGCTTAAGCCCAGTGCTTCCTCCATCCTTCCTCCATCCTCAGTGCCTAAAGAAATCCAAACTGGCATGTGCTAGGGCAGCCGTGCTAAAAATGATTAGTCTTCTTTCAAGGCTGATGCCAGTAGACAGCTTGAGACGGGGGAAAAAAATTAAGGTAGCTTCTCTCTGTTCAGGTTTGGTATTGTGTGGGATGCTGTGTTCCTTCAACATCCATTACATCCTGATCCATTAAGATCAGATCAATTTCTTAAGTAATTGGGAAACTTCCACGCTGATAAATTTTTAAGGAGCTCATTGCAGAGTAAATCAAGTCCTGAGAGATGTCTAGGGCAAATGCATGTATAGCCTGTAAAAGCAGAAAATCTGCTGGTGCTGTTCCATCATTGCTTTACGTTGGAGCCTGAGGCCCAGAGAGAGACTGTCTATCTGGACCAGATTTGGGAGCGGAACCCAGAGCTCCTGAGTCTGTTTTTCTGATACAGAGCTATTTGGTGAGATAAGCTGTCAAGTCAGGTGTTACTGATCTGCTTGCATGAAACTCTTGCATCGACAGGCTTCTACTAGTGTTTCAGCACGATGATAAAATGTTCTGTAGAGCCCTTGAGTTAAGTCTTCACCAGTGCTGACCTGAGCTGATGTGTTTCGGAAATCGAACTTAAGAAAGAGTCGTTCATATGACAAGCCGTTGTTAACTGGCTTTCTAAATACTGTGTACGCAGGGCAGGCGGTTACCCTGACTTATTGTTTCCACATGTGTCTCGCAACAGTAACATTATAAAGATGGAAAAGAACATTTCTGGGAGAGCAGGAGTGGCTGGGATTTCCCTTGATTTACACTCAGTAAATCCATGTTCTGGAATATTTTCTGCACGTACAAGCTTGCAGTGTTTACAAGATTGTTTCGTTTAATAGCTTGCTACAAAATTACTTCATTTCTAAACGGTATTTCCATGACTGTTTTTTCCAGCTATTTTGGAAATTCTTCCACTGTCATGAGCACTGATGTTATAGCCTAGTGTAAAACAAAATAAATTAAGGGCCATAATAATAATAAACGTAAACTTCAGTGTCCAAGGTTGACAGGCACAATGAATGTGACCAACGTTTTTAGCCCAGAGGTGTGACTACTGTGGTGCTCTAACCTATTTGAAGATACGCTAAACCAAAGCTACCTGTATGACTGAGGACTGCTGTATAGCTTTTTAAATTTTCTTTAATTGGAATCCAGAATTGGGATACAGGAAGTTCTAGACACTTGAAATATTTTGTTAATTTTCTGCATTGTGACTTGCTTTAAGTATGAATTCAGTGAACTGTTCAAGCTATTTTCTAATGCTCTCTGAAGCATTCCTTTTTTAAATGTAACTTGTGGGCTGACAGTTCTCTACAGAAATTGCTCCTTCCCACAAGCATTTTAATACTTTAAACAATACTGTACTGCAGCCTTGAGAGGGATACATCTGTGCTGTGCTAAGACCTCATGCTGATTTTAAGATGAGCTGTATTTATATGGATAATGTCTCTCATAATAGAAAATGGGGAATTGTTTTCCATGGCTTTGGACAAATGAGAACTAGACCTTAGGAGTTCCTAATTCTCAGTCTTGTGCTTTAGAGTACTAGACTGTTTCTTGGGTTTTGTGTTGCTTAAATTGCCCGTGTGCATGTGCAGGATTTCACACTGGTTATGGGGTGCCAAGCAGTAACAGCTGCTGCTATTTTCTTTTTTTTTTTTTTAGTCTTTTAAAGCAACACGAAATTTTTCTGTTTCTGACTGGAGCAAAAACTTCGAAGTGATTTTTCAGGATGAAGAAGGTGAGTTATCCTGTGAATATATTTCAAGGAGGAAGTGAAAGGAATGATAGTGGAGTAGTTTTAGTCTGAAACTCTGGTTTCCTGTAGCATTATCTATCCTTTGTGGCTTTCCAGCCCTTTCACTTTCTCACAGATGCTAGTGAATTATCCTGTTGGTGCTATTCTATCTCTACTTTAGGTAGGGACCCGAGGCCCAAAAAAATATTAAGACTAGGTCTGGTAGCAGAACCTAGAGTTCTGGAGTCCCTCTCTACTGCATTTTTTGCTATGGAGCCTTTTACTGCCATGACCTCTCGTGTCAGGGGTGATACTGGGAAGCGTGCATGAAACTTTTGAACTGATGAGCCATGGATGACCAAGCTTGTTTTATCATCTAGCTCTGGACTGGGGAGGTCCACGCAGAGAGTGGTTTGAGCTCATCTGTAAGGCGTTGTTTGATACCACCAATCAACTCTTCACCCGCTTCAGTGATAACAACCAGGCCTTGGTGAGTCTGCAGTTCCTCTGCTTGAACACACAGAACTGTGTGCATTGACATGCTGCTGCTGGTTAAATAACGTTGCTGCTAAATTCATTAAGCGTGCAACCTTACTCATTCTTTAGCTTGCCTGCACAGTCACTTCCACTGCCTTTCTCAAAGCTTTGCTTAATGATCTTAACATATTAACAGTAAAGCTCCCAGTGTAACCTGAGAGATGCAGTGACTTGAACTGGTCCCATACTTGCTATTTGTGCTAGTCTTGTCTGGTACTTGGATGCTTCATTTTGCTTCCTCTTCACAGGTGCATCCAAATCCAGGGCGTCCCACATATTTACGACTCAAAGTGTATGAATTTGCAGGTCGCCTAGTAGGAAAGTGTCTTTATGAATCGTCTCTGGGAGGTGCTTACAAACAACTGGTTCGAGCTCGCTTCACCCGATCCTTCCTGGCTCAGATCATAGGACTTCGTATGCATTATAAGGTAAAGCTTCCCAGCCTTGCCTGAAGCTTGTATTGGTCTGGGGAGAGGTTGAAAATTGGTGTAGTAGAAGCAGATCCAGAGCCCTGGTTAACAATGTATGTGGGGTTTGGTGTCTTTTTTCTTCCCTCCATGTCCCTGCCTTTTTCTTTCACACAGTATTTTGAAACGGATGACCCGGAATTCTATAAATCCAAAGTTTGTTTTATACTGAACAATGATGTGAGTGAGATGGATCTGGTCTTTGCTGAAGAGAAGTATAGCAAAACAGGACAACTGGAGAAGGTGAGGAAGGCAGTTCCTGAAGGTTTAAGGCAGTTTAACCCCTTCTGCCTGTAGCAGAGGAGGCTGAGAACTCTGCTCTGTGCCCCAGAAAACTGAGCTTACTCTGGGCAGTAGATCCTTGCTTGGGTTTATTCTGGTTGGGAGTTCAGGGTTGGGGAACGCTGCTGGTCACACTCATGTCAAGTGTTCTCCCGTTTGCAGGTGGTGGAACTGGTGACAGGAGGTGCTCAAGTGCCAGTGACCAATGAAAACAAAATCTTGTATCTAAATCTACTTGCGCAGTACAGACTGGCCAGTCAGGTTAGGGAGGAGGTGGATCACTTCCTGAAAGGTAACACGATGTCTGTCCCCACTCCTTTCTGCCGTTATCTCCCAGGGGATGGCACTTGCTGCTCTTCTCTCCTCTTCTCTTCCAGGTCTTAATGAGTTAGTTCCTGAGAACCTCCTGGCTATTTTTGATGAGAATGAGCTTGAGGTAATTGCTGCCTCCCTAAGCATCCCTATCCTTACTTACCCTCATCACTGACAAATGAAGCTCTTTCCAGATTTGGAATAAAGCCAAAGTGTTTCTTCTCTAAGCATTTTAAACATTTGTAATTTGCACGGTAGCTGTTGCCTTGTTTCCTGTGTTCCTGACTTTCTGACTGCAGTCTCTTGCCTTTCAGTTGCTTATGTGCGGTACTGGAGATATCAGCGTCTGTGACTTCAAGGCACATGCTGTAGTGGTAGGAGGATCTTGGCACTTCCGTGAGAAGGCAAGTGAAAGAATTTCTGCCTCCTGCTTGATGAAAACAGTTAGCCCAACTACAGCAGAAGACAACTTGAACTGGGAACAGATTTCTTGGATGGAAATTAGGGTTCCAGAAGGACAAACTGGAAGATTTGGGTGTCAGGAGTGCATGCATTATGAAATAATGTTTCCCCCTAGAGGTATCCTTCAGCATGGCTGACTAGAGGTGATGCTTATTAGTTACCAGCAGGAGAAAAGTCAGCAGCAGTGGTCTTTTTAAGAAAATCCAGCAAAGTACTAGTTAAGAACAGTTCAGCGGGGAATCAGGAGGAATTGGTGGGAATTACTGCTATTGAAGATGTTCACAATGACATAATTATCTCCAAGGGATGCTTGAAGATCATGATTGCAGCCCACGTGGAGCATTTGGAATTCAGTGCTGTGGTAAAGACTACTGATGTAGTAGCCTAAATTTGTACCCTGTAATTGCTCACATCCCTTCCTGCCTTTCCCAGTGGAAGGGGTATGGGAATGGTAGCAACTTCCATTTGAAAAAAATAATGGAAGCTGCCAAAACGCCTAAGATAAAAAGAGATTGGGAGTACAGGCTTCTAGCTGTAAATGCTGGGATGGTTCCACCTTCCTGTAGAAGTACTAGAGGATGTGGAAAAGCAAAAAATTAGTGCAAGAAGCAAATGAACTTCTGCATTGTAAACTTACCTCATTGCCTATGCAGGTATTCCTAAAAATAAAATCTCTGTAGGGGGAGCAGAAGCCTTTCTGCTTTAAGGGAAAGGACTGGTGGGAGGTAGTAGCGTGGGACATCTCTTAACTGATAAGAAGCAGCTATGTAATACTTGCCTCTGTGTGTCACCCTGGTAAAACAAAAAGAATATCTATTAGTACAGCCCTTGCTTGCAAAGGGCAATTGACTGATCTTCTTGCAATTTGCTTATGTGCTTATTTGATTTTCTTGGCTGACCTGGCTTTACCTTTCCTGTTTCCTAACAGGTCATGAGGTGGTTTTGGACTGTGGTCTCCAGTTTCACACAGGAAGAGCTGGCCAGGCTCTTGCAGTTCACGACTGGTTCCTCCCAGCTGCCCCCAGGAGGGTTTGCTGCACTCTGTCCATCTTTCCAGATCATTGCAGCTCCAACTCACAGTACTTTGCCAACAGCCCACACTTGGCAAGTATTGTGGGGTGGTGGGACTTTTTGCATTGTGCTTTTGGGAATGACACTAGGTAGTTGTGGTGAGCAAGCAGTGTATAACATGTAATATGTGTGACACCCATGTCTACTCATCTAAAAGCACCTGATAAGGGGATGGTCCCCTCTCAGATCTAGTCTGAATGGAGTTTTTCTTTTGTTTTACAGTTTTAACCAGCTGTGCCTCCCTACTTATGACTCCTATGAAGAAGTGCACAAGATGCTGCAACTAGCTATCAGCGAGGGTTGTGAGGGCTTTGGCATGCTGTGATTCCCCTTTCCAGGAGACCACTTAGCCTCCTGGTTCTTCGTGGCAAGACCCAGGTTCAATCCTCTGCTTGTTCTCCTTCCCTTCACATGGGCAATGGAGGCACAGCAAAGACTCCGTGTAAAGGAATTTGTCATCCAGAGGACGTCACGTGGCCTTTCCGTATCCCAAATATGTCATCAAGAGCTCATCTTTTCCCTTTCCCTCATTCTCCCTTTGGTTCAATGTGAAACAGCAAAAGGACTGTGGTGCATTTATCGAGAAGATATTGCACTTGATTTCCCTGTACCCTGTACACCCATCCTTCTGTGAGAAGATGAAGTTCATAAGCAGAAGTTACAGTGAGGTGCAGGAGATGTGCTGAGCTGCTGTTAATCATAGCTCTCTGGGAGGAAGAGGGAAGACCGGCATGGAGTTCTGCTGGAAGCCTGGCTCACAGGAAGCCTTAGTAGCTTTCCATGTCTTGGCTCAACTCCCCCAGTGATGCTCCCCAATAGCTCATCTAACTCTATGACTCACAAAGAGTATAGGGTTGTCCTTCCTTTCAGCACCTGACCCAGCGGGGTTTCTGATTCTCCGTCTCCATCTTGCTCTGGATACTGCTGTGCCAGTACAGTACCTGTGCCACAGAGAAAAATGGGCAGTATCCACTGGAGGGAGTAATCCAAAGGGGAGAACAATCTCATCGGAGCACAAGTGCTGGCCCTGACAGTGATCCTGTACTACCTCCACCAGGGTCCAGCAGCAGAAGCGTCCTTCTCCAGCAGTGGCTGGTAATGAGCCTCTGCAAATGAACTGGAAGAGGAGTTTCTCCTCCGCTGAATGTTTCTGACAGTTGATGTTGCACAGGAAGCTGTCCCATGCCTTTGCCTTCTTTTCCCTTCCTCAGGAGAGAGCGTACGGGCATGAGCGTGATCCCTCAATGCTGAGCACCAATGCCTATCCCACATTCACCTTCAGGGTATGTATGTTGTGTAGTAAGTGACAGGTCAGTAAAAGCAGCTACAGCATGCACTGGGCTTGCATTTGTTGTTGGGGTGATGGTACTGGGCAGAATGTGGTACCTCCACCCAGGCATCCCACAGGGTCTTGGCTTCTACCTCTATCATGCAGCAGCCTGAGGCTTCTCCTTCTCTACTGCATTTCAGGCAGAGTTTCCAGAGGGATGCTGGTGCCTGGAGAGCAGCTGGCTTTCTGTCCTCCCAATCTTCCTACCTTCTTTCTTCAGCTCTCTTTTTCTTCTGTTCCATTCAGTGCTGCTGGCTTTCCAGCACAAAATGCTAACTAGAACTTTGGTCAGGTGATCACTCAACAGCCTGCACTCACCATTGTCTGGCTTGTGGGGAGAAGAGTGGGCAGACCAGCATGAGAAGTAAGCTTAGGGCTGGGGTTTCTTGTTGCTGGCAATCCAATTAGCCCTTCCAGGGAAACAAGGGGAAGAGGAATTCGAGTTCTTCAGGGAAGAAAAATTCAAGATCTTCAAGTTCTCAACAGTCCCTTAGGCAGTTCAGGTCAGGAGTCAAAGGCGTGCAGGAGTCAAAGTGTGAGAAACCTGCAATGCTACTACCTGCAACGTAAGCTTTCACTGGATTATGGAAGTGCTGGATTTCTTCCAGAATGGAGTCTCAGACTGGCATCCCTGAGCTAATTTTAGAACACCATATTAGATAAAAAGTCACGTCACCCTCTTCAGCCCCCTTCTGGTGTCCTCAAGTTGATCTGGGCAGACTTCTGCACAGATATTTTTAGATAACTGTGTGTGCTTTTCAAGTATAGTTTAGATAAATTGACTGGGAATTTGGGGGAAACATTCTACACCTAGAAAATGTTTTTTAAGGCAGCATCTTAGCTGTTCTGGGGCTGTGTTACTTCTATACAGAAAAAAAATAAGCCATTTTGGTGCCAAAAAGCAGCCAGCTGAGCATTGAGACTACTCAGGGGGATTTCTTTGCCTTGTGAATTCATTCCCTCACTGGCACTGAGGTGCTGGGAGGCTGCCAGCTTGAGAGATGCCACTGTTGTGCTCTGACAGATCACTTTAGTAGTGGCTGTTCTCCCTTTTTTTTAGTGCAAGCTCCATTCTGCAAGGGCCTGACCTCCTCTGGATGGAGAATATGGTACCACTTTATTTACACTGCAGATGGTTTCCATGGTCAGTAGAGTTACAGCTCCTGAGTTCTCCATGGCACTGCTTCACTGCTTTCTCCAGGGACTGAGAGGAGGTGGCAGTGCTTGGCTTAACTCCTTTTGCTGGGAGGTGTAGCTTGGTGCTGTTCCCACATTGCAGCCTTGTCTTGCAGTCTCACCTGCTGAGGATGTTTCCAGCCTTGTAGCTATGGGCTAACTCTGCCAGTGACATCTTCCTCAGGAACCTTCTCCCTTCTTCTCTTCAGCTGGACTTTTTTATTCTGAGGACGAAGTAGTTGGACATGGGGCAGTCTGCCTCTGCTGGAAAGAGCTCCTAAATGCTTTTCATTGCATCGCAGCCAGCACTCCACGCTTCCCAGCAGCTGTGCAAATGCCAAGGACTTTCTTCTTGACACAAGTGCAGTCAGAACTGTGATGGGTGCTCTTAGTCAACTAAGCCCATCCCCATTGTTTCCACAGGTCCCTAGCTGGTCCCGTGTTTCTGAGATCCATCGCTATGTTTCTAAACTTGTCTCTGGCTTTATAATCTTTCCCAGGGCATTCCCTTTTTATGCTGCCCTTAACACTGGCAATGGGGATGTGCTTTGGTCACCTATACTGTATGTTACTTCTGGCAGAGGTTCGTTACTTTTCTTTTTGCCCTTTATTTATTCGCACTTAGAGGCCCTTCTGTAGAAATCTTTAGGATCCTGGTATCATCTCAGACAGGTTCCGTGTTTCCTGAAGCTGCTTTGAGATGCAGAGGGCCTGGCTTCAGCCTGCACCTGCAGTCCATGTTGCATGTTTTTTAGAAGCCAGGAGCTGTGGATGATACAGGTCAAATCCTCGTTCCCTCTGGAGAATTTCTGGCAGAGTTCAGCCAAAATTTGGAAGCCTGTGGTTGTAGTAGCTGATTTTGTAAATAGTTTGTATAATAAATAAAATATTTTAAAAATGCTGCCTTCTCAGCTCAGTGTTCTTTCAGGGCTGCACAGAGGGACTTGAGGTGGTTCGTGCTGTCTGTGGGCGAGGGGCCTCTGCAGGTCTTCGGGTGTCTCGCTGAGGTCTGCTGTGGAGGGAGAGGATGGTTCTCCACCTGCAGCCTTTCAGGATGCCTGACTGAACCCAGGACCTGGGAGCTTCTGGGAAGACGCAGGACTCCGGGCTGGGGCTGGCAGGCCACTGTGAGGTTTCTCCTCGGTGGGTTAGAAAATGGGCTGAAGCAGCTGGTAATGCCAGAAAGTATTTTAAGAACATTCTTATGTAAATTAATTTAATGTGATTGGTGCAATTACTTTTTCATCTCACTATGTATTACCTGACTCTCCGAGATGCAGGTATTTGTACTGCTTGTGCTTCACTGTACTGTCAGGAGATGAAGCCAGGGGAAGCGGGGGCATTCGAGTCCTTTGCACCTTTCTAAGTTGTACAAAATGCTTTTAGATTGCAGGGTGGAAACAATGTACCTGCAAGTGTCTGCCAACAAACAAGTGAGTAATTAGTAAGTTGACAGCTTGTTGCCTTCAGGGGCAATATCCAATTCCTGTGATTCTCGGGCTTGAGCTGTTTCCAGCTCTGACGAAAGGTATTCAATTTATTCACTGTTTTTCCTTGGACTTTTTTTTTTTTTTTGTAGCTTAAGGATTAAAATAATAACTTTAAAACTTGAGAAGATTTTGCAACATGATTCCATGTCCATTAACATTGCTGCCTGTAAAACGATGAAAACACTGTTTCCTGGGCTGTGTAAAGAGTGAGCACACCTTCAGCCAGCGTAGCATTGGCTGGCTGTGTGTCTTGCACCATATAACTAGGCAGATGTTCTCACAGATTATGAAACCATCATCTAGCCTTGATTCTGGCTTTCAAGCCCTGAGCACTAGCTAAAGAAGAGTGAGCAGTGTATGTGAGTCTCGGGGATTGCCTCTGTAGCATTATGTTGGGTCGTGGTATTATTTAGAGGCTCTTTGTGGGAACAAAGTTGTCTTCTACTGGACTCAGAGAAGACAGGTTAGATAAAGCAGTGGGCGCTATGAGGAATCCGGAAACTGAAGTTCCAGTGTCTCCTGGAAATCACAGAGGTGGTGAGTCTAGAGCTGCTGGAGTTGGGGTCAGGGTGCTAAAAGATGGGTGACTTTTTGTCTGCAAACTTGCCATGAGCAAAATGATACACAGCGAACCATGCGGACGTGTCTTTACATGCCATGACCAGTATTACTCATGGGAAGGTGGCCAAGCTGAGGCTGGAGTTTTCAGAAACACTATCTTGTTTGGGTGTGAAGAAGAAAGCTCAGCTTGCTGGATTACTTTAGCATGAAGTAGGTTCTAAAGTTTCCACCTCTCTTTGCAGGATGCGTGATATGATCTGGCTGCCCATATTGTTTGTCCTGATCACCAGTTTCTTGTGATGTCTTGGAGAGGGAGTGGTGATGGTGACCTGTTGCTGACTCCACAGCCTCCATTTATCCTGGCACCTGGCATGGACATGGGGCTGGGAGAGAAATCATGCCCATGCACTTCATGCTGGAATCCTACATGCCCCAGCTTGCGTCTCCAGCAATAACAAGGAGTTGCCTGGTGTCTTAGGATCCTTGATTCCATACGCGGCCACTTGACCTGAGATGTGTCGAAATGTGTTGCTTGGGAAACTGGATTTGTGTGCATTCAGCTCCTCTGTGCAGCTTTCTGTTTGCCTCAATTGTAGAACTGTGGAGAAGGAATTTCTTCAGATACCTGAGTGAGAAAATGGGGAAATAATGCTTGATTTGAATAAGATCTCTCCTTGCTTTCATAGTGTTATGGCTGAGTTGGTCCAGGCCATAACTCCTGGTTCCTGTAATGAATTACTATGTTTTTGTATGGTTTTGGGTGTTCTGCTACCATCTTTTGTCTGATTGACCGGTCAGCAGACCGATGGCAGAAAGAGTTTGAGCATGTGATTATGGGAACTATAAAAGGAAAGCACTTACAGGAAATGGCAAACTTCACCAGAACCTCAGCGTGTCTTGGCTTCAGCCTTATGGGGCAGAATCTGAGATTTTTAGAATCTTCCCCTTAAACTCTTTCCTTGTTTGTTTCTTTTTTTTTCATTGAATGCGTGAGAAACCCTAATCTCTGCTCTCCAGAGCATGTAACTTGATTGTAGGAGGGAGGTGTTACTGCATGAATGTGTTCATTTTTAGACATATTTGCTATAACTTTTTTTTGCAGTAAAACAAAACAGCTGTAGCTGAAGTTCACCCAAAATTCCCAGTCAGTCTTTTCCAGCTACCCTTCTGCAGGGATGGCGTGCTACAAAGTGTGTTGAGGCGTGGGCAATTGCACACGGGTTTGGAAGCGGGGAGTGAGGCCGGGAGCCAAGGCTCTCAGCCTTGGTATAAAGCTGCAGTGAGAACAGACGAAGGAAGCGGAGCTCTTGCACCATATGAACAGTGGAGAAACTGGAATTGGCCTAAGGCTGTTCCAGTTTTCTATGAGGCACGTGAAGGCCAGACTGAGTTTGGGTGGTTTCTGGGGGAGTGACTCTGCAGTGGCCAAGACCAAATTCTTCTCTCCCTCTTGAGGCAATTCTTTGATAAGCTGTGAGAAGTGTGTTGGCCTGTACCCACCCCTTAATTTAGGGATTTGTGCTAACATAATTCTGATGGCCTGTAAACTGATGCAGTTTTCTGAGTAATCGTAGAAATCTCACCTCTTACCAGAAGGAACAGCTGCTTGAGGCTTTTGTGTGCTCCAGTAGCTGAAGTGTGAGGTTGCCTTGAGATAAGATGGTGCTGCTTACAGCAGTGGGTGAAGAAACGCAGGGAAATACAGTTCCCCGCAGTCCTCTTGGGGGATGATGGAACCAGCTCCGGGGGGTTCAGATTTGTCTGGGGAAGCGATTTGCCATTTAGAGATGAGCTCAGATTTGCAGAGGCCTCTATTGCTGGGGTGGAACAGACGCAAACTCCTACTCAGGGACAACTGGCAGCCCTTTCTCCCTTGTCTGTGACTAGAGCAGTCAGGGGCATGCAGCCTTCCCTCTCCTAGGCCCTTTCATATTGGGAACAACACGCAATACACCGGCAGCAACTGTAGTCACTGTTGAAATGAAAAATTATAGTACAAAACCATCACCTTGGTGCCTTCTAGTAAGATGTTGAGCTGTTGTCTTTCTGCTGCATGTCCTCACCCATTGAGAGCAGCTCACTGGGCCGCTGTCGCTTATGCTGACCAGTGTTGTCTTGTTTCCTTCTGCTTGCTCTCTTCCTGTTCATCTTCTGTCCTTTCTCTCAGTCTCGTTCCCCGTCCCAAAGAGCACACAGTTGCTCTGTGTCTGGATGTTTAGCTCCTTGCACAATGGGGTCCTGTTTCAATATGGGGGCTCCTAGCGCTACACAATATTGCTATTAAAAATTGAGGGCCTAGTTGTTGATAAGCCCTAAGGCGGTCAAGTTGGAGGGACTGGTCAGATGCTGGCTGTTCTAATAATGAATCTTTTCCTGTTTAGAAGACTTTCATGACATCTGCCATGCTCCCTGGCACAGCTCTGTGCTCTGAAGTCTACTGCCCGAGAGTCCTCTGAGCAGAGACGTGCTGCCCCGGGCTCAGGGATGCCCAAGGTGATGTGGGGCTCAGGGATCCCCAAGGTGCCTCGGTGCAGGGACAGGAAGCAGCAATGTGGCACCCCCTGTTCTGCCGACAGAAGGTGACTGTGGCTGGTTGGCCACCAGAGGGGGACCGATAGTCAACTTGAGCTGGTCAGGCTTAAGAGTGGCCAACTTCAGCTATCTTGAAACCCTGCAGGTTGGGTTATTGTTGTCTGGGTTTGTTTTTTTTTTTGTTCAGCAGACTCTTAGTCTAGAAAATGAGTTGGCTGGCAGATTCTCTTGCTGTGCTTCTGACCCCCAAGCTGGAACATATGAGAAGGGACCATCTAGGAAGCATGGTTCCGCGCAAGTCCCTGTTGCACCGGTCCCCCTTGGCCTTTTGTTCTCCAACAGGCAACACATTTATAACGCATGAAAGGAAGTTGGATTTTACATATGTATGATTAACCTGCAGCACTCTCTCTCAGGAGACTCAGGACAAATAGCTTAGTAAGAATAATGTGCTTAATACGAACAAACAACAGCAGCAACACTAACCAGATTAGATGTAACCCCTCAGGCTTTGAGACAGATTAGTCATCAGTTTGCCAGGGGAGAGGGAGTTTTAACGCATGGACCAGGAAAGCAGAATTGAGCTTATGCACAGAGAGAGTCGATATTCTCTTTTTAGGGCTCATTATAACTAAATGGACTGTTTTTATTAACTGCAGGCACCGCTGGCCTTTCCAGAGAGCCTGGCGGAGTGGAAGTTGACACAAGCTTGAATGAGTTGCAGCAGGTGACTGGAACAGTGCAGCAGCCCCGGGGACAGGCAGGGGAGAGGACCCTGTTACCACCCCCGGGGGCCAACTGGCCTGAAGGTGGTCCCTGCACAGGTAGCGCCTGCCTTGGACGCTCTCTGCATCGGGTTGTTTTCGAGCAGAGCTGACTTGGCCCAGATGACCTTGCACTTTGCAGTTAGTGGTGTCAGTGGCCTGTTGGAAGTGGCTTTGGAAGGTGCTTTGGGAACTTCTTTCTGGAATTTGACTCTGCTGTGGCTCAGGCCCTCTGGTTCCTCCTCCGGAGCAGGGCTGAGCTGCAATTTAAGCACAAAGTGGCAGGGTTTCAGAAGAGCCAAATACCACTGGGGGCTGCCATGTCCTGTTCAGGCCTGAGGCCCTGATCTTGATGGATCTGCTCCCAGCCAGTGTAAAGAGCAGAGGGAAAGGTGGTTGAGTCACCATCCCTGGATGTGTTTAAGAGCCGTTTAGATGTGGTGTTGGGGGATTTGGTATAGGGGAGAACTTTGTAGAGTAGGGTAGATGGTTGGACTCGATGATCCCAAGGGTCTCTTCCAACCTAGACGATTCTATGATTCTATGAAAGGCACCAGGTCAAACAGCAACAGCAGAGGGAGGAAGATAAAGAGTCATGGGACTGGTGGTGGTGGACCCAAGAAGCATCTTTAGATTCTAGTGCAGAAATGCCTATGGATCAGGAGGCATCTCTCTGGCTTCTCCTCAGTTCAGGGCTGGAGGCTTAGGATGTGAAGATGTAGTCTGTGGTGACAGATAGAGGACCAGCGTCCAATACAAGGTTGTAGCGTTGAAGTAGTTTATAGAGGGCTGAAGGGTGCAGAGGAAACACACAGCTCCTCCTGATCTCTTTGTCTTGTCAAACAGGGTCAAAGCAACAGCCAACAGGGATTGAAAGGCAACAAGCACGTGGCTAATCAAAGCTGTCTGCTCCACAGATGGACTGAGGAAAGCAAAATCTTTCCTCCCTGTCCTCCTAAGGGCGGATAAATGTGTGACATGGATGTGGATAATGAAAACATCCATGGTTAAATAAGATTTAAAGCAAACAAACCTTCCTGCTTCAGGGCCAATGTCTGCTTCTGACAGACAGGAGTTAGAAAGGAGCTTGCTTTCTGCTTCTCTTGAAGCTAGCCACTGTCCTGTGCAGGATGCTGTCCTGGAGAAGTGTTTGGCAGCTGGTGGCCCTAGGCAGGAAGAGGAAGGCGGAATGTGCTTTAATCCTGTCATAGATGTCATGCTAATTAGGGTTGAGCCAATTTAATACTTGAATAAGGAACAGACAGATCCTTCACAGAACTGGGTGTTAACGGCTTACAGAAACCCTCTCCCATCTAGGGGAGGGCCACCCTCAGCATCCTGATGGTGCCCGTAAGAGGGGGGCTGCACGGAGAAGGGGCTCTCCCTGGTGCCCTGTGGTCCCAGCACAGCACCTAGTATGTTCCCAGTGGGTGTATCCACGTTAGAGCCCTGCCAAATAAGGTGAGAAGTCTTTGGCATGTTCCCAGAGCATCTAGGTGTCTGCTATTAGCCAAATTTCAGTAGTGTTGCTCTGATCCCTGGGCAGCTAATTTCCTTTACGCTCCTCTCTGAGCCGTTGGGTGGATGTGAGGTGATGACAACGGCTGGGCCTGGAAGGGAGCTGTGTTGTGATGCTGGGTCAGGGAGCCCCACACCTGTGTTCTTGCACGTCCTAGAGCTGGCAGACTGACGGCAGGAAGAGTGTGCACTGCTCTGTGGGGCCAACATCTGCCCTGTACCCTTCTCGGGCCATGAACTTGGCTTGTAGACATGCAAGCACCTTTTTTTTCTTCTGTGGCCTCAGCCTAGCGCAAGTTCAATGAGGAGGGGGGCTGTCTACTGAAGCCTGTCCTTGGTGAGCCCCATGGAGAGGTGGATGCAGCCGCAATTTCTTCTCTGCATCCTCACCTTCATCCCTGTTGCTGCATCTCACCCTGTTCTCTTCCACTATTGCTCTTTCTCCACTCTGTTTGCCTCTGTGTCAGTGGAGAAGACAGAGTACCATGATTCACCCTGGCTTGGCCTTCTCCCTTCTCCAGAAACCTGCACAGGGAGATCTCCCTCCCCAGTTTTCTCTGGCTGCCTTTTGCCTTTCTAATCAGTCATGGTAATTTGCCCTGGCACTGTTTGGCAGGGACCATACCTTGGCATCACGAGCAGCCAGGGTCAGCTGTCAGCCTCTGAGCCATGAGCCTAATGCAACAGAACAGATGTAGGTATTTTTTCCAAGTTTTTTCTGGGCAGGAGGATTAAAGTCTCTGTTCTCAGCTGGGGTCCCCGGTGTAGTCACTTCCCTCTGTGTTACACAACACCCTATTAAGAAGAACAGCACAAACATGTTCATTGGGATCCCTTCCCCCAACCCTAGAAGGCCAAGGAACAAAGGCGAGGGAGGTTTCCAAAGGCTGAGGAGCTGCCTGTTTGGTCCAGGAGCTCTCAGATAATCCTGCCCAGGCATCCCCCTGTGAAAGAGTCCTGCCGCTCTCCATCCTTTGTGATGCCAGGGGTAAGAGGGAACATGGCGGGGGGGTGGGTAAAAGAGCAGTGGGGTCATGTTCCTCTTAAATCCATCCGGCTGTGTGCAAACCTGAGTGGGTACCAATGGGGGGAGAAACTGGTGTGGCAGCATCACCGCCATCAAAAGGGAGTGAGAAGAAACCCCGAGGGGTCTTGGTGCCAGCAAGGAAGATGGGGTTAGGGTGCGGTTCAGAGTCCAGGCAAAAGTTCTTGCTTGAATTCAAGGGTATCATGCCCTGAGAAGGCTTGGGTGACTTTTTTTTGAGTTTGCTGGAAACAGGGAGGCAGTGTGCTCTCCTAAGCTGATCCTGAAGCAGTTGGCCACAGAGAGAGGGACTTGGCGAGCAGGAGAGGGCTTCCCCAGCAGACCAAAGGGAGCAGTCGAGTCCATGTGAGCACACACAAGGACCTGCTGCCTCTGTTCACCAATTACTTGCTTTAATGACAAAAGACCATAAATGAACAAGGGAGTTAATTAGGTCTGCAGCAGGCCAGGTTTGGAGGCCTGCAGGGCTGAGATGCCTGGAGCAGGTTCAAAGGCGCAGGGGGAGGAGAAGGCCCTGGAGCTCTGTGTAGCAAACAAAGGCACTGCTGGTCCCCCCCTCCACCTCGGGGAGTGCTGTGAAAAACCACCTCTGACCAGAAGGATGGTCCCCAGGAGGGGGGAGAGACCAGCTCCTGGCAGTATCTATTTGTTCAGGCCCCTGATGAAAGACTTAAACAGCTTGATAATTCACTCCTTTGTCCAGCTGCAGACCCTTCGTCATTGCAAGCCGGCCTCCAGGGCGGCATGTGCAGTTGTGAGCCAGCCCTGGTACTCTCTGCACGCTGGATGATCCGGTGAGCCCTCGGTGGGGCTGGGGGGCATGTTGCAGCTGTCTGGCCCGTCTCTAGTAAGACACTCGCAGCAGGTCCTTTCCATCTGCTTTGGCCCAAGAGTGACCCTTGCAAACCTCCTCTCCCCTGCAGTCGCCTCAGCAGATGGTGGGAAGGCAGATGGAAAGAGGGAAATCTCCGAAGCTGTAGCAATAGAAAAGTCTGACCCCGTGGTACCTCTTACCCCAGCATCCACAGGTGATGTGTTCTTGCAGTGCCACTTAACCCCTTTAGACTTGGCCTCTGTGTCCCTTCTCCCACTGCTACAAGCACCTCCTGCTCCCTTCTCTGGACCTCAGTGGAGGCTCTGGATGGCATCCAGCTGGAAGAGAGCCTGCCCCAGCTCCGCAAGCAGAGTAGGAAGGGGCACCCGCGTTACGAGGGGAGCTCACAGCACGGCAAAAGCAGAGGAATGCTTGTGCTCTAGATGATGTGTTGATGGGGTCTTGGAGCCTATGAGTTTGGGGTGGTGGGGGGGTGTTCAGTTGTGGTGGATCCCTGTAAACCACTTTGGGCAGCTGCTTTCTTGACTCCACCCCTCCTTGCACCCTGGATGCATAAAGTCTGCTTTGGGAGCGGGGCAGAGGGTCATTTCCTTACCTGTAATTTTACCAGACTGCAGGAATTCAAGGAGGTGGAAGGGTGCCCTTGGCCCACACTGGAGGAAGTTTCAGCTCAGCAGGGGTGTTTGGGGCAGCTGAGTTGTGTGCTGCCCGCCAGGCTGCACCAGCTGCTCTGGAGTCAGGACTCAAACCGCGACCAGACTTGGTCCCCATTCCAGACTTTTCCTTCACCTCATTTGTTAGCGGCTTCAGATGCAAATTCTGTGGCCGGTACGTGGATGCCTGGCTGGCTTGCAGGGCTCCGGTCCAGCTGCCCTCGATCCTCCTCTCTGGCAGGCCTGGCTGGATGCGAGCACTGCGAAGATCTTGAAGGGAATGTGTGGGGTATCCAGTTTATGGTGTTCAGTGCTGTTGTCCTTCCTCTCCAGGTGACAGACTCGGACAGAGGACAGGCTCTTTCCAAACACAAGTGAGACAGATGTGTCCAAGTATAACACAGAGGTGCAAGGTTTGCCTTGCAGAGGCAGTTCACCCCCCCTTGCATTAGGTACAATGCAGACAGCTTGTAAGAGACGACCCTTCCTCCTGCAAAATAGCTTGTGCAGGCAGTGTGGACAAAGAGCAAGAAACAGCCTGAAAAGGAATAGCAGGATGGTGGAGAGAAGCTTGGAAAGGTCGCCAGGCCTGCAAATGCAAAGACGTCTAGGGGCCGTGTAGAGGGGCTCCACTGTAATGTTTGGTACCATGCCCAGCCTGAAGCTCCAGCACCATTTAGTAGGCTGGACCAGCCTTGGCCTCGGTCTTGTTTGGCTTGATGGAAGTAGTTGTCATCATGTCCCAAGTACAGTATCATTGTCACTCTTTAATTCCTCCAATGAGGTGTTGCAAACAGATATACATGTGTTGTAGCCATACTTTGGATTTGGATTTGCCTCTGGGGACAGGCAGAGATAAGTGTTAAGAGCCGTTTAGATCCCAAACTGTTGCATTTCTGCTCAGCTAGAAACCAGTTCAGAAGACACAAGGCTGGGGAAGAGGCTGCTTCCCCCACCAGAAGCATCCCACTGGGCTGGGGAAGGATCCCAAACCGGTGGTGCCCTCCGAGCAGCTGGGGTTAATGACCAGGCTAAGGTTATTGCTAGTGTTACCTGACAACTGCTAATTGGGTTTGCCCTTGTTCACTGCCTGCCCTTGCGATTTCCCCTGGCAGCTGCAGGGGCAGGTCTGGGTCTGCAGAGGCAGGTCCCCCGTGGAAAGAAGCTGCTGTGATTAATGACCAGTGATGAATGAGAGGGAAAGGGAAAGGAGGAGAAAGCTGCCAAGGCTTTAACTCTGGTGGGTGCAGAGGTTCAGCCTGATTTGGATCTGCCGGCGGGAGGGGAAGGGTCCTTGGCTAGCCAAGGTGTTAACAAGCCAGAGGTGAGAGTGGGTGATCAGGACGGCGCGGCTGTATTGCATAAATCAAGCTTAAAGTGCCAGAAAAAGCCTTCAGGGAGATGAAATGTCTAAGTGTCATCAGCTCTGCAGAGATAATGAGAACCAGAAAAGCACCGGGAGGTAAAATGGCACAGATCCGTGAAAACAGGCTTGTGGGCCTGGGATCCTCGTGGATCCGTACTGACTGCGGGGCTGGCGGGGGGGTGGCCATGGGGGAGTCTGGTGTTTATGGAGGGGCTGTAGGGTTAATCCTCCTCAATCTCAGAGGCAATCGACTCTGAAAGAGGAAAGTCTTTCTGCCAAATGGTGTCCCCCGCCCCCTCCCTCCCCATGCTTCCTCAGTTGCCCTGAACAGAAAGCAAGAAATGGAGGTAAACGGCAAAGGCTGGATCTGCTGTTGCTGTGCTTGCATGGTCAGCTTGGTGAGGGGGACACCCCTTTTTGCTCTGGGCTTAGTCTCTTGAACATAGTCCTGTAACTTGGGGGTTGAGGGACCCCCTTGAGGACTGGAGCCAGGAGGTGCAGCCAAGAATGTTTGGTGGGTCTATGGATGTCATGTCCCCAAGAGAAGCACCCCCATCTCATCCAGTGGTGACCAAACCCATTGCAGCAAAGGCAGTTGATGGCAAACCGTGTTAGAGGTCAGATCAGAGTGAACAACGCTGAAGCAGGCTGCCCAGGGAGGCTGTGGAGCTTCTGTCTTCGAGCGGTTCAAAAGCCCAACTGGGCATGACCCTGAGCATCCTGCTCTGAGCAGGAAGCTGGATGGGACCATCTCCAGAGGTCCCAACCCACCTCAACCAGTCTGTGATTGCGTGGAAAAGCACCAGGGGATGCTCTCCACTGCAAGGACCACCTGCTTGCTTTGGCCATGGCTGGGAACCTCATGCCTGTCTGAGGTGAGGACAGTAGGAGCCTGTTTCCTCCCCACCTCCACTGCAAAACCAGAGTGATGGTGTCCTTTGCTGCTCCTTGCAGGGCTGTGGCTGAGCCCTGCAGAGTAGGAGTACTCCAGAGTGCTGTTGGAAGCATCTGAGCTGCTGTCTCCTGGCACTGCGGTGGTGAAGCTGTCTTGCTTCCACTCCTCCATGAAGGAGGCAGGGCTGTAAAGCAACGTGGAAGTCTAGCACCAGCAGCCACTTGGCCATCTTTGGTGTTAGGCCCGAACTGGTGGGGGCCAGGGTGGGATTACTTCACAAAATAGTGATGAAGTATCCGGTGGGGGTTTGTTTTTCTAGCTGCCTCCTTGCTAATGCCCCAAAAGCTTGTGGTGAAGGGCAGATTTGGTCTCGCCCCTTGTATCTGCCTGTGCCCCAGGCACACTCCTTCCTCTGCCCGCAAAGGCTCCGCTCCCAGCCTCGGGAAAAGCTCCGTGCCGGCTGTGAGATCTCAGCCTGGATTAAGTGGCAAAGACAAATCCTCGGCTTTGGGAAGAGCACACTTGACCTTTGCCTCAATGGAGTTACACTCTCCCTCGGGAGGAAGTGTTGGCTCAGCCACTGAACAAAGCGCTGGCTGTCATGAGCAGGACCTGCCCGCCTTGGGGAGGGAGGGCCTGGGGTGGGGGTCAGATTTATGCTCCAGAGGGGAGGAAGAGACAGCAGACCCAGTGACCTGGAAGCTTAGAGGTGAACAGCTCAATTTACTGAGAAATGCAAAGCTGCGTTGCCCTCCTCTGTTGGTAAAAATGCACCGTCTGGGATGGTCTGGGCAGATGGGGCCGCTGGCACGTCCAGATGCAAGAGGAGAATTTCCTTGGTAAGATCCAAATGATGTTTTGAATCCCCTTTCCCTATTTTTCAACCTGTTCTCATCTGTCATGTCTCACAGTGCCTCTCGCCCTGAATTGCTGCTAGCATCTTTGCAGGTTCTCCAGGTCCCACAGAAGGAGTATCCAGTAGGGAACTTGGACCTAGCATGGATTTCAGACAATGTGATACGTGCTCGGTGGAAGGTGCAGCTAGATATGCTTGTTTTCCTTAAGCAGTGGCATGAAAGCAGCTCTCACATTAATTCAGACATTTTCTCCTACAGAATGCCCTTTGTTCTATATAATGTGGCTCACTCTAGTGCCAGAGGGCCCAGCAAGGGCATGGGCAAATACAGAGTGGGCGTGCAGGGTGGTCTCTTCTCCGCTTTGTACATGGGGGCTGAAGCTAGATGGCTCATCTGAGATCACAGAAGAAGCCTGTGTCAGAGCCAGGACTGAACTCAGGTCCCGGAGTCAGCACTGTGGGGCAGTGCCCTGGCCCCGTTGTCATGCGTTTAGAAGTTGTCAGGTGTCTCTATGCCGATGCTCTTCCATATGTTCACCTAAGTCAGGTTGCTCTTATTTCTAGGAATTTTGGGGAGCTCTGCAACCTCAGCACCCGGCTTTTGAAACAGATACACAAGGATGAAGAATCTGGCCGAGTGCAAAAGCGCAATAGAAATGCATTTGCATCTCCATCGTTGCAGGTACAGTGTTTGAAGGTTTAGTGTTACCCCTGACCTTCACACCCTTGTTCCTCCCCAGCCTCCCCCATTGAAGTGCTCTGAGCTTGGAACCACTTTGGATTAGCACCTCTGAAGATGTAGCTCAATATTACTGAGAGCACATGGGTTAGGGAGGGAAGAGATTCACTCAGGTGGAGCCGATGAAAGAATCTGGGTCTGTCCAAGCCTTCAAAGGGCTGTAAAATAGGTATAAATACATTTATAGTCTACTGTGTTGGAGAGAAGTGAAGAGACTGATCCAGCTTCAAAGAATGGTCTCCTTTTGTGCCGCCTTTGACAGTTTAGATACTTGTACAGTGTTCGGCCACTGGGTTAGCAGAGTGGTCTCTCCTTGAGGGGTGGTGAGAGCATAGCATGGCAGTCAGTACTGCAGGACAGGAATGTGTCCTTCATCTGCAGGTGGATGGGCAAAATGGAAAGAGATGAGAGGAGACCCGGTCAGCCTATTGTGGGGTAAGAATGAGGGGAGGAGCAGTTTTGGAGAGCACATCTGTATCTAGCATCGCTTTTCTTTACCACTGGGAGAAGGCTTATTAATCAGCTGCTGTGAACTTAGACCTAGGCCATCTGAAGATCTTGTGGGAATCAAGCACTCTGCATGCTGGGGGCAGAGCTGCCTCCTGCTCCATCAGCTTTACAGGTCTTCTGTGTCTCTTGCCTCTGTGTCACTCACACCCTGAAGCATCAGCTGTGTTTCTGTTGGCGAGGGATGGCTGGGAAGAGCCCAAAATCAGAGTATGTTACTGAACACTTGCGTGGGAGGTCTGTTGTTAGCACGGGTGCGAGAGCTGCACATCTGAGAAACTAATACGATGAGAGGGGCTGTGCACGTGAAACAACTCAGGGCAGTGGGCCACGTTCCTCCTTTAGATCTGCTTGGTG
Source organism: Limosa lapponica baueri (assembly GCA_002844005.1). NCBI lineage: Eukaryota > Metazoa > Chordata > Aves > Charadriiformes > Scolopacidae > Limosa > Limosa lapponica. The sequence goes on along the minus strand of KZ505750.1, from coordinate 138,594 downwards.
CTGACAAACCCATTAGTGGCAGCTTGATGCTGCTGCTGATCAGGGCTTTGCTGAGAGCAGAAGTCCTGGAGGCTGTTGGCGGCCAAGCTTTGCACAGGACCGAGCTGATGGAGTGGGCTCTTTCTCTCCCCCTAGGGCATATGGTGCAGATTCCCAAAGAACTTTCTGAGCAGGCGGTGTTTCTGGGAGATCTTTTGGCTGAAGTCTAGGCTCGGTGCAGCTGCATCAGCGGGTTCTGGGGTGGGAAGGGCACTAGATTTCACTTCCCTGTTTCCATCCTAGAGCCTTGCTGACACGGCTTCCTGGACCACTAGTGTCAGGAAGAGGCAGTTCAATTTCTGGGGTGTGCACGTGTGTGTGGGGCTTGGCCTGGCCTGCACGGGGCGTGAGAAGGGCACGGAACCATCCTTCCAGCCCAGCTGCTTCCTCCACTAAAGCATCGAGACAGAGCCTCTGCCATACCCAGACTGTTTGGAAACATGTTGATAAACTTCCAAATGTCTATTTTACAATCCAGATGTGCTAGCCTTGGCTGTAAACCCTCATCTGAAGAACAGGTGTGCTATAATGTTTCTAGCAGTGGCCCCAAAGCCAGCTGGAGGCTTGAGCTGAGCAGGGGCCAAGGGGCTGGTGCCATATAGGATATGGATACTGGGGCAGGGACAGGTGAGACAGAGAGCTGTAGGTCAGCCGTAGTTCATGGCAACCCGGAGTCAGACTGCGAGGGAAGAAAGGGACATGCCAGAATATCTTTCAGCCCCCAATCTCTTCTCAGCAGCACGTGAGCTGTCTCAGGACAGGCTGCCCCAGTTGTATGGGGGATGCCCCATCCCTGAAAGTGTTTAAGGCCAGGCTGGATGGGGCTTTGAGCAACCTGGTCTAGTGGGAGGTGTTCCTGCCCATGGCAGGGGGGTTGGAAATCAATGACCTTTAAGGTCCCTTCCAACTCTAACTATTCTGTGATTCTACGATCCATGGGCTACATCAGCCTTGGTCAGTTCTGTCCTAGTGAGGAACCACAGGGCTAGAGCTGGCCACCAGCCTCTGTGGTATTTTCTGTGGTTTGCCTCAACCTCTCCAGCAGCTCTGTGTTCCAGGAGGCACTGCAGGTCACAGTAGCTCCTCAGCAGCATTGCCAGGGAAACTGAAATGGGGCAGCTGCTTCCTTGGGCCAAACTTCAAGTGTGCCTTTGGCCTGAAAAGTGGGTGTCCTCCCTGGGCCGGGGAAGGTGTCCTACTGCTGGCCTGGATCTGGCTCCTGAAAGCTGTGCTGGGGAAAAGTGCAGTCCCAGTGGGAGGACAGGCAGCAACAGCGGGCTACTAAAGAGGGCACCAGCCCGCTGGTGTGGAGGGGACAGCCAGCCATTGGTGCAGGCTGGCAGGAAGACTGTGAATAGCAGGGATGAAGCAGGGCACAAAATGCTGATACCACATTGCCTGAGCTACTCGTGGTGCCTGCAGGTTCAGAGGTGAGAGACACACTGCTGGCCTATCCTGCCCCCCTGACTCTTCCAACCTGCTGTCACATAAGGTTTTAGCTCCACTGGTACCACTGGGTGATTTGTGTAGTCTAAAGGCTTTGTCAGTGATGTTCATGCCCTCCAGAGCCCCTGTAGAGATGGCCAAGCTTGCAGGAAAGCAGAGCCTGCCTGAGAGCAGCAAGGTAGGCAGCACATGCCATAGGGGCAGCTGCCTTTGGTGAAAGGGGGCAGCTGCCTTTGGTGAAAGGGGGCAGCTGCCTTTGGTGAAAGAGGGCAGCCCTTTGGTGAAAGTGGGTAACTCAGGCCACGGGCAGTGCTGAGGAAAGCCGAGGGCTGTATCAGTCCCATCCCTTCACCAAAGGGAAGGAGACCAAAGTGGCATTGAGAGGAGGGTCCCACAGACAGCACTTTCTCCTGCACCCCCTGTGCTCTGTGCCCAGCCAGGAGCCTTCAGCATCCCTTTGACCCTTCTGGTGGTCATAAGGCAAGCTGGTGCCATTGCTTCATTTTCATCTGCTCACAGGTTGTGCTCCTGGCTTGTGCAAGTACCTTTCCTGCCCCACATCCCTGCCTGCCTGCCTTCTTCCTGCTCATCTGTGGCAGGAATTGCCTGAAGATCAGCTTAGCTCGCACAGCCTCAGAGCAGGCAGTTCTGGCCTGGGGGGGGGATGTTCCCCAGGGGCATCGGGAGCTCCCTGCTTCCTTCAGCCATGGCACCCTCAAGGACATGCTTCCCTTGGCTCAGGGATGCCCAGGGCCAGGCTCCAGGAGGGAGGAATGAGAGGGTCTTTCCCATGTCCTCAGTGCCAGCTGCCTTCTCGGCTGCCACCCTTGCCGTCAGGGCTTGCCAGCCTCAAGGGAGTGCGGGTGGCCACCCGGGCTGTTGGCACTGATGCGTGCTTGAGCTGTGTGAGCTCTGTGCCTGCTCAGCCCAGCTGAGAGGGGAAGGGGTGAGGCAGGGAAGGCAGAAGCACGGCCTGAAAAGTGTGTGCAAGAGCTCGGCACGGAGGCAGAGGTAATCATCGGCAGAGAGGGCAGGCTTATATCATCTCTGCTTCTACCCTGAGGTCTAAACACAGATCTGGGAGAGGCAGGAAAATCATGAGTGCCATGTCTGTAATCCTGTCATGGATTTTTTTGTTCTGCGCTTGGTGTGGCCCCTGTCTGGGTGGGAAGTGGATGTCTCCCCATCCCAAGCCCCTTGCTCTTCTCAGAAGATGATGACCTGATGCGGTGTGGCATGGAAAGGGCCTTTGCTGAACTTCTCTGCTGTTGCCCTGCATTTGTTTCCCTGTTAAGCTCTCATTCCTCGTTATTCTTATTTAAGGCTCTGGGTGTGCCACACCTATGTGTAGAGTGGGTGACAGCAGAGTCAGCATGGCAACTGGTGAGGGAGACTTCTGGAGCTGTGATGTCACTGGAGAGCTGGATTCCCAGTCTATGAAGTCATAGCTGGGAAACTGGGTACTCAGCCTAATCCCAATAATTACCCAATGGGACTGTAAAGTGTCAATGAACTAGTCTATTGCTTGATGACTGACTACTTTAGCTCTAACGCACGCCACCTAGTAATTGCCACTTTTTGCAGTTCCCTAAGATTCACTTATTAATAAGCTATTAAACATGCACTTGAAATCACTGCATTGTAATGAGCTGAGCTCACTGTTCACGCAGCTATTCCAGTACCCAAATTAGTAGGAAAGCACCTAAAATCCTGTGATGGGGAGTGGGTCTGCAATTTCAGGATGGCAGAGTAACAATACAGATATAACGTCAGTCCCACTGATCATTCCCATTTCAGGATCTGTGTGGCTGTCATTGGTCTTCCTCCAACTTCCAAAGCTGATGAGCTGAAGGACTTCCAGTCCAAGTTCCCTGTGCTCTGGGCAACCAAAGTGAGGGTCTTAAGGAAGGAACAGCAATTTGAAGGAAAAGAGAGTCATTGCTTTTTCGGAAAATTGCTTTGGAACCAGAAGCAGGAATGAAACAACTTCAATCCCAAGCAGTCAGTAGAATTCAAAGTTTGATTCAGGTCTGGGTTTTTTCTGGTCTTTTTGTTGTTTAAACAAAATCTGGAAATCTGGTGCTTTGGAGAGAAGTTGAGTGTGGGAGGAATTTCTCAGGAAAAGGTTTTTCAGCACAGTCCAGGGATTGCCTGGTTTCTTCTGTCCTTGCCATTGGATCATCTTGCTCGGATCTTTATCTTTTCATCAGGTTGCAGGGTCCTTGGGAAGTGCTGCCCGTGAAGTGGTACCGGCCATCAGGATGGGAGACTTTCCACTGAGGAGAGCATCCCACGCTCCCTCCATATCCTCAAGCTGTTGCTCCTGCTTCCCTCTTCTCTTCCAGTCTGTGACAAGTTGATGTTTGATGGCTGCTGCAGAAAAAGCCTCCTGGTGTTAAGACCCCAGTGGAAAGGGGAAGAGAAGGCTATGGAAATTCATGCTACTGAGGCCCTTTCCACAGTCTCCTCAATAGTGCCCTGACCATGTGGGGAGTGGTCCCTGTTCATGGGTCACAGCCCTTAAAAATGGCAAGAGGTTCTGCTTCCTTCTTTCCTTTCCTCCCTTAGTGAGGACAGCTGACTAATGAGCGCTCTGGTTGAAGCCCACCATCAGGCTGATGTCCTGACCAGGCTTGCTCCTGCAGGGAAAGTGTGATGGAATGGTTTTCCTGGTCAGGGCAGCCTCTGTGCTCTGGGGGTGCAGTCAGGCTTTCCTGGTTTCCAGGCCCCTCTCCCTGCCACATGTGATTCCAGACGCAGGTATGGAAGAAGCAGAGAGGCCAGACCAGCCTCCTGGGGAGAGGAGAGATTGCAGTCGGATCATTGCAAACAGGACTCCATTAATTATAAATGGACAGGTTCCTCTGAGCTGCTGGAGCTCTGCATCAGTCACATTGTAGCTGAGAGTGTTTTTTTTTTTTCTCTCTCCTGGAGAGTTGCTGAAGGGGCTTGGAATAGTCTGATGGATAAATAAGGAACCAGCTGTGCTCTGCAGCCAGTCCCACCAGAGCCTTTCTGCAGCAGTAGCCCACAGCAACCTCTGCTCGGCCTCACTCTGCACTCCCGTCTCTCGGGCTCTGCCATCTGGTTCTGCTCTCCAGGTTTCTTCTTCCTAGCTGCATGTTTTTATCTCCTGTTGTAACCTCCTTTCCAGCGTGTGGTCTCGGCCCTTGGTAATGCACGGACATGTGTTTGGACAAGAACATGACCAAGGAGTCCGGTTGTGGGACACCCACTTGGCTGGTCCGTGCCTCCCTCCTCCATCTCGGAGATGGTCCTGGTTAAATGAAAGCAGAAGGAACAATAAAACCAGCAAACGTTGGCTTTCGACTAGGAGCTGCTGGACAGTTTCTCCTCTGTTTTCTGACAACAAACTGTTGCTTGCATGGTTCTCAGCTGCCTGCTGGCCGCCATCCCATGGGGAGAGGCTGGGATGTACCCCAGGGCTTTGAGGGACACACCAAGAGCGGGTGGAGAGCCAGGGTGTGTGTCTAGCTGGAGTGGCTCATCTGTCCGGTGGGAACGTCTGCTTCCCTGGGTGCCATAAGCATGAGTGTGCTGAGCTCTGTTTATCTCGTGGCAGAGCTAAGGGCTGGGAATGGTGTCCATGGAGGATTTGCTGGCTGCATTCACAAATTCAGAAGCTTCTTTTCCTACTTCTTTGATGCCTGTGGTTACAGAGGTCCTCTCCAGAGGTCTCTCTGCACTGCTGCCTCAAAGTTGTTTCTCCATCCAGCTCCCTAGGGCTGTGTGTCCCCTCTCATAGTGTGAGATGGCTCTTTTGGGGGAAGCTGTGACTTGTGCCTCTGAAAGGTTGGCTCTGCACCCTCATTTTTGAGCTGGTGGGGCTGGGCAGCCTTCCCATGCCCTTCAGCCCTGAGTAGGGGGAGTGCTCCTTCCTCTGTGGGAGCTGCAGGCGGCTCCTGAATCCGTGGAATGTGTCCCATCTGCACCGCGTTAGGGGTCTGCTCACAGCGGAGGAAGAAGCACATGTGGGTTGTGAACCCTTCTGAAGAGGAAGAAAAGGGGCTAATTAATCTAAGGGAAACAGTGCCAGGAGCCACATCTGGGGGCCAACTGGCCCTGGAAGCGTGGCCCCCAGGTGCTACCCCCCGGAGGGGTTAGTGCAGAGGTGGTGGCGGACACAATGGTTAGGGGAATGAGGGCATGAGGGGTCCTGGCGCAGAGGGACCCCCATCACTGCAGTCCTGAAGACCCCCCTTCTCCCTGTCCTTCGTGAGGGCTCAAGGAGACACGACTCATCTCTCCAGGGCACAGCCCACCTTGACCCCTCTGCCTCTAGCCCCATGGTTTTGATCCTCAGCTCCCAAGCACTCCTCCTCCTCTGCCATAGCGGTGGCAGGAGAGAAGGGCCATGCTGTCAGCACAGTCCACCCTTGCTCCTCTCCTCTGCAGGGTCTGAGGAGCCCCTTACTTTCTTTGCTGGCTTCCATGTCTGCCTCATTCACCTTGGTGCCCTGGCAAGCTTGGAGAGGTGGTGCAGCTGCATCTGCCCTCGGTCTCTCCTCTGGTGCCATCTCTGCTGCCTGGAAGCTTGTGTAGTGTATTAAGGGAAAGTGAAGACACCAAAGAGCACTTTGAGCTGCCCACCTGCAGCTCACCACCCCCACCAGAGGATCCCTGTGCTCCCCACTGCCAGGGGCTGGCCTATTGAACCCTGCTCACCTGCTTTCTGCCCCATCCTCTCTCCGCTCCTGATCTCTTTTCCCATGCCTGGGTTTGATCTTGGTGGCGAGCAGCCCGACCATCCGAACTCTGCCTGCGCGAGTTCCTGAGGAATGAGGTATTTCACATTTGCCCGCTGAGCCCCCGCCGTGCAGCACGCTGATGCTCAACCCACACTGCAGCTTCCCCATTTTCAGTGGGCTCCTTTTCAGGGGTGGCTGAGTATGAAATGAGCTATGGGGCTGGGGGGCAGCGAGCCCCTGCCTGAGCACCTGCGCATCGCCCACCTGCACTGGGGATGGAGTCATTCCCCTCCCAAGGTGCCCGCATCCCCTGAGCCAGGTGGCCTTGGGGCAATGGGGCTGGGGCTCGATGCCCTTGGCTGGCCAAAGTGTTTACAGAGCAGGCACCTCCCAGCAAAAGCAAATGAGTGTTTGCATGTGTGAGGCTGGAAGGAGCTCGGTGTCCAGCTCCGGGGGGTCATTAGTGTAAACGTGGAGTGAAGCTGATTTGAGAAGGGTTGCCAGCTCCCTGGGCCAGGCTCCACTAAAGCCAGGGGCGGCTGCCAGAGTTACTGGAGGGACGTTGATGGCTTCGTTGGGTTTGCCCATCTCATTGCCTAGCCCTGTTTGGGGAGGCACAGGCTCCGGCAGCCCATCTAGTGTGGGCTTCTGTGGAGGTGCAGTCCCCTGGAGTTGCTACAAGTCTCCTTCTTCCCTGGGGTGGCCCAGTGTGTCTGGGGAATAGGAATCTACTTGGACCCCGACTGAGCCTGCTCTGGGGTTGCCTGCTCTAGCTTCGAGCGCTGTCTGGGCTCTCAGCTGTTTTGTTTATGGCTTTGTTTATGGCGTTGATAATTTTCTCGTGTCAGGTTTAGGCACGAGCATTCTTTCCACTGCTGCATAAGAAAGTAATTAGGTGAGGATGGAAAGGACATTCCTCTTCCTTAGAACAAAGAAGTGAGCCACGGTTGTTATCGGGCGCTGCTCACGGCATCCAGGGCCACACAAGCTCCTGCCCAAGTGCTGGCTCTGCCCTGGCGGGGCGGGTGAGCTGATGGCATCCCAGGAACTGCCAGAGCACCAGCTGGTATTTCCTCTGACACTGCTGCCCTGTAAGTGCACTGCCAGTGCCAAGGTCAAAACCCGAACCCACTCAGCCCTGTCACTCCTGTCACACTTGCTTACCTGCCAAGTTACTTCCCCTCTCCCTCGCTTGCAGGGACCTGGCCAGAAGGGATGTGCTGGGGTCCTGCTGTGATCCAGACCTAGTGTGCTTTTGGGGGGATTAATTCCCTGTGCTTCTGCTCTTTTCTTGGCTCCTTCGCACCCTGGAGGGCAGGCAGCAGTGCTCCCATCCCAGGGAGATAGTGGCCGTGCTCTGAGGAGGACTAAAAGGCAAGGGGCAATGGGAAGAAGGGAGCTGGAGCCACTGGTTTCAACTGGTTTCAACTGGGAGAGGCTTTAGGAGTGCAACTGCTGGAGGCCAGAGAGGAGGCACTGGGGGAGCTGGACCCTTCTGCTATGAACCTTTAGGGAAGCAGACGGCTTGGTGAGGGCCAGGGGAGGCAGCACCTGCAGCGGGAGAGGCTGGAGGGAGAGGAATGTCAGTGGGACAGGGTGCTGAAAGGGGATGGGGGAGCAGAGGGCGTGGGAGGAGGGCCAGTGCTCTGTGTTGCAGCTCTTTCCCCCTTACCCCCCCGCATCAAAAGGGACAAAAGAAATTAGATAAATTCATGGGCTGATATGACATTTTGCCTTTTAAACCCAGTGGCTGAAGGAGCCCCTACCCAGTGGGATGCCAGAAGGTGTGAGGGCGCACCCAAAGGATCGCTCTGTGTGCACACAGAGTATCTCTTGTTCTCCTGCAGGCATTCAGACACAGCACTCAGGGTCAGGATGTCCAGCGATGTGGACCTTTTGTTCTCCGGAGCTTGGCATGGTGAAGAGGGGTTGATAAGTATTACTGGCCACAAGACCTGTTGCAGGGACACGTGGCAGTGAGCATCTCTTTCCTGTGAGTACCCGTGGTGCCCTCCTCTGCCTCCTTGTGCACAGAAATGCAGTGAGAGGCCTTTAGCCACCCACCAAGTTCACAGCCACCACTGTGGGCAAGAATGAGCCCACCCCAAATATGCCGTGTTGCTGGGCTGGGACTGAGCCTGCACTCCTCCGGGAGGATTCTCTCCCTGCCTGAGATGGCCAAGGGCAGCAGAGATGTGGCAGAGGACAAGGCCAAGCTGATGTGTGTGCTTCCCCCCCTTTTCTCTGCTCTTATTCTTCTCTCAGACTTTCTTGGTGCATATAAAGCAGTCATTTCAAGTCATCCCTTGACCTCCAGGTGCTCATGCAGAGGCAGATGGGGGGACGGAGTGACATCTATTCTAAGCTGGTGGGATATGCTTCCTGGAAGATCTCTCTTCACTGAAGGACCTGGAGCTTTTAGATGGGTCCTTTTCTAGCCTGGACCTATACAAGTAAGAGCATAAAGTCCTGAGCTGGGTTTGAGGAGATCTGAGAGTCCCGAAGCCAGGGTGGGATGGCAAATAAAGCTCTTCCCATTGCCATGCCTTTGTCCTGGGAGATGCGATCAAGACCAGCAAGAGAACTGATGCTGCCGATGTAGCTCCAGAAGTCCCCAGCTGCTGGGGAGCGGCAGTGTATTCCTCCGGCATCCGTGTCTCTTGCTCCGTGCACCTCACACCCGGGCTGCTCCACCTTCCCCGAGCGCTTCCAGCCGGGACGGGAGCCGGCCGCTCGCCGCGGGCCGGGCGGCAGGGAGGGCTCCGGGGGCCGCACGCCGACTCCCGGGCAGGCGGCGGACGGGTCTCACCGGCCAGGCAGGGGTTAAGGCTTCTCTGTTGTAGTTTGTTTCCCTTTGCCAAAGTGGGTGTTGCTGGAATGTCTCCTCTCCTAAGGAGGGGGGCCGAGCCGTGTCCTCTGGAGAGGGGGGATGTCAGCATCAAAAAGACACAAAAGGGGGAGGTTTCCAAAAATAAAACCCTCCATCCCCTCCAGGCGCTGCCAGTGCCAGAGGCAGGCGCGAAGGTGCTCGGAGCTGCCTGCGGAGCGCGGGAGCTCGCTAGCAGCCCAGCGAGCGGGGCCGGCCGCCTTCCTCCTCCTCCTCCTCCTTCTCCGGCCGGGACCGCTCGGCAACCCGCGCCCCTGCCTCAGCCCCGCTGTCTGCGCCCCCGGCCCTGGTGGGCGGCAGGTCCCGGCGGAGCCCCGGAGCGGGATGGGGCGGTGAGCGGAGAGCCGGCGGTGCCCGCTGCCCCGCGCCCTCCGCAGGATGCCAGCCGGGCGCTGAGCGCCCCGCGCCGCCCGTCTCCCCCCCGCCACCGGCTGCCACCATGCGGGGCGCCGCCGCCAGCCTCCTCCCGCTCACCTTTGCCGTCCTCCTGGGCTTCGCCGGCTGCCGGCCGGACTCCGCGGCCAGGCTGGAGCCGGGCAGCGCGGGGGCGGCGCGGCCGCGGGGCCGGGGGGCTGCCCTGGAGGCGGCGGGCACGGCGCACAGCCTGTCCCCGGCGCCCAGACCCCCCCCGCCGGCACGGCCCCTCCCCGCCGCCCTCCACGTGGACCGCGGCTCCGCGGCTGCCGCCGGGAGCCCGAGCGGCGGCGACGGCCGGAGGCAGCGTCCGGACCGCGGGCTGCCCGCCTCCCGGGGCCAGGCGGGCGATGCCGGGCTCGGTCCCGGCCCGGGGCAGAGGAACAGGCTGGACCCCTCCCGCCAGCGGCAGGGCAGCGGGCCGAAAGCTCGGGTCGTGCCCCGAGCGAAGGAGCCAAGCGGCAGAGGGAGGATGGCGGGGTAAGTGCTGCGGCCGGGGGTGGACCTTGCTGGAGGAGCGCAGCGTGAGCTCCGGTGGTCCTGGCGCCGAGGAGCCCCCCGGCGGAGGGGCCGGGTCCCGTCCCGAGCCCCGTGCTGCATCCCGGGGCATCTCTCCTTCCATCCCCGCCGGCGCCCCGGGCGCTGCCGCTTCCCCCGTGGGATGCCCGGGGCAGTCACAAGGGGTGATGTGCTTGGACTATGCTGCCCCTCGGCTGACTCTGGCACTGGCACCGGGCCCGGGCCCCGGAGCAAAGCAGGAGCCCGCTTGGTGCTTGCTCTCGTGCCATGCATCTGTCCCACACGTGTGGTGGGCGATCACGCTGCCCTTGCCCCCACGATGCATCGTGCGTGTGTGTCCATGTGCGATCACGCATGTGTGAGTGAGCGTGAGGCAGGCGGAACGGTGTGCTGCCAGCTGCCCGTCGCACGGGGATGTGTGATTTAGGAGCATGCTGGATGTGATGCCCTTCTGCTGACACATCAGGGCTTCGGCAGGTCAGACATCTGTGCAGCACGGCGGGCAGCCGGTGTTCGACTGGCACTCTCCGGGTCTGCCTGTGGCCATCCCAGAAGGAGTGCGGGGTGGGGGGCTGCTGGGGGGCAGGCAGCGTGGCCGTGGTTTGTGGGTGGATGGAGCCTGGCTGCTGCCGCTCTTGCTGCAGGTACCTGGCCTCTTGGCTCCTTCCTCCCATAATGGGCCCCTTGTAAGCACTCGGCGCGGCAGCTTCCCATGGCTTCAGCTGGCTCAGCCGGGGGAGGCTTCCTATGACTTGCCTGGCAGGGCCGCTTCCAGCTCCAGGCTCTGGCTGCAGCCCTGTGGAGGTGGAGGGGAGATCGTATGGCAAGGCCAGCTGCTCCGCTGCGAGGGGAGCCTGTGAGCGGGACGCCTGGCGCAGCGCTGACGTACCCTTCGGCCCTGGGCCCCCTCCTCTGCAGTTCCCTCTCTACCAGCTGGGAAGGGCTACCGAGGGTGTTGTGCGGGCAGTTTGACCGACCTACGTGGCAGCGTATGCCCGCTCTCCATGCCCAGGGCTTATTGCCCTCTGACATGGGCAGAAACTTCTGTTAACATCAGGTGGGGAGCTTCACTAGAATAGAAAAGGCATCTTAATCCCTGAGGTTTCTCTCTCCCATACTTGCCTCCCTGCAAAATTTAAAGACCGAGATGTCCCCTCTGCCTAGTTTCCTACAACAAATCCACAGAAGCAGTAAAACCCAAACTTGTTCTTCTTCCCATTATGTTTGATATTTATCACTAGTGGATAGTCAATGGCAGGCAGGTCTCGAGCAGATTTTGGCTTACCCAGTCCATTAGCCTTGGTTTTGTCAGCCGCCCAGAGGGAGAGTCTTGGGAAGATCGAGTCCTTCTCAGTCAGGTTTGGGCTTCTTTGGGCTCAGTTGGAGCATTGTCAGTGTTGCTTTGGGATCAGGGATTTGAGTTATCTGAGATGTAGCCTGTTTCTTTTCAATGACTACCCTGAACAGTCTCCACCAGGTTTTCAGGCTGCAGCTGCCTCTGGTGACAGCAGCCATCCCACACTGCTATCAGGAGCAGGTGGGCAGCCCCAAGGTTCACCATGTGTCCAGAAGAGCGCTGAACCTCTTTGCTACTACCTTTCTGTCATCCCTTAACCAAGGACGTAAACGGGACTGGTTGGTCTGGTGCTTAGGCTCTGTTGATGCTAGATTTGGCTTTCTGGGGTATTGAAGAGTGCTGTTGCCTTAGAGGAAGGAAGAGCTGTGCCTTGGTGCTGTGTTTCCTGCGCAGGCTGAGCTGCGCTCTCTGCCTCCGCTCTGCCCTGGAAAGATGAGGGCTGGGGATATGGGACTTGCTCTGATCCCAAAGAACTTGAACTCTGGAACGCGCATATAATAGCTTGTCAGTAGCTCCAAATCGGCACTGTTTAAACTTCTCTATGACCTACTGTCTTCGGAGCTTATGAGAAAGCTTAGCTGAAATAATCGTCCGTGAGTAACCACATGGCTTTACTCCTCATGGAAAGCGAGCTGCTGCTGCCTCCAGCCATTCGGTGAGACTCCATCCTTCCACCTCATCCATCTTCTTACGTCCCTTGCTGCACCGGACACGTTTCCATCCAGGAAACTCAGGGCCCCTAAAAAACTTCATTTCATGATGTTTCATTTTTTTGCCAGGTGGGATATTTTCTGTTCTTCTATTCACACAGAACTGTTACTACTCTCTAGTATGACAACCTTCATTTTCCCTTACTCAGGTAGCTTTGCAGGCTGCATTAAACCCTGGTGCTGTTTATTTATACAGTTACTTTGGCCTAAATTCTCAAGTCGTGCGTGGGTTGCCTTTCCTGATTCCCCAGTCAGAATTCTCTGCTGGTACCTCCAGGGGCCTCACACAGTCTTTGCTTGAAAAATCCCATTATTAGCACTATATCCTTTTCTGGATAATTATTTCTTGCCTTGTTTGATAGCAGCACACCAAAAATTGAGTTTTTTTTTCTTGGGGGTGTTTGGATGTGTCTGCAACCCTGCTCACGTTGACCTCATTGCAGGTGGGACCTGCTGCCACACTGCTGTGAGTGCATCCAACCGCAAGTCTTGCAAGAGCTGGGTTTTAGTATTTTCTCCTGGTAGCTCATTGTGAGATGACTTTTGACACCACAGTAAATATCGCAGAAAGCTACTGTCTCCTAAAACTGAGCGAGGAAAACAATCCAGCCCCCAAAGCATCTCTGCTTTGCTGTGCTCTGCTTAACCTGCCTGTTTGCTCCCCCCTGACTGGTGTGCAGACACACACCAGTCCCTGCTGCTGCAGATGAGCTATTCCTACCCAGTGCCACGGAGCAGGTGACTTCCTGGTCCAGGGTGTTCAGACTGATGTTTAAAGTGTTTATAGGTTCATTGATGCAGCTTCTGGTCCATAGAAAGGTTTTCCTTCCGAGTGTGGTGGGGTAGGGAGCTCCCAAGCCCTGACACATGTCAGCTGTGGCTGTGCTCCTGTGCTGGATACACCCCTAATTTGTGTCACCTGTGATGTGACCCTCCTTATTCCTCTGCCTTGTGCCTGGGAGGGTGGGTCCCAGTGGTGATCCTCGGGTGATGCACACAAAATCAGAGGAAGGTGGGTAACGGGGGAGTAGTCTGGGAAAGCCTCTGCTGCTGGTACCTGCCAGGACAATTTTCAGGGACATGTGAGGGTCCCCAGGTAACAGGCTGGGAATCCCACACTCTCTCCTTCTGTCTCCCGCTTTCTTTTTGTGCGTTCTGCAACCCCAGTCTTTGTTTAATTGCTATTGTAGACACCATCTGTGGCTATAAAGTCCTGCTTTACCCAGGCTTTGTGGGATATAGGTTCTTGCTGCAGTGTGTGTGTTGGACTGCTCAGGAGCAGAGGCAGTTAATGCTGATGTGGACTTGGCAGAGGATTTTCAGTGGCTCATCGATGCCAGCAGCCTTTTGCTAATGTTCTTCATTGGGTCTGACTGCAAGTATTTCATATGCAGTTGGATGAAGTTCACTGTCCTGCAGTAGAAAGGCAGACCTGATGATCTAATGGTCCCCCTGGCCTTCTGCGAGGATGCTGTAAATGACCTGAATGGAGTCAGCATATCTGGCAGCAGAGACTGCTGCATGATGTTGAAAGATGATGCATAGATTGCTGCTAAAATAAATCTTGAAAAAAAATGGTTCTACTGAATGCTTCAGAAACAGTATGTGATCATTGGTGAAGCTGTGCACATGCTGAAACTATGTGAAGCCATGATCTTACTACTGTTTTCTTGTTTTCCTTCCCCCTAGTGCTTATTACAGTTGCTTGGCTCTTGGTTTCATAAATCATTGCAAGCTCTCGCAGGCTTGTATCACCCTGCGTACCACTTTGTAAAGGGTGGGGGGGCTGATCCTGATGGTGGTCTCTGGCTGCTGCAGCAAAGCAGGTGATGAAGGATGCGATTGCTGCAGGTCCTTTGCCCAAGTTGCAGGTTGTGCCTGTCCCTCCAGTCAGGGCCATGAACGGTACTTCTGGATGTAGGGAGGCTCCACGACACTGGCTTCAGCTCTGTGACGGGTGTCAGGGTGATGCCTTTCCCAGAAAAGGAGCAGGCCAGTGAGTAGTACCTGACACTGCCTGTGCATCAAGCTCTCACAACGTGCCGGGGACCATGCCTGGGCACGGATGGTGCATGTGAGCTGCGGAGTGAGGAGCAAGCTTGGTTTGCAGTAGCTTAGTGCTGTCTGTGCTGTTCGGAGACCTCAGGGCGTACCTGGCAGGAGCTGAGATGTGGATCCAGTGCCTCACCCTGCGTTTGGCCAGACAGGCAAACCTGAAGGCCCAGGTCTGCACTGGTGAGCTGTGCCTTAGGGCTTTCCCTGGCACTGTGGCTATTCAGCTCTCCCTGATAATTAATTCCCTTTCCCTCCAAAAAGGGGAAACTGGCTATTGGAAATGGGCTCGGCTCTGCTCTGAGCTGGGCCTGGAACTATTTTGGAAGGTGTTAAGTGGCCCTGGTTAAGTCCAGTGTTACAGGTAATCAAGTCCCAGCATCTGGGAACATGTCTGTGTGGTGTGTGTCCCGTCCACTCTCCCCCCCCCGCCCCCCTCCAGTGATTCATTTCTGAGGAAAGATTTGTGTTAGGTGGCCAGGCCCTTGGGAAGGTAAATGTGTTAATTAACCTATTCCACTGATAAGGAGGCAGAGATAGGGAAGACAGGTGGTTTGCCCAAGGCTTGTTTTGGCATCAGGCAGGGCTGGGGATAGGGCATGCCCGTGCAGCATGACCTGGTGTGAGTGTTCAGTTTGGGAGGCCTGTGTGAGGACGCTTTCTGTTCTGCTCTGATCTGGGGCTTTGTTGAGCTTCTTTCCACCTGGGAGAGCTGCTAACCCCTCCACCTGCCCACCCATCCTCTGGTCGCTCTGCACCCCAGGCTGCCCAGGGTGAGGGCAAGAGTCCTGCTCCCCTCCCCAGCTGCCGTGGGTCCAGTGTCAAGGGGTGGGTAGCAGGAGGCAGCCTGAGTGCTTAGCCTCGTGTGGCAGCCGAGCGCTTCAAAGTTATGAGCGTGGCCTGCCTTCGAAGCCCCTGTCCCCTGTGCTCATGCCTGAGACACGTCTTTGCCCAAAGTGTTGGCAATGGCACATGCAGCAGGTCACGTGCAGCTGGGGGCCACCACTCTCTCGAGCACCATTCCTCCACACTGTAAACATGCCGTGCTCCTTAAACCCCCTGGGATTCATTCTGAATTCTTTGTAAGGCAGTGAAAACCACATGGCGTTCAAGCCATGCAAATGTCAACTAAAGGCTTTAAGTAGAACCAGACGTGCTCAGGACTGGGCACATGCGGCAAAGCCCCCATAGCTATTTCCCCACTGCTGATGCCTTTGCTCACCTGAAGCCCTATCCTATATGAGGTTCTGCTCACTAGGATTTAATCAGGAAATAGTCATGGTCCTTCTCTGCCCTCCAGTACTACCTATAAGTTGCTCCTCCCAAGTGCTCACTTCCAGTCCTGGAGGTCCTCCCTACCTCCATCTCTGCCCATCCTCTCATCCAGGAGGTTATGGAAGGAAGGGAAATTCCTGCCCTGGTTCTCCCTCTGCCCCTGCCTCCAAGGGCATCCCTACTAGGTTGTTCCCCTCTGAGCATGCTGGGCTGTCCTCCCTCAAGGAACATTGCCCTGGCACTAACATCTCCCTTCACCTGGGGTTGACAATTCATGTCTGGAGTTGGCAGTGACATAGAGGGTCTCTGTTAATGAGAGGTTTGTGCTGAACCCAACAGGGGCTTCATGCCTTCCAGAGTGGTCTTGTCTGCTCAGGCTTGTGTCCATGTCTGTTTCAGTCTCATACCTTTCCTCCTGCGACCTCTGGCTTGCTGTTGGCATTGAGACCAGCTAGCAGCATACTCCCCCCAGCATGCGTGTAAGAGGTGTAGATAAAACTTGAATTTTAATTCTCTGAAGAACTAATAGTGTGATTCAAGGCCAAAACAGCTTCTCTGGAAGAGGTAGTTATTTTGCCTACGAGAAACAACCTCTGATTATGTCAGTACATTGAGGTGGGAAAGGGCAAGGGCTTTTCTTTTTGAATGGACTGGCTGAGTATGACTTGCAAGGTGGTTTCAGCCATGCTGAGGGAAGAATGGGAGCTGTGACAGCCTAAGCAAAGATGCTTGTGCTGCTGCTTGGAGCAGAGTCCCTCAGCAGACCTTAATTACCTCAAGATCTGCTCCAGCTCTGTGGTTTTCTCTCTTTACTGATCTGGACACCTTTAAAAGGTTTAAGGCCTTTGGTGGGCTCTTGTGTAGTAAGTAAATGAAAGTTTGCTTTCCTTGGATCCTTTCTGGGGATGTCTTAAAGAAGAGACCCATAGATCTCCTTGGGTTGACAGACAAAAAGCTGGAAATCAGTGCTCTAGCCCAGCCAGAGCAGATGTGAGTGGATGCAAGAATTACTTTGCCTTGTGCTGTTTGCAGGAAGTCACACCAAGGGAATTTAAGTGCTTTCTGCCTGTAAAAATCTACTCAGGTTAATAAAACGTTGATCCTGAAGGGTTGGATAACACTTTACAAATTATGTGGCCTCTCAGACCACTTCCCCTTCCCACGTGGAGTGATTGTATCTCTCCAGGCAGCTTCATTCATGAACACCAGAACAATCCTTGGCACGCCTGCTACCCACTGCCTTTGGTTTTCCTAAAACGTGAGCCGCACAGCTTGAGGTCTGGCACTTCTGGAGTCTCATCTCATGCCATGTGGATGCAGGAGTCACGAGGATGCCGGTTGAGAGCAGGATCATCTTCTGACCCTGCTGTGTTCATGTGAAAGTCAATCCACAAGACAAATGTGCATGTTTCCGTGGTTCCTGTAAATTCTGTCAGCAGCTCCGACTGCCTTGTCCAGTGTTAGAAATAAACCATGCTCCCCACTTTGTTTCCAGAGGCTTTCCAGAGCTTTCAGGCTGCCTATTTCTGACTTTTTATCTTTTGATGACTGTTCTCTCCCATCTACCTAGACATGCAACAGTTACACATTCCCAAAGCCTTCCCTCCGTGGTGAGAAAATATGCTTGAAAAGCAACCTGCAACTTCTTATTCCTTTTCATTATAGATGTTTAAATAGGAGATGTGACCGGAGGAAGCAGGATTAGCAATCTGCATCTTCTTAGAATCACAGAATGGTTAGAGTTGGAAGGGACCTTAAAGATCATCTAGTTCCAACCCCCCTGCCATGGACAGGGACACCTCCTTCTAGACCAGGTTGCTCAAAGCCCCATCCAGCCTGGCCTTAAACACTTCTTATTCCTTTTCATTATAGATGTGTAAATAAGAGATGTGACTGAAGGAAGCAGGATTAGCAGCCTGCTTGGGCATGGTGGAGCACCTCTTGGAGGCACAGCGCTGTCTCCGAGAGCTGTATGCTGGCAGTGATCCCTACCTGAAAACATGTAATAAGGGAGAGGTGGGGAGGACGTCGTTCATGCAAAGGCGGTCAAAAAGTTGTTGCAGCGAAGTGCTGGAATTCACCACCATGGAAACGATGTGAGTGTCCTGGAGTTAGTCTAGCAGCCAGCACGTCAAGCAGGCACAAATTTCGTCGCACCGAAGAGTCCCCCCAGCCCCCAGGGTCGCTTTGCCAGAGGCGGATAGTGAATGCGGGACTGGGGTGCTCACAAAGAGAGAGCGAGCCAGGGAGCGGCCGGTGGGGCTGCTGGCCCGCCGTCCCTCCCGGGGGGGGCTGAGCAATGAGCAGCAGCAGTCAGGCACAGAATGAAGCGTTGTCTGTGGCTAAAGCAGCTCGGGACACTTGCGGAGGCGTGATGTTATGACCAAAGTTGGAATCAGGCCCGATTTACACCCCGCTACCACGGAGTGCCATGAGATCTTTAGTGACTGCCCGCCACCAGCCTCCAATTGCTCTCAGGAGGAAAGTGGTTCCTCGGTGCCAGGAGCCCAGCATAATGCCGGTTCAAAAGGGAGATACTCCCTGATGGGTCGCTCACACTGCAGCATTCGCATAGTCCTTGGGGGTTTCTTTTCCAAGCACTTAAACAACCCAGCCCATGTCCCATTGGTTTTGATCTCAGCTGCTGGTCCATCTGGAAGGAAATATCAGATGCTGCAGGAAATAATTTTATGGGTGACTCAGAGGTGCTGGCTGCAGAGAGACCTCAGCTTCCCTTCTCCTAACCACGCTGCTTTGTCTCTCTGCTTAGGCCAAATGTCTGCGGCAGACAGTGTTGCCCAGGATGGACCACGGCTCCCGGCACAAACCGCTGCATCAAACGTGAGTATGACAGTCTCAGCCGGCGCAGGTCTCGTGATGCACCCCTGAAAAACTCTTGAGTACTGCTGTCACCCTGCACACCTCCCCTGCACTGTGCCAGGGCAGGAGATGGACCATGGGGTCCCCGGAGGCAGCGCTCCCCACCTGCTGGCTAAGTCTGAGCCTGCTGAATAATGACTGCTTTACTTTATTATTGTTATTAGTGTCCATCCCAAGCAGGGTCTTGTTGGGGCAAGGCATTGCAACGGCACATTTATGGGTGAGTTTCGAGCCCTGGGCTCTCACCGTCCTGCTTGGAGCAAAGGCAGGTCTGTGAAAGTCCCAGCAGGTGGGAACCGGCAGAGTGGGGCTGTGCTCACGTGGGCGAGCGTTGCTGGCGCTGAGGGAGAAATCAGGGCTGCCAATTGTCTGAGTGCTATTAAGGAAAGCAATTAATGGAGTTGGTACTAGGGCTGGGAGGGACGGGGCTGGAGCGTGGTGCGGCACATGGGACGTGTAAAATGGTGGGGGGCTGGAGGGCGCTCCTGCAGTGCGGAAACTGCCCATCCAGGGTGCTCCTGCCTGCCCGCAGCGGGGTTAATGGGGGCTCTGCTCCTCCGGAGGGCTCTGCCACAGCCCTGGGGACTGAGATCATTCTGGGCTCCCCAACGTAGCACTGGGAGGGAAGGGGTTTGGGCAGGCACCAGTGCAATACACTCCAGAGGCAGCTGCACTGTTGTCCCCGTCCCCAGGAGCTCCACAGTCACAGCCTGGCCCCTGTCGCGATCCCTGTCCCTAAACAATGGGGTTACGCCACCCAGCCTACCCGCGGGCCAGGGCAGCTTGGAGGACAGGGAGGACACAGGCACCGGGCTGGCTTTCTGGACGGGAACGCCCTGCCCGGAATAGCCGAGAGCATCTGCCTTCACTCGAGTGGCAGCAGCTGCCCAGATGTTTCGCAGGGAAAGAAGCTCAGCTTTGTTTGCGGCGGGATCTCACGGCGCTTCGGCCGCGCTGGGATAATTGCATTAGCGATCGCTGTTCGGGAGCAAGGGGCCAAGGGCTGACTCACCTCCCTGCTCCCTCTTCTCCCCCCCCAGCCGACAGAAGCCAAACGGTAGAGCGCGTGCTGTGCTGCCAGACAGCGTCTGTAAACACAGCGCGGGGCCAGCCGTGGCAGCATCTTTCTCTCATTAGGGATTTTCGTAGGAGCTGTAGATCCGGGCACGCCGCCACGCAGGCTTGTCTAGTGGTTGCTCAGGTGCTGGCCCCTTGTTCCCAAGGATTCATTAAATGGACACTGTCAACATGATTGGGCCTGACAGTGTCCCCCCCCGACCAGGGACAGTAAATCTCAGACAGGTCTTAGGTGGAGACCAGTAAACATCGTTTCGTTCCCAGCTACCTCCCTCGCTGGGCTTTTCTGCTGGAGTTCAAGCTGCTGGGGACGTTCAGCTGTTTTTAAGGCTGCCAAGGCAAGCTGGACAGCTTGTCCCGGTTAGTTTCTGCACTGTAATACTATTTAATGTCTGATCCCATGGTCTTTGACACGGGACGTTTCAGGGAAGTTAGCAGGATAGAAATGCAGCCAGAGGAAACCTCTTAGTGCAATGAAGCAGCGAAGAAGTTGGCATTTGGATCTTGGGCAGGACCTTGGTTTTGATGGGTCTGAGCCTGGGTGCAGGAGAGAAGATAGGCCAAATTGCTGCCTTCGTCTGCTCCCTATCATCTACCCAGCAGTGCAGATTTCTTCCTTCTCCACCCGTGCTTTTCCAGGGACTTTCCTCTTGCAACATCTCTGCTTATGAATGAACTCAAGACATGGGCAGGTTTCTGTAGACTATTGGTTTGTTCCATCTTCGAGGACCAAAGTGCAGTGAGGACACGGGGAGTTTTCAGAGAGGCAATGACTGGGAAGATGAAAAAGAGAAATGTCTCTCTTTGGGACACTGATGTTTTCTGGGAAAGTGGAAATGAGCTAAGGGAGGAAGAGGAAGATCTCACCTGCTTGCAATGGGCTTGGTTTCTACCTACACGCTGCCAGGTCACCACTCTGAACTGCATACAGGACATCCTGTGGGGCTCCAGAGGGTTTCCTGCAGGGGGGGGACGTTAGGGACAATGAGCTACATCTGAACTTGGGCCTGAGGAGTTCATCCAACCTCCTGCCTATTTAACTTCACCCTGGGGTGAGACTCAGGGGTTTATGTCTTGGCTTTGGTGGAGAAGAAACCCATACACACAAGCTGGCCAGAAGCCTCCTTATACTGCCCGTATTTCAGGGGCTGCAGTGCACACTTGTCAATAATTTAGCTGCTGCCTATTAGCTCATCATCCTTCCCCTCTGCTTCCGAGCAGGGGAATACTCTTGCTCAGCCTCCCAGCATTAGTTCATCAACCTCCCCTTTCATCAGCATTATTTACTATGGTTCTCTGCTGCTTCCCAAGATAGCAGCCTGGGCTGGGCTGGTAATGCAGGGTGAGCTTTTTTCTGACGTGGGTATTTTAAAGCTTAAAAGAAACATTTTTAATCAGCATGTTGGGAAGGACTAAATAAATTCATGCACTTTCTAATCTTGTACAGATGGTCTTGCGGTTAAGATACTGGATGAAGGCGCAGGGATTCCAGGATGAGTTGCTGGCTCTGCTGTGGTCTCACAGCGTGTCTTCAGACAGTCACATTAGCACCTGGGGCTTTTCCACATCTGCAAAATGGAGATGACATTCACATGCTCTCTCCTATTGTCTGTCTTCTGTACAGTGACTGTAGGGCTTTTTGAGCCCAGATTGTTTTTCATTGAAGTTCTGTTTTCCCTCTCTGTTACTCCTGCGTTGCTGTTATTGCTGTTGCCTGCCTGTCAGCCTGTACAGATCTCGCTTGTGTTGAATTGTCCATCCCTTCTGGCTTTGCTAACACCATCAGAGCTTTAAGTTAGAGCTGAGATTACATATTGCTCTGCATGAATAAGCAAATTTATCCATGAGAAAGTGGACTAAATCACCCCAGTGGTACAAGTCCTTCAACATCTTCCCAGTTCTCCTGTGGATGCCTAGCTGGATGGACAGGTTCCACCACATTTAAATGGGACTGATCAGGAGCTGTTTACAGTGAAGATTGACACCACTCTCCTAAACCTAAAGCACCTGCAGAGCAGCAGGGACACAGTTATTGAATGTCACCTTGCAATGTCATTGCTCAGTCCTGGGCTGGGTGTGCTTGCAAAAAGATGGGAGGTTGGACTTGGTGACCTTCCCTCTGAGGGTCCTGCCTGCCTGGCCTAGGTGGGTGGTCAGAGTCATGCCGCAGTCATCCCTGCAGTGTGACCTTGCTGGGAGGACTAACCTCATGCACTGAAGACCTGACGGCACCAGACTTGATCTGTGAGGGCACTGTTAGATGCTCTTGAACAAATTAGCATTGCTACTAATGATACCTCAGCAGTGCTCCAAATCTCATCCTTTAATTAAGAGTTTTAAGATGACTCTTTTTGCTTTCCCTAAAGTCCCAGCTCCTGGAGCAGGTCATTACGTGAGACTACAGTGAGAAGAAATGAGTGGCTGTCATCTTAACAGAATGGTTTGTAGCCCCCACAGCTGGGGAGAGACATCTCCGAGTAAACCCTGGGAAACCAGAGAGTAAAGAGAGAGATTCCAAATATGTATATATTTTAACTATCTTGTTTCTTCTGTCCGTGTTGTGGTTTTGGGGGCCTGACTCGTGATTTCACACACTTGGCATTGGCAATACTTCTGCTGAACAATCTGCTCTCCCTACATTGCATAGCTGGACTGAGTGAAAAACAGGTACTTTTTCAAGTTCTTCCTGAGTCTGCAAAGGCAACCAGGAAGGGGATTAGTCCTAGAGCTGGAATATTTCAGCTGGGGCAGCTCCCCACCCATCCTGCATGAAGGGACCAGAAGACTAATCCCATTCCCTTCTTCCTTTTCTCTATATCAGCTGCCTTAGGGGCTTTTTAGAGTGCCTGGTTGCTTATCACTGCTTTCCTGCTGCCGGGCACAGTCTAACTTGACTATGAACATTGTTAGTGGGAGAGGTTGTGAGAACCACTGTGATCCCACGTCCTGGCGTCGCAGCTCTGCAGTATTTCAGCACGTGAAGTGGTTGTTTTCAATGGCAGGCTTCCTGGTCTGGTGGTGTTTGTTAAAACAGGCATTTATTGGGAGATAACAGTAGGGACTGGCAGCCTATTTAAATCACAGCTGAGTTTTGTATTATAAATTACATCAACTTTTGGAGTGCCAGACTTCCCAGAGACGGTTAATTCTTGCCTGACTAGGACCCTGTCTCTGTTCCAGAGTCTGCAGTGGTGGCTGATTTATTTTACTGGGGGATTTAATCAAAACCTCTGGCTTTAACCTATACAGCCCTATGTGACTTGGGTTCTCCCTTTCCTTGAGATCTCCCTCTCTTCCTGTGTGTTAACATGGTAAGAAAGGGCAAATGAAACTTTCCAGCCAACATATCCCCGATCTCGTTAGGAAAAGCTGATGGCAGTCCAGTTTTGGAATGAGGGAAGGGTTATGGGGGCTATACTGCTCTGAAAGGACCTCAGAGCCTGTACAAGGACTTTGCTCACTTGGCAACAGTGGGATGAAGTGCGGATGGCACATGAGGCTGGAGCTCTCTGTGTGTTTGTTGCCTAGAAGCAGCTTGGATCTCAGGGGGATGGAGAGCACAGCCAGAGAGGGAGGGACGTGCTTATGAAAGCCCAGCAGCTGTGTGCAAAGGTGGTGGGATGTCAGATGCTCCTGCGGCCTCCCTGGGGCAGTCCTGGGGAAAGAACCCTCAGCAGAAGCGATGGCTGCATGTTTCAATCCATCCACAGGGTTTCCATACAGCTGGAGTTTAATGTCCACCTTGTGTTGTTGGATGTGGTTTCATTACCTTTTGGCCAGCCGGCCCTTTCCTTCTTAGAGGGACAACACTGTTTTCCAGTGCCTTTTCAATTAGTCTTGCTCAGAACAACGAGCCCAGTCCTACCTGAGCAAGCTGTGGTTTCCTGGATCTCACTGGCTGGGCTATAAACCCAATTTGGCATCTGTTGACTTGGGAAGTGTTAGGGTCCGGCGTATAATTAATAGCACTTTCCTCCCGGGGCGCAAACTGAAGTTGATGTGCTGTAATTAGGAACACACACAGGCTCAGAGGGTGATTTGGGCATGAAGTTAATGAACTGTAAGTCCCCGTAGCTGCCGAGGAATTTGAGCGCAGTGACTCCAAAATCAGCTGCTGAGGGAGAGCTGGAAAGCTCTGGACGGGACAGCTGAGGGGACCATGCAAATCAGACCCCAAAACAGACTGAAGCAGGAAGATAACACACAAACTACTCCCAAGAGGCTGTGATGGCACATTGTCATCTGTCTTCTCATCTGGCAGTCATTGCCTGCCCTTGCTCTGGGATTGAGATCCTGCTCCTGCTCAGAGAGCTGTGGGCAGTGCTGAAGGCTGTACGCTCCCTGCAGACCATGCTGCTCATTTGTGAGCTTTCTGAAGTGAGTATCGCTGGAGGAGAGCTTCACAGAGACCAGTGGGGAGAAGTGGGAACAGAAACAAGTCTGATGGCAGTGACCAAAACCCACCTGGATGTGTTCCTGTCCAGCCTGCTCCAAGTTAACCTACTTCGGTAGGAGGGTTGGACTAGATGATCTTCGAAGGTCCCTTCCAACCCCTACAACAACTCTGTGATTCTGTGTTAGGAACGCAGGGCAGCAGTAACACTGAGACTTTGAAGGCCACCTGCCTGTAGAGAAGAGATGGGGACACCCTGGTTGTGCTGCCCCAGCTGGGTGCCACCACCGTTGGGATGAGCACGCTGCTGGGAGCCCCATGTCCACTAACCACCTTTCTGTGTCTCCCCAGCTGTCTGTGACCCACCGTGCCAGAACAAGGGCTCCTGCAGCCGTCCCCAGGTCTGTACCTGTCGCTCGGGATTCCAGGGCTCCCGGTGTGAAGAAGTCGTTCCTGAGCAGGAGTACCACCCACCTGGTGCTGCTGCCGCCTTCCAGCCCCCTGCAAGCTCCCTCCGGAGGAGGACCAGCACGGCAGGGCGGGATGCTTCCCTGCGAGGGGCTCAGGCGCCTGTTCCGCGGCACCTCCCAGCTGTGTAAGTCAAACCTGGTTCCCAGCAGGATGCTTCCCAAAATCCACAGGCAGCTAATGCCACACTTGGTGGGGCCACAGCCACTGCTTTGTGAGACCGGGCAGCTCGGCTCCCAGTGGAGGCTCGTGCCTGGGCTGTGGGAGCTGATGGAAGGAGATCAGGCTGTCCTTCCAAGGGACTTGGTTTGTCACCAGCACTGTCTCACAGTCCCCAGGCACATGCAGGAATGGGACAGGCTAGTGGTAGCAGCAGGGTGGATGGAGGAGTGGGGCTTAAATCTCTTTCCCAAGAGGATGTGTTTAGAGCACTATGTCCAGGTAGCATCCACAGGAAGGTACATAGATACAAGGTGTGCTCTTAAATGCTGGTATGAACAAAGTGATGATATTCGGAGATGCCTCCTGGCAGACTCTAGGTGTTACTGAACCATTTGTTCCATATTCCTGTGTCACCCTGCTGTGGCATGCATCGTTATGGTACCCAGTCAGGCACCCGTACATCAGGTACAGAAGTAAAGATGCAGCTGTTGGAACTCTCAGAGGTCCCTGCAGGAGAGACTCTGTGAGGAGCATGTTAAGCTTGGAATGACAATTGTGGCATTGTCTGGTCCTTTTGGGTGAGGAAGAGTTTACAGCTTCAGCCCATCTGCCTCAGATCAGTGCTGAGATGCTCTTATACCCGAGCTGCAGCGCTTCCACACTTTGTGTTTTGTGAAGTCCCTCTGGAGCTGTGGGTTTTATGTTGAAGGAGGCAGTAAAGGGGCTTTTCCATGACAAGCACCTCTGCAATGCTGGCAGCTTGGTGGGGGTGGAGAGGTGGGAATGGTGCCTGCCTGCTGTATACCAACCCACACCTTTGGTTTTTTTTAAAAAAATCACCTCTGCTTTTCTGTAAGAGGCCCTGGATATGGGAGCAAAGTGTCTAGCCTGCATCGCTTCTAAAGGCCCATGGTGTTCTTGCTGCTACTCACCCAGTTGCTAGGCCAGAAAGACTGGTTTTGCTGGTAGCCACCATAGCAGAGAATTTGCACGTGGCTTCTAGCAGAAGTCCCTCAGTCAAAGTCAAGAAGACATGACAGCAAATTTCAGGTGCCTTACCAGGAGGTAACTTCAGTTTCTCCTTTTCTTCTCCGAGCTGTCTTGACTTTCTCTGTCAGCATCACTTAGAGCTGGCTGAGGAGAGGGCAGGTCATCCTTTGTTTCTCTGTATTTCTGCAGATTGTTTTTAAAGTGTCTGTTGCACTTAAAGTAGCTGTTGCCTTTCTGTCTTTTCTGAAGCAGAGGCAATGCATGGGCTGGAGACATTTCTAGACACTTACTCTCAGCTATCTACAGTTTTGGAGGGGCTCAAATGACTGACAAGGAATTGACTGACACAGAGTAATTCATTGAAGCAGGCATACCTTGGTGGCCAAATGAAAGACTATCTGATGGGAACCAAATTCAGGCAAGGCAGAGGTGATGCTGGCAGGGAGAGGTGGCCAAGCCCCTGTCATCACTGCCCCGAGCGAGCACGCAGCCCTCTCACGTGCCTGCAATCCTGGTCATTGCTGACGAGTTTCCCCACAGTGATGACCTCCTCCTACCCCTCCGTGCCACCGCTCTGTGCACGAGGACTGGAGGGGAGGGAGAGCAGTGCCCTTGGAGATACAGCACCTGTTGAGGCTTTCCCAGTAAGGAACATGACCTCAGGCTCCATGCAGAGGATGGGGGGCTGTGCAGGCACTGGCAGAGCATTCCTCTCCAGGCAGTCAGACACAGCGGCTAGCGATCGCTGAGCTGGGATTGCTGAATGCCCAGCTGCCTGCCGTACCTTAAATCCTCTGGCGCTCTCCCAAGGTAATAGGACTCCATTAAGGACCATGCCGTGCTTTTTCTCCTTCCCTCCCCACGGAGGCCATAGGACGTCGCCTTATCCCACAAGATTCAGCAAGAGCGTTTGATGTTTGTCCTTTGCGACGGTCGCAGGTGGGTGCCTGGGACACGGCCACCGCTCACTGCCTCCTGTAGCCGTCCTGTGCCGTGCTTTCCCTGCCTGGGCGACGCATAGCGGTGCTGTGCGGGCAGGTGTGGGGCTGCCTGCACCCTGGCACCCCGTCTGCGTCGAAACACCTCACTTCAGCCTCTGGGCGTTTTCCTGTACAATTCAGTTGCTTGGGTTTTGTCTGTGGCACATATAACATGCAGCGGACAACTAGCACGACCTAAAAGTCCTGCTGCTGTTAGATGGGTTGTTTTCTGAATATTTTTTTTTTTGAGTGTCCCCTTCATCCTGCCAACTTCTGGGCTAGCTGTGGAGCAACTGTAAGAGTGAGCGTCCACAGCCGAAGGCGCGCTTCTTGCTGCTGTTGCACCTGGCTGTGCCCTCCCACTGCTTCCTCTGCGCTGGCGTTTGTGCTCATCTGGCCCCTGGGTAAGTTGGCTCAGTTCAATAAACCAGCAAAAAAAAAAAAAACCACAGCAAAATTAAGGATAATTTTCTGCCACTTCAGTGGGCTAAACTGGCTTATTGAAATATTACACCAGGACCAGAAGGGTTGGACAGAATTGCAAGGCTAGCAGTGGGGAGGGGTAAAGGGGTGGACTCCCCTTTTGAGGGAAGCCACTCATTAGGTCGATCACTTGTCTCGTGAAACCATGCTCTCAGACTTGTCTGAACTTGGAGCGTGGTTTTTGCAGTTACAACATCACCTATTTCTGTGCTATCACTGAAGTACCTTCTGCGCTTCTGCATCGTGCTTTCTCCATACAATTGGGCTGTTGCAGCAAAAGCAAGAAGCATATTGGCCTTCCCAGAACTAGGTAGATCTTGCTCATATTTGTAAGGCACGGCAAATTCAGGGTTACCTTCACTGGATTTCAGTTCACTATCAAGTCTGAGAGGAACAGCTTGGGTTTTCTAGTCCTTGGTCTCCTCCTGGATAAGAATGGGTTGTGCTGATGGGACACTGACTTTTTCAGGTGAACCCACCGTGCTCCCACAGCAGCTGGCTTGCTTGTTTGATTTGTTGATAAGGAAGAGGTAGGAAGAAGCTCTTGGGTTTCTCAGTGGACAGCGGACACTGCTGGTTTCAGATCAGTGATTGTGAGAAGACTATGAGATCCAGGACAAATGACCAATCCTCAACCTCCCTGCTCATTCACATTGCTAACAAGGAGGAGTTGCGCAAGAGTTGGAGTTTATAAACCTCTAAGACTCATCTTGCTGTGCCAAGACAGGAAATCAATCCTCACATGAGTGAATTTGCTTTCTCCTTTAGTTTATTTGTGTGTGTGTGTTGGCTTTGCTTGTGTTTGTTTGTACAGAGGTAGCAATCAGAAGCTCTGAAGTTGTGCACTAGAACAATGTTGTATTAGATGCCGTATAAACATGCAACAAAATCCATGAATCCTCTCCAAAGATCGGCTCGCTAAGCAGATACGGGGTTGGTTTTGATTTCAGTGTGTTCTGAAGCAAGTATTCAGAAAGAGTGAGGAGACTGGCCTCCTGGGATTTTCAGGAACGGCCTGGAGCAAAATGTTCCCCACTTGCCTGAGTGGCTGGGGCTGCTTTAAAATGAATTCTAATCCTCAGCTAGTTGAACTTGCTGTTTGTGATGACTGCCCCTTCACTGTGGAGAGTAGCATGGTCTGGAGGTAGGAGGTCTTTGGGAGTTTGGAGGAGCCTTTAAAGCCTTGGTGAAAAGCATGAAGAGGCAGCTGCATGGCACTGTTTCTGGTAGATGTGCTCAGGCTCTCCAGACTTGGAAGCAGAAGCAGTGATACCTTCTGACGCTTCCCTGCCAGGACAGTCCAGGAAGCACGACTGTGACAACAGGAGATAAGTTACTGTCAGTCTTCTGCTCTTAGCCTTAGTGAGAAGTAGCAGCTCCTTGACCAACAGGGTTGTACCGGTCATACACAACTGGTTGTGCTGGTTGGTTTGTATTTCCACCTGGCAGATGTGAAGATTATCAAATGGATCTGTGGGCATTCCCAGTGTAGCTGCCATAGATCCATTTCTGGGCACGCTGGCAGTCCTGGGAAGACGGAGCCATGGATGTCAGCCTGAGCATCAGGTGTCAGTGCTGCCATATTACACATAGCCATCGGTGCCTTCGTTTGGAGGGGTGCTGGGGAAGAGTCACAGCATCCTTTGCTTGCCCACATGGTGCGCGTTATCTCTTCTTCTCCTTGGGACTGAAGAAGACATACCCAGCCTTATCTGAGCCCAGCACTTGCCCAGGGGAAGACATGGCTAGAAGAAGGGCAGCTCTGGGTTTACTTTGCTGACACCAGAGCTGGTGATGCCCAGGCTTTCATCCCTTAAAATACAAGCTGAGCAATGAGTACCACTTCCTAAGTCCCTTCTGCAGGCTGTGGCTCGGTGGAGGTTTAGAGCCGGGCATCTGAGGGAGCCTATGGGGACTTGCTAGCTGCCGCAGAAGCTGGGAGGCCGCAGCACTGTGCTGCTTGGAACAGGGAGTGCTCGGGAGAGCGAAATCCTGGGGGTGTTAGAGGCCCTCCCGGCATGGACTAGCTGCAAATCCTCCCTCTTCTTGATCTCAGCCTGAATCTCTGCCCGGAGAAGCAAAGCCCCGACGGATGATTGTGCGGGTGGAGCTGCACCTCAGCCCAGAAGCCAAGCTAAATGGAAACAGCTTTGTTTTCCTAAGGCTGGAGTATCAGCAGAATTCCTGTTTATTTAGCAGGGAGTGGAAAGGGCTTGCGCCCCTGCCCCTCGCCGTTGCGATGGACAGCCAGCTGCCTCTGAGTCTGGGCAGTGTGAGAGGAGGGTTCTGCTGCTGCCAGCTGAGAATGTCCCTCCTGGAGGAGTGCTGGGCATAAATCTGTAACCAACATGTACACAAGGGAGCTATGCTGCCCAGATGGGATGTGTGTGCTGGACGAGGGCTGCCTGGGAAGTAAGGCATCCTTCCTCTTCACAGAAAAGAAGAGATGACTGGGACCTGCAAAGCATTTTACCAGCAAAAATGCAAGGGAAAAGGACATAGCTGTGGTATGAAGCACTGAGACACTGTGCAGACAGCTTAATGCAGCTAAGCTCTTGAGGGCAGGGAGCTTCCTTCGAGAGGGCTCTGTTTAGGCAAAGCAGTTGCTGGGAGTTGCCTGGTGTTTTCAGGATGGAAAAGGAAGAAGGCTGAGTTGCGACATGCCCGTCCCACTGACTCCTGATCTCAGAGCCTCCTCTCCAGCGCCTTGGAGGAGACATCTCCTCCCTTCCTGATGAGAGGAAGGGCTATCTGTAGCCCTTGAGGAGTTGTGGCAAGCGTTCCTGGCCTGGGGACACTGGGAACCTGATGCCAGGAGGGAGGCTCTGCCAAAATCTCTGTTCTCTCTCCTGGAAGCGAAGGATGAGAAAGCAGGGAGCAAGCAGAAAGCAGGATCTTGGGTGTGCAGCAGAGGTTGTTGGATGGAGGAAGTATATTTTCCACCTTTTGAAAACTAGCTGCTGAAACCAGCTCCCGTTCTGGTGGCAGTCAAATGTCTAGCATGGTCCTTTGCAGAGGAGAGCGGAGCCCATGGGTGGATGTAAAGCTCTCCACGCTGGGGTGACCACTTGCAACATGACATTGAGAACTGTGACTTGTCAAAATCAGCTTGATTAGCTTGTTGTCACTGAGGACTAGCAGATAAAATGAAAGTTCATTGCAAGATCACTTGCTTTTTAAAGATGCTGCTCCAAACAGAGACAGATTGTTAAAGCAGGATCTGGAGCCTCCTGTCTTGCTTTGAACTTTCCACGTTTATGAGGAGATGTGGAGCTTTCTTACTGCCTTACTTGGGTTGCTGCTGAGGGTCCAGAACTGTTTGTCCACGATACGTATAGTGCTAGGAGGAGGTCTGTACTAGCCACGTACCTACTGATCACACCTCCTGCTCTTCTGCTCACTTATGACTGTCACTCACTTCACATTCACGAGGGTTACAATTTACTAATACCCAACTAGCAGAGAAAATAAAAGCTGACTCTGGCTGAGAAGCCGCTCTGTGTAAGTGCATTCCCGTGGCATGGGCTGTGGCAGGTTTCCTACTTTGCTTGGAATGGGATCAGCCCAGGAGATCCACAGTGTGTGACGTTGAATTTCAGGGGTAAAACACTGGAGCCAACCTTGCCCTCCACCACTGTGGCGTATTTATGCATATTTTCCCAGTGCAGATAAGCCCTAATTGCATCTTTCTAAGGTGCTTCCCTTTGGCAACATAGTTTTCACAAGGTGGCCAAGCATCTACGTTCCTTTATCGAGAGCCAACTTTAGTAGATATCTGAGACCTTGTTAAAAAACTGAAACTAAAAAGCCAGTGCCAGTCTGTGTGAGAATATGTGAAAAGAGATTCCACTCAGGGCAATGAGATCTCCATAAGCTCCAGATCTCGGCGCCGCTCTTGCTTTGACACAGTTGAAAGCCCTTGGCAAGCTGGCTGGGAAGCCTAAAGGAAAAACTCAAGCTACCCAAGAGGAGCGTAAATGTCATTTTTCTTACATAAAAATACTTCTATTTTTAAAGTACATGATATACCTTCTTTAGCCTGGCACCAGATACAGTTGCTCTACTTTCTAGTGTTTTAAAGCTGTCAGCACCATTCTGGTTTATGTGTTTTATGTATTTACTTTCTAGGGGGTTACATATGCTTCAGAGCAGCAGGAGGATAGCAGACTTTTCAGGCTCCTTTTAAACTCCAAATATGGTCTTTACATTAGGCCTGGTTCTTCTGCACCTCTTTGGGAGCCGTTCCTACAGCTTAATTCAGCCTCTAGGCTTTGGGAGAAAACATTCAAATGCACTTTTCCTTCTAACTGAAAGAAAAAATACTGCTACTGTCAGCTTAGTCTGAGACTACATGCAAGAGAGCAGGGTGCAGGGCAAATGCATTGTACATGTGGTAGGTGAGGTAGTACAGAAAATCCAGTTTATAGCCTATTTTATATACTATACATACATCATTTGGGACATTTATGACAATACAATTTATGTAGCAGTTGTATAAAAAAGAAAGATGTTAGAAGAGAGTTAAGGCCACATGATCAAACGCTGGAGAGTTTTCCCCTAATGCCTGAATTAGGATTGTCATCCAGTTTGCTTTCAGCTCCCTTGTGCATATGGATTAGACTGCAGTTTCTCATACCTGATCGTCTGCTGCCTTATTTGGTGTAAGCTGGTACTTAAGCAAAATCAAAGCTGTTCTCTTTGGTTTCGAGTGTTTTCCATAAATCACCAAATGCTGGCAGGACACAATGGATTAATTGAAGATGATTTGGTACAGGGAGCAGTTGAAATGGAGCTGTAGAATGTATAAAATGTGCTTGTTCACTGCTCCTTTCTTCGGAAGCACCCTGAGAAGTGCTGCCCTGAGTGCCTGCTGCTGGATAGGATTGGTACCCAGTTCTCTGCACGAACCCATTTTTGTCTCACTTGCATGGAGGCTCTCTTCAGAAATTAAAAATACAGGCAGGAACTAAGAAGAGATTCAGGCTGGAAAAATATTATCTGTTACAGCTGAAGGAAAAAATCCTCCATGGGAGGAAGAAATCTGGAAGAAGGAGAGGCTGAGATTTTGCAGAGTAGGAGTGAACAGCAAATTAGACAGCGGAGAGTAACGCAGTGTGGCCACGTACGAGAGACCGGCAGTGTTTAGGACTTTGGAGGCAAAAGACCCGAGTCGCATGGACTTTTTTCCTGCACACCCTGGGGTCCTGCACTGAGTCAAGGGATTCTTTATTGCCAGAAAAGATCTTGACAAATTGGAAGGAATTCTAAGAACTACAAAAGGACGGAGGGAGGGAGGGAGCTGAGGGGAATGGTTAACAGACCCACATCTGCAAAACTGAGCCAAACGCTGGCCTTGGAGGATGGGGAGCATACTCGGGGGCTGAGGCTATCTGGAGGGGGCAGACAGAGTGTATTAGGTTGCCTGTAGCCTTGCCAGGGTGGCCGTGCTAATTTTTCAGCTACGAGGCTTTCTACAACAGCAAAGTGCCAAACTCTTCCAGGGATGTAATGACAGGTTGATAATGACACTGGAGCTCTGCCTTTTCCATCGCTCTGGAGCTGCTCTGCTGAGGAGCTGGAGCCCAGGCGCTGCCAAGGCAGGCGCAGCCTTTCTGCCTGCTCCAGAGCCCTTCCCACCAGGGATGCCATGAAACTTTCTCCTCCCTGCTGCTCCTTGGTGTGGATATTGAAGGCCACATGGGAGAGGTATGAGAGCAGATTCGTGATCACAGTACCCCTGGAAGCACTGGCTTTGCTGCCAGGCATCATGCATACGTGGCCAGGAGTGCTCCTGGTCTGCAGCCAGGCTCTATTCTTCCGGCTACTGAGCAGCTGGAGGGATGGAGCCAGTATAGAACAGTACAGAATAAAATCACCAGGATGCTCATTTCCTGATCCCTGGCTGGGCCAGGACTTCAAGAGTGGGCAGCAGTGTCACATCCCAGCACAGCTCTCACGGCCGGGGTGCTGCAGGTGAGGAAATCCTGTGTGTGGAAGGGAATGAAGAGATATGAGGAGACCTAACTACACCGAACTAATAGGACCAAGGGCCAGGTGTCCTGCTGGGTGTTCAACCATTATTTTAGATTAAAATGTGTCATAGATCCATAGTGTTCCAGGATGAGTGGGAGACTTCCCAACACCTCCTGCTGTAGATGAAGAGCCTCCCCTTCTCCAGATGAGAGGACTAGACACATCCCCTCTCCACGCTCTTGCTCTCATGCCTTCTGTGTGTGTGTGTGCAGCCACAAGCTCTTCACCCCATTCACGTGCCTGGGATGAGAGAGAGAGGCTTTGCTTGCCCTCTCCATGTCCCATGTAAAGCAGGGGGCAGGCAGCTGGCTCCCCCCACTCCCCAGGGTGCGTGTGGGTGTGAGGATGAATAAGCCGAAGTGTTTTTTCAGGGCTTTGAAGTTGGCAGCCTGGTGGAGGGGGTGAGTGTTGCTAGTCAACAAGATGGAAATGAAACTCCAGAGTGCTTGTTTTCTCCCTGCTATATGGGGGAGACGAGTGACCTCCCTACGGACGGTGGTGAGCTTTTCTCTGGCAAACGCCTCTGCAGCAGGTTTCATTAGATGGGGACTGGGTCCTCAGCTCACAGCTATTGTGTCTTGTGGAGACAGAGGGTCCTTTGCGCTGGAGATCTCGGTGTGCTTGTGGGCACAAGGGCAGGTTGATATGTTGTCCTCTCCTCTTGTGAGCCTCTGCCCTAAATCCAGGTCCTTCCCCTGCTAGGCAGGACCCTGCTGCTCCCTATGCTGGGGGGCACAGAGAGGAGGAGAGCAGCAGCGGAGGCATTGCTGTGGCCGGTGGTGGTGGCTGAACCCTCTGTGGGGTGGTCTCATTGCACGGAAGACAACCCAGCTCTCCAACTGTGCCAGCTTCTTATACCTGATTTTGTAATGGTGCAAAAGCTGTGGCTGTGGGGTGATGTCTGCAGTAAGGTGGTGGCATTGATGGAGACCTTCATGTGGTGGCAGCTGTTAGGACACTTCTGGATGGGTCTCTTCTCACCAAGGTGTGAGAGCAGCTGTGTGACTGCCTCTGGCCACAGTGTCGTGCCCATTGATCGTGCTGCTGGACACCAGCCCCTGCATGCAGGCAGGGGAGCCAACTGCAGCAGCTTTCTCACCCCTTTAGCCTGAAGGAGCTTGTGGCTGAGCTGGGGAGAGAAGGGCTGCACAGCCACCCATCTCGCTTGCCACTCGCCACACGAGCCGCAGGCCAGCTTGGGCAGCTGTGTCAGAGGGGTGGTAGTTTGCCTGGCCTCCTTCTCCCTCTAAATCCCTGTTTTAGTCTACGGAGTGTGCAAGGTTTGGCCCAGATGTGGCATTTGTAATCAAGTAGCCTGGCCTGGTTCCTCTGCTGGCTCCCCTTGAAGCTCAGAGAGGTTGCAGGCTGCATTTTGATTTTTCCGGGAGGCATTGGCTTGCATTTCAGCTCTGGAGACAGGCAGATTACAAACAGCTCTTCATCACGCTTGGCATTTGGAAATCATGGTTCTGGCCGCTTTATGGGTTAGCACTAAGGTGTGGTGGATCCAACCAGGAGCATGATCTGCTGCTCCTGGTGACAGCCTGGTGCTGTGCCCTTGCGCAGGGCATGTTTCTGCAGCCTCGCTGGGCCAGGCAGGTGCTGTTCCCATGCTTGGAGAGCTGGACTGCTTCCAGGGAGTCAGTTGCTCACTCCCTAGTACACAAGAGCAAAGAGGAGCACTCGCAGAGTGGCAGGTGGCACGTGTGGCAAGGGAAGGGCATTTAATGTCAGCAGAGAGCTGTGTGGAGATGTGTGAGCAGCTTCTTTGGCTAAGAAGCAAATTGGACCCCCAGGGACCGGTTAAAGAGAACCTGTTCACTGTCTATGTGCTTATAGAGGTTTACTTATGCGGTGTCTGGCACCCCCTGAGCAGATAAAAATAGTGTTCACAGCCCATCTCCTTTTCCCTCTTTGTTCTCATGCACTTCACAGTGGGCTGGGAGCCAGCTCGGGTGGCCCTACAGCACCAGCACGACTGCTCTGGGGACCAGAGGAAGGAAGATGCCAGGGTGGTGGTGGTGGAGGGACTGAGCTTGGTGGCATGGGGCAGACACCTGGTGCGTTTGCTGTCCCATGGACTTGCACATCTGTTGCTGCCATTTGTAGTGAGAGATCCAGAGAAATCTCAGCCAGCCAACTGGCACATATGTCAGGGATCTGGAGTCACCATGGCAAGATGGCACAGGAGAGCCCAAAACAAGAGCAGTGAGGGCTCAGTGACAGCCTCTTGCTAGCTGTGATGAGGGATTGTGGTGGCATCTGGGTGTTGGACTGGGCATATGCCAATGGCATTGAGTGTGCATGTGGGGCAGGGAGCCTGACCCTTGTTCCTGTCTGTGGAGCCCTGCTTTGGCAGAGCTCATTGTGCCCAAGGCAAAGGGTGCTCTCAGTGGCATCTCTGCCCACAGGAGGTCTCGAGGCCTGGCAGGGGAGGGAGGATTTGGATGACTGTCTTCCTGCTTGCCCGATGACCCACCTGTGTGTGAGCTGTGTGAGCTGCCACTACGAGGTGGCACGTGAACCTGAAAAGGGAAACCCTGGCAGCTGAGACCTGTTGTGGTCAGCAATAGGGTTGCCACTCGCCTTGATGTCCCCATGACAGTCCAGGTGCCTGTGAGTGGTGTGCCATCTGGCATGAGATCTGGCTGCAGGTGATTGTGAATCAGGCACAAAGGCACCCGGATGGTCATTCCTGTGGCCTTCATGGCACATAGGTCCTGTTTGGCTCAGCCGGGAAGGTCTCCTGACTGGGGGAGGCTGATAGCTGCTTCTCATGGCCAGGAGAACTTCCCTTGCCTTCCACCAAACCCTGGGGAGCGGGGGGCTTTGGGCTCGCTTGC
Organism: Limosa lapponica baueri; assembly: GCA_002844005.1. Taxonomy (NCBI): domain Eukaryota; kingdom Metazoa; phylum Chordata; class Aves; order Charadriiformes; family Scolopacidae; genus Limosa; species Limosa lapponica. The sequence goes on along the minus strand of KZ505750.1, from coordinate 102,877 downwards.
ACAGGAGGTATCAGGGCTGAAGGCAGCCACAGGAAGGACAGTTGGGAAGCCTGAAGCATGCAGGTTTCAGAGCTACGTCTGCTGCTCGTGGGGATAATAAACTGAGCCAGGATTTATGGACATAATCTGGGTGGGCTTGAAGTCAGGTGCCTTGTATGGTGTGGTTTCCCCCCCCTTCTCCCTGAGTCCTAAAAGAGCTGTCTTCCTTGTCAGCATGTTTGTGAGCTAATTGATAATAAACTTGAGTGCTCTCTAAGCAATGCCTCCTCAGGGCCTGGAGCCTGAGCCATGAATCCCGTCTGCCTGCTGAGGAACCTGTTTGGAGTCCAAGAAAGGGGAAGTTTCTGGTCTGCGGTCAATTTGCTGCTTTCCAAGGCTGGCTGCTTCTCTCTCCCCCTGTAGACACAGACGCTGGTGTTGAGGCTGCCCATTCTTCTGCGATGCTTTAGTGGAAAATCAGCAACTGCCGAGCATTACAAAGGGGGAAGTGAATCACTGATTTTGGTCCCCGTGGCCCCAAGCAGGGAGGGCATCTAGCCAAAGGGACAGGCGGACGGACAAGACAGACACCGAGTATATTGTTCAGTGTTTAAAAACCAGGGGAGAACCCGCCTGTTGTCCTGGCAGGTTATCAGGGGCTGAGCATGACTCAGCCCCCGTCCTGGCTGAGCATTCTTGCCTTGGATCTGTGCACACAGGCTGCAGGCTGGAGGAACTGGGGTGGACTTACCAATACTGCAGCAGCTCTCCTCCCTGGGAACCTGGTCCCAGCCCCGTGGGCAGCCCCGCGGGCAGCCCCGCTGCCTCTCCCGGTGGCAGGAGGCAGCAGTCGCTTCCCAGGCAGCAGGCTGGTTGTATGTGGAGAGATGGAGCTTGTTGAGCTCGGACCCTGGGATGGGAGTTCCTGGACTCTGGGAAGATGGTTGCTTCTCTGAGGATCTCTTATCTTCAGTTTTGTTTTGGCCAGTGCTGTCCCACTCTTTTGTTGCCCTCCTGGGAATTGCTCCTTAGGTCTCTGTCATCTCCCCCTGATGCTCAGCAGGGGGCAATTCTGTTTCCAGCTGGAAGAGTGACTTTCCAATCCTCATCTGGCCAGCCCTTGCCTTGCCTGGGGTGAGCACCCCTCCCTGCTGACCGCACTGTCCAGGATTCACTCTCTCCGTAGTGCCTTGGGCCATCCACCCTGCTGTGGTCAGCCAGGCTTTGGCTGGGGAGAGGGTGAGGCAGGCTGGATGAAAAGCCAGTAATACTCCTGTGGCACTTGGCTCTGCATTTCCTTTACGCAAACGCAAAAAACACCATTTCCCAGCTCACTAGTGATCTGGCCAAAGTCAACAGTTGGATGAAGAGTGGCCGATAGAAGCTAAATCCAGGAAAGACTGAGGTGTTGCTGCTGGGGAGAGGGAAGTGCTTTGAAGAGTTTGCCACCTTTGCTTCCAACCCCAAGGAAGATGCCTGGCCTTAGGTCACTAGGAGAAGCCACAGCTGTATACCCACCTGGATTCCCTGTGGCTTTTGCTTGGCCAGAGAACCATGATCATTAAAAGTGATCAGAGATTTGAAAAATGCTTTCTATATACAGTGGGTTAGAAAAACAGTATTGTTTTCTGGACCCCATGGTCTTGGTGATTTAGACTGGATTATTGTGGTTCTGAGTACGTAGTCTTGAAATTGCAGGCTTTTAAAAAAAACTGTGGTTGATTCAGAAAAACGCGGTCCTCCTGTTCATCTGTGTGGTTTCTGGGAGCCTGCCAGCTCAGTCTTCTGCTCACTGTCCCCAGCAGGGTGAGAGATTCCAGTCACCTCCTCTGGACAGGGAACAGGTTCATCTGGGACTGGGCAGGAGAGCCATCCTATCCGGGGAATTCAACATTTCTTTACGTTTTCTAGCCTGCTGTCTCTGAAGTAAATATAGAGCAGAGTATAACCAGTAACAAAGCTTGTTTAAAATAAAGCATTTATACACAGGCGAAGGTGCAGTGGTAGGTGTGCAGTTCCCTTGCTGGATGTCATACAGGTGTCATTTGGATCCTGCAGAGACCTGTAGCACTAGAACATAAGGGACCAGTTCTCCCTCGGTTCTTCTGACTTTTGGCATGTCTCCTCAGGGGCTTATTGGGAGTCCAGGTCCTTGACCCACACCTTGGAAGGGGGCATCTACAAGTATTTGTGGGGTAGTTTTGACTTGTTGTAGATGTGAGTCACTCTGTCTGCACAGCTCCCTCCCATCCTGAATCTCTTTTAATTTTGATTAACACCTAATACCTATAGGAGTGAAACTTGCCATGTGCTGGTGACTGCAGTCTTTCAGCGAGTGGCCTTTCAGCCGTCAGCCTGGTAGAGATCAGCAGGAGTACACACACCCATGCTCCTGGAAGGAAAACGCTGCTCATTCTACCTTCTCTCCTTGACCTGTGTTTCCCCTGGACCGTGGCTGCTGTCAGCTGGACACCACAGAGGTGACTGTCCCAGAACATCCTAGAAGGAGAGGTGTCCTAGGAGTCTGCACGTTATTTCTGCCCCACAGGCCGTGCCCAACATGGAGAAAGCTGTCAGCAGCTCCAATGGATGAAGAGCAGAGAAACCAGCTGCTTGGCAGTCGGTCGTCTCTAAAGGAAGAGAGCACTGCCTCTTTACAGAGATGTGTGCTGGCCATGTGCCTGGCTGGGGGAGTGGAAGTGAGTAATACTGCATGGAGGGAGGCTGAATGAACGTGAAGCCCTGGGACTTTAAATGTCCCATAACATAGTCCTTGAGGTCTCAACCTCCTCTGCCTCTTCAGTGCCTCTTCCCTGAGCAGGTGGAGGCATGTAAAGTGGTAGCACAAGCTGCCCACTCTGCTGATCTAGAGTTGCCCCATCTATTTTCCATTCTCGCTCTTACTCTTAGGACAGCCCCACCAGGGAGAGAACTTATGGCGATGCAGATCCCTGGGAAGTGAACAAGCTCTGGCCATATATATCTTAATATATAAGATCCACCAGATGGTTAGGGGTTGCTAATGCCTTCTTGCCAGGTTGATACTAATGTGGTGAGGTCAGCTCTGATCCTTGAGACCCTTCAAGCAAGCCAGTCCCCATCCACCCAGCGTCGACTGACTCTGAAGGTTTGAAGGGGACAAGCCCTGTTTTGTGTTCCCTGACCATGAGCCAGCCACTTGGCGTGACTTGGGGATGGATTGGGAGTGACAAACTGAGATGGAAAGACGCCCCTTGCCATTGATTTCTGTGGCCCGGGGTAGGATGATGTTACTCAACTCAGTCTGCAAATCCCAGAACTCGTCTGCCTAGAATAGAACCAAATAAACAAATTAATTCAAAGCAAATCTGCCTGCCCCTGCTGCAACACACACTGGAATGCTTTGCCAACAGGATCCCAGTAGGACAGCTTTTCCTCAAGTGTTGCAAGCCATGGAGTAACGTTCGTGCTCCTTTTTTCCTTTGTGAAGTTGACACTGCCACTCACAGTAAGTGCATAGAATCCACTTTTCTGTGTAACTGAAATGCTAATGATTATTTTATTTAAAGTCCTTTATATGTTGTATTTTGGGGATTTTTTCATTATTTTTTTTTTTTACAAACTCTGGTGATCCTTGGAATGACAGCTGTTCATAAAGCCAAGAAATGGAATTCCTTCAGGCAGGCAATGGGTAGCGTCTGGCCAAGCACTGCTACTTGCATGTAGCATGCTCCCTTCCTCAAGGACAAATGTGATGTGAGTCTTTTCAAGCACAAGAGCTGATATTTCCCTGTCTTATGCCACCAGTCACCTTCACCCAGTGACTCTTCAAAACTCAGGGCTCAAGTTGCTCTCAAGTTACCAGCACTAGGACAGTGAGCGTTGTTGAGCTGGGGAACTCTCACTTCTTTTCCTTGGGGTGCTTCCATCTGTGAAGTAAAAGACCTTGGAAACCCCCCCACATTCACCCATGGGACTATGCTTGGAGTCTCCCTAGCGCTCCATACAGCTTTTCCTTTGTCACTAACAAAGCCAGCAGTAGCATACCAGGTAACAAAGCAGTAGGTAACAAGCACCAGAAGTTCCTTCGCTGGCAGCAGGGCTGGATTAGTAGCTCAGAAATGTGTGGGCAGATCATGCCTGGTCCCCGTGACCATCAGGGGTAGGTAGTACTCTGCAGAATCTGAGGAGAGCTTCTGAAAGAGGCTGGTAGGGACTGGGGTAGAATTCAAATAAAGTTCAGTTCTTTGCAGTTATTCTGGTTGGCCTTTCTGATTGTTGAAAACCAAGCACTGTTTGATGTCCTCATCTCAATTTAGATCTTTGCTTTTAGCAAGACAACAAATATTTTTATCAGCAGGTGATAATTTTGTTATCCATCTGTGCTCTTTGACCAATCCCATTTGCTCTATCTCCATCTCTGGATGACCTGTAGCCAGACTCCACACCAAACAGCGTACGAACCTTCAGCCTGCACAGCTTGGTGTCTGCCCAGCAGCACAGATTACCAGCGCTGCTTCTTCTCAGGACTCCTGTTCATGCCTCCTCTCAGCAGCTCAGCCACCCATTTTGAAGGTTTTCCTGTGTAGAAACAATTAGGTAGTGAGTATCCAGACTTCTGTCTCTAGTATTAAAACTGTTCATTCTTGGATTCCTACAGCTCAAGGCCAGAAATTGCCTCCATGATAGCACAGATTATGCATCTTTATTTGGTTATATTTGCAGTGTTCCAGTGATATCTCCCAGCAGCACACGTTTCTCTCCTGATGCGATGGTATCAGGAGTTGGGGAATCCACTACTGGGGTGTTTTTTGCAGAAGGGAAACAGCTATAACTGCTGTGTGTGGGCATGATTTCTAGTAGGGAATTGTTTGGCTTCGGTTTGCAGATGTTGTTTCATGGTTTGCCTTTCTTGGTTAGATTACAAGGCTCTTTACACTTGGTGTTTTGTTCCTGTGGTGGAACCTGTGCCCTGTAATCAGAGCACCTCTTAATCTTCTTTTTACTAAACTGAAGAGATTGAACACTTTAAGTTTCTTATAGAAAGGCATTTTCACCAGCCCTCAAATTACTTTTGTCATGTTTTTTCTTGTATCCTCTCCAGTTTTTCAACATCCCTTAGAAGATGTGACATATTTCACATCAGAACTAGATGTGATATTTTAACATACATACTCCCCGCTGTGATGAGGATGTGTAGGGAGACAAAAATACCTCCCTGTTCCTGCAGTGTTTCACTGCCCTGATGTCAGGGCATTGAACTGACAGTTCATATTTAATTGCTTGTCATTACCCCCCAAATCTTTTCAGCATTGCTGGTTTCCAGGATCGTCTCCTATCTGCAGCTGCTGCCTGCATTCCTTCTTCCTAGAAGTGTAATTCTGCATTTGGCTCTATTAAAATCCCATATTGCTTGGATGGATTTGCCCTCCACAGTGATCCAAACTGCTCTCTGTGATTACTCTGTTCTCATCACAATACACCACATTGCAAATTTTTGTGTCAGCAGCACACATTATCAATGTCGATCGTATGTTTATTTCGAAATAAAAATATTTATTTCCAGATGAAATCCTTGAATCGTGCCAGGCCTCGTACTGATCACCCTGGAACCCATCTAGTTCTCTCCCCAGTGACAACTGCTTCTTGTGTTCTGTCACATAGCCAGTTTGTTATTCATTTCACATGTGCCTGATTGACACCGTACTGCCCTGTTTATTTTTTTATCGGAAGAGCGTGGGCTCTCAGCCTGTCGGTGTGCGTGTATGTAATGCTAGCAAATGATGAAAACAGACTCCTTTGACAAGAGCGGTTCTCCATAGACCCTGTTGATTTGACCTCACTTCTATATTCCTTTCCTTTAGTTCCCAATTAGTTGACCTGTTCATCATCTTTTCCATTCTGTTGTTCAGCGCTGATTTCAGGCTCGCTGGCTGACAGTTACCTTGCGTATTGTGCTTGACCTGTTGGAATACCAGTGAAGCATTAGCTCCCTTTCCATCTCCCCAAATCTTACCATTATTCCAAGCTATCCAAGCCAGGGATGTCAGTGAGCCAGAGTTGCTGTCAGCCAACTCTCGTTGGATCATTCCGTCCTGCTGGGTTTAAAAACACCTCCCCTGTGCTGTGACAGGAAAAATGGTGACAACCATAAAGTGGGATGAACCTCTCTGGGCACTTTGGTGGGACAGAGCTAGTTTGTCCCAGCCCTTTGGTCAGAGATGGAAGTGTTGGACAGGATATGCAGAAGACCTGTCAGTGCTTAAGTTCAGTTGCAGAGGAATCCAAGATGTGGACTTCCAAAGAAATTCAAAGGGCATATGGGCAGCCAACCTATTTTGGCCCCTGGTGTACTAAAGCCTTTTTCCTTGCAGGTGGTGCAGGTGAGAGTGAGGGAGACATTTACTGATAAGCACAGAGCACCCTCTTGGAGGCTTCGTGCTGCCAGTCAGTAAAAAGGAATGGGAGCAAGTGCAGTAGAGCAAGGTGTGCTGTTCTGTCAGTTTAATGGGAAGAGCTCTGCCTAGTGGCCTATATGGCTTTATCACCGAGTGTAAGAAGTGTGATCTCGTGAGCTGGATGGCTTCTCCATGCTTAGTCCCCAGAAAACACCAAAAGCAGTAAGTGCAATTACTGCAGAAAGTTGTCACTGCACTTACAGGAGGGACTTCTTGGTCATTTTCTCTTGTTTGTGGCTCTCTTGGGCCAAGTTTTGTTTATTTGCTTGGCTTGGCTTCTCTTCTGCCTGCCTTGCCGGTTTGTCAGTGCTTGTTTGGGGCTGGGAAGGCAGGTCTTGAGAAAGCTCCCACCACAAGATCGAACTGATTTAGAGCTGTTTGTGTTTGCTGGGGGAGGGATGTGCTGGGACAAGGAGCAACCCTTGAGCGTGACGGGCAAACAGAGGTGCTGCAAGGCAGCCAGGGCGCCCTGTGATGGGTACAGGGAGGGTATTTTGGTGAGCACTGTTCCCTGCCAGGCTTAGGGCACAGGGCACAGTCCCTAGAGTGAAACAGTGCCATTGTGATGACTGAAAGCAGGTGAGGAGTGGGACTCTGCTCAGATAGGCAGAGCTGTAGGTGTCCAGGTGGTGGCTCAGGCAGCTGGGCAGTGAAGGCTGCCACAGGGCATCCTGGTGGACAGGCACTGTGAGTCAATGCAGTTATTCGTGAGAAGTATTGGTTCATTTTTTCTCTTCCACAGGACTCAGAGCAGAATTGGCTCTCCTGTCTCCCCCCAGCACACAGGGCCATCACGGACTGTCCGGCGTTACCCAGCCAGCAATGGCCAACTCACCTCTAATGCACTCCCCAACGGGAATGGACATGAGCAGAGCAGCTCTGGGCCACACAGCGTTTCCCAGGAACATACCTTGTCAGCAAGAGGTAAGGCCTCCAGGGCTGTCACTCTTTTGGGGTTTCTTGTTGGGGTGTCCTGGGGAAGGGCAGTAGTGTGACAGGGGATCCCCAAGAAACCCTGGACTCCCAGGACTGTGGCACTGGGTGGGGTGGAAAGGGAAGGCCAGCGTGGGCATTGTTGGGCTTGGCGAAGAAAGAGATCCTACAGAAGAAGGACAAATCAGGGGAAGAAAATGCTGACAGCAGGGGAGAGGAGCCAGGGGGAATGTGACAGATGATGCCTCCCAGAGGTGCTGAACATCACCCCAGCACTGCTGCCCTGAAGGGGTGTTACCTCAGTCTGTAGGAATGGTGTCTTCCAACTTCCTCCTCAGTCTGAGCTACACTTGAGGTCAGATTGTGCAACCAGCGTTTAGTTCTTCCTGTTGGCTGTTCTCTTGGTGCCTTCTGACATGAGCAGGGATCAGGTCAGGCTGCTGGGACGTGCAGCAGAGCCTCAGCATCTCCCCAGCTAGGACAGATGCAAGTTGTCTTCTGCAGCGTGCTTCTCCCTGAAGCCGTTCTTCCCCAAGCAGGCACCATGTGGCATCTCAGCCTTTATGAGTATGGCCGTGAGCCTTACTCAAGATGTAATCTGAAAGTGGGGGCTGAAATGAGGAGAGTCGCGGGTGAGCACACCAAGGGAGGCACCCACAGAAACAGCTGTCTTGCTGGGCAGGGATGGAGGGCTATGGAGTCAAGCCAGCTGGTTCGTGGTTACACAATAGTTCTGCCTGTTGTCCATTTTCCATAATCCCCCCAAGAGCTCTGAGTGCCATTTACCCCCTGGTATCTAATGTGAGGATGGTGAGGGACCAGGGGGGACCACAGGCAACCATAGGAGGTCAGGGGATGCTTGCAGGGAAACATTAGTTTTCTCAAGTCTTGATGCTCTCTTTGATGGATACCAGTGTTGCTATCTGCATGGAAAGCCTTCCAGTCGTTTAAGGGCAGCCAGTCTCCTGGCTACTGACATGGCCTGAGAAAGAATAGTGTTCAAAGCAGAAAAACACTCTTTATACTTGAGTTAGCGCATGTGTGTCCCTTCACATGGAGTGTGTCCCTTCACAGGGAGTTACGCCACTACAACTGGGTAGGCAGAGTGTGTTGCTGGCCATTTTTCATGCGTTGACAAGCCCTTACTGACGCTGGAGCAGAGAACAGGCTGGAGTGAGTGAGTGAGGGGCAAGGAGAGACACTGCCCCGGGGAGAAACACAGACCCCTCCTTGCTCTGAGAATGCTTTGGAGCTTGAGCTGCAGATTACCAGCCCCCTGGCCTGGGGATGCTGTTTCCACTTAACACTGTCCTTTTCTTTCACAGGGGCCAACCTGACAGAGAAGATTAGGAAGATAAAAATTGTCTTCACACCCACCATCTGTAAACAGACGTGCCGGAGCGGGCGCTGCTACAACAGCTGCGAGAAAGGAGACACCACCACTCTCTATAGCCAAGGGGGGCATGACCATGATCCCAAGTCCGGCTTCCGCATCTGTGAGCACCCCGAGGCCCCCAGCCCATCTTCTTGCCTGCTCTCCCACTCTCCTCCTGCCTTTTCTGCCTCTACAGACTGGGGGCTTGGGCTGCTATAGGGATGGGAGGAGATGGCCGCTCCCAGTGCCTTGGAAGATGTCTCCTGGGATCTTTGGGGCTTACTCCATCTCTCTCTCTGGGGGAGGAAGACAGCCCTTGCCTCATTGCTCTCTTTCCTGGGCAAGCAACTTCTGTTTCCATCCCACCCCAGGTAGGGGGGACGTGTATGTTTGAGTCAGGCCTGCAGCCAAGCCTCGCCACCCCCTCCTTCCCAGAGCCAGCTCACTGCTTTCGTTGGCATCCAGTCTTGGGGCTGACTTTCATCACCTAATTTCCTCCTGTTCTCTCCTTTCACTCACGTGGCAGCCAGGAGAGCTGGCTGCAGGTTGCAAGCTGTTCCTATAAACAAGGCTGCTCAAACCTCTGCTCGCCTTTCAGAGCTGCGGGGATTGCTTGTCAGGTCACTGTGATACCCAGCTGTGGGTTGGGCACATCCTCTTGGAGCTAGTTGGTGGGAGCAGCCTGCAGAACCTGATGGGACTCATCCTCTGAAAGCCTCTGTAACTCTCAAGTTCTTCAAACAGTGAGAGAGTACAAAGTCTGGCTGTTGTAGACACCAACTGATACAGGGTTCATGGGAATTTCTGCCTAGATCCCAGTCCAAAGATGTGTCTCCTCCCCCCAAAACTGGCTGCTGGGGTTGAGCAAATGAACGCAGAGCAGGGTGGGAGCTCATCCTCTGGGATGAACCCAACAAGCCATCCTGGGATGTGCAGCAGCAGCGTCTCATCTCACGCTAAAATGAGTCAGGATGATCTGTCAGGAAATCCCGTGCCTTGCCTGAGTGTCGCTCACACTGAGAAATGCTCTGGGTTGCTCCAAGCATCTTGATGAGGCCAGAAATGACATGACTTCGGTTTCATCTGTGGATGCTTTTTCCGAGCCTGTGCAGACGAATTGCTCCCGATTCTTTTGTTCCACTCCAAGCTTCTCCCATTTGAGCTGCTGGCAGGGCCAGGGCTGGCCAAGAGACAGGCTCTGAGGATGTGGCTCTCTGCCCGTTCTCTCCTTCTGCCTCTCCCTTCCCCACTGAGCTCCCTTCTGGGTTGGGAGTAAAAACCCTGCCAAGTGGGGAGGGGGCGATGCGGAAGAGAAGGAATTGTGCTGACTTGGCCGCATGTGGCTGCCGTAGCTCCTGCACCACTCCAAGGGATCCTGTGTGTGCCAGCAACACCACCTTGGTCCTGGCGGGTTGCCTCACAGGGCATGGGTGCCCCAGGTTGGCCATGGCCCCAGAGCCCAAGGAAGGGCTTATCATCTTCAACCCATAACTCCAACCCTGAGCAGAGCTTGGGGAGGACCCCAGCTTCTCCACCTGCTGCCTGCTGGATGGTGGTGCACAGCAGGGACCCTGGGCTGCCTCTAGGCTGCAAGTGCTGACTCCAGCCCGGTGCTGGGTTTGCTCCTTGGGGGCTAGTGCTGGCCCAGATGCAGCTCCCTGGCCTCCCCCAGACACCCCTTGGCTGGAGGCAGTGTCTCATTTTCTCTGCTAAGCAGACCTCTCTTCTCCTTGCAGACTTCTGCCAGATCCCCTGCCTGAACGGAGGGCGCTGCGTGGGCCGAGACGAGTGCTGGTGCCCCTCCAACTCCACAGGGAAGTTTTGCCACCTGCCAGCTCCCTCTCTGGAGAAGAAGCAAGGAGGGAGAACCCCAAAGACCCCGGCTGGTGGCTCCATGAAGCAGTCCACCTACACCTTGCCCTTGTCTAACCAGCTGGGTGAGTGTGGCCGGGGGCTCCAGACCCCTCATTTCCCTCATACTTCTGAGTCCTCCTGCTTGGGTTCTCCTCAGATCTTCATTAACAGGCCGGAGGGGGACACTACCTCCTTATGCTTGCCTTTTCAGGCCAGGTTGTTAGAAAAGTGGTTCCCTTAGTTTCTGAAGGGCTCAGGTTGCTGGGGAAAGTTTTTGGTACATTTGTCCTGTTTTTGGGACAGAGAAGTATTTTCTCTTAGATGGAATCTTCCTCTAGATTTCCTGGTGGGGTCAGCCTACCTCTCCTCCCTTGTGACTTTGATGACAAGATGCTCTCTGAGTGCCAAATTGTTGCCAGTTTGTCACAACTGTGGTATAAACTCATCTTCCAGCTTCCCTAAACCCTTCCCTGGTGAACGTCCACATCAACCACCCTCCAGAAGCCACTGTGCAGATTCACCAGGTGGCCAGGGTGCGGGGTGATGCAGAGGTGTCGGAGGAGAACAGCGTGGAGGCAGTCCTGGTGCCTCAGCTGGCTGCTGTGCCCTGGTACACCTACGCCCACGGGAATGGTAATACCATCGCCACAGAGAGCAGCCAGCAGCAGCAGCAAGCCCCAGGGCTGCTGGGGAGGTGCTTTCGGGAGGCTCTCCATGGACAGGTAAGGCATCACCCATCAAGCGTTGGAGCATGTGTGTGGAGATGCGTTTCTTGTTCTGGGGTACGGGTGTGTTGGCTTATGGGGCAGGGAGAGTGGCTTTTCATTGCATGAAGCTCTTCAGCATCAGCGTGGGCATCAGCCAGGTGCCATGGGCATGGGCAGCAATGTGTTAGTTCTTGGGAAGAAAATCCCTTGTTTTGGCCCAACAGGGAGACCTCACTGCCTTGCCCTGACCAGGCTGTGCCCTGGGGCAGCACAGCTCAGACTTGATGGCTTTCACACACAGTCTTGTTAAAAAAGGGTGCCCTATTTATAGCAACATTTACAGCCACGCTCTGTGATTATTGTAGGAAACGTATAAAACATAGGAAAATTCCTTTCCCTCTCAGACGATAAATGAAAGTCTGATTTCCATGGAACGACGCCTTCCCGGGCAGCTCAGTCGAGCCTTGGGAAGCAAACGCACGTGAGGGGCTTTCTCACCCCTGTCCCGCAGTCATCGTAATTTCTTATTTTGTCTTTTCCCATATGTTTCTCTTGCGTCACTGGAAAAGCATCGAAGGCTTTTGGCACCCACAGGAACACCTGTGAGCTCCCCCGGAGCAGCTCAGGCTCAGCGAGACCCCTGGCTGGGTAGCCTGGGGATCAGCCCCCTCCCCACCGCTCCCCAGCCCTTTCTGAGGGGCTGCTCCCGGTTCAGTCCCTCCCATCCTACTGGAATACGCTCTCAGCCATTCCCTAGCACAAAAATAAATGAGATCAAACCCTGGGGCTGGAAAAGCCCCACTCCTCTGTGGGGAGACGGCAGCTCTCTGCTCCTGGGAGCAAATGATGATGCATGGAGATGCTCGTGGTCGCCTAGAGAGGCTGTGGGAGATGCTCTGGGGGAGGCAAGGGGTACAGCGGGGGGTACCCTTGCTGTGCTCGCACCTCACCCAGCCGGGGTGATGCCATGGCCGGGAGAGGGTGAGGAGCCCGGCGGGGAGCTCTCGCCTCTCCCTGCTCCGCCGCAGCCGAGCCGATCGGTATGCGAGTGCTGGGCAGGCGGCCACGCACGCCTGGAGAAGGGCCAGCTCTGGCCTGTGGGCCATGGCGGCTCTGCTCTAATGGGGAAGCCTGTAATCCAGAGGGCCTTGCTGGGGGGGGGCGGTGAGCGGGGTGGGAAAGAGAGACTCATTGAGCAGAGGAAAGTGCCTGACCGCAAGCTCCCCGCCGGGCTGGAGTGGTGCACCCATTTTGCTGGCTAATCAGCCAGGCACGGGGCTGATCCGAGGGCTTTGCCTGGTGATATCATCTCTGGTTCATCTCCTGATCCATTTGATGTCCCTTCTCTTCTGAGGGGTGCAGTCGAGGGAGTCTCTCATGTTTTTCTGTCTGCACGACTGTTTACTGTCTTTAACCGCATCCCCAGCCCCGCTGTGCCCCAGTGAGGAGCTGTGCCAGGAGGGCCATGCCAGCCTCTGGTCCCATACCATCATCCCCTGTGCCACCTCTGCCGCCATCATGCCGGCCGGCCAGGGCAGATGGGCACGCGTCCCCTCCCCATCCTGCAGAAGCCTGATGCTCTGATCCTCTCTCCGCAGTGCACCAACCCCCTGCCAGGGCTGACCAAGCTGGAGGACTGCTGCGGCAGCGTGGGGCTCTTCTGGGGCGTGGACCGGTGCCTGGCCTGTCCCCCGCGGCCAGGTGAGTGCTGCCGCTGGCGGGGATGGTGTGACGCGAGGTACAGCACCCTCGGCAAGCAAAAATGGTCGGGCTGCCTCGCACAGCCGAGGAGGCATGGAGCAGAGCCACGGGTCCCCCGCCGTGTGGCTCTCCTTTGCCCAAGGCCCTCGGGGACAGGCAGTGTGTCCAACGTGGCACATGGGGCCATGCCTGCTCTGCTGCTGCCCCGAGGAGCGCTCTGGTTTGGGTGCTGGCCCCAGGCTCAGCGCTTTGTCCCCAAACCATCCCTGTGAAGCCCTGGTGCAGTGGGTGGTTCCCACCATGCCAGCCCCGCTCCGGAGGGAGAAACAGGAAAAGAGCGGCCGTGGTTTTAGGAGGTGCAGTCCTAGATCGGTGGAGGAGGCTGCAGACTCGGCCCTATAGAGTTACGGGCTTGCTCTGGGGCCGACACGGGCTTGGCAGGGGCTCTGGAAATAACACTACATCAAACAATTGGCAGGAGCGCACCCGGGGTCCGTTCCAGGGGCACGGGCGTCCAGCCCTGTTTCTGCTGCGTTTGGGGGCTGGACAGGCTGATCCAGCTGTAGACGGGGATTCCTCGTCCGCTTCGCTTGGGGTGCTCCATGACGGGTACGGCCCCTTGTGCCGCAGCCCCCCTCCCGTGCTGTGGTGGGGAGGCTGCGCTGAAGGACTCCTGGCCAGAGGGCAGCCAGAGCTGACCAGGTCCGGGGCAGGGCAAGGTGCACATGTCCAGTGAAACACGGGCAGGGATCTGCTCACCTCTCCCCTGCCCACCTTTCATCACAGCCTGGCTGCTCATTCGCATGCTTTCACTGGATCAAAGGACTAAAGTAAACAGACCCCATGGTCCAGGAGCCTTTGATCCCTGAGGAGAGTGGAGGTGTCCAGGGCGGCAGGTTTTTGTGCAAGCAAATGTGGTGTTGGTGCCTCCTAGCTCTGCCCAGAGGCTGTCCCGCTCGCTTGCTTGCATGCATGCTCCCAAGAGCTGTTTGTGTCTCGTCGTCCTCCCTTGATTCAGTTCCTCCTCAGCCAGGGGTAGGGCTGGCTGGAGCCAAATTCCTCACAATCACAGACAAGGTTGTCAGCATCCTGGAACCCAGCGCAGATCTGAGGAGCTCTGATTGCTGTCATCTTCCCACTCTGCACAGCTCTGCTGTGGCCCTGGGCCATGCTGCTGCTTGCCTGCCCTCATCCACGTGCCAGCCCCAAGGGAGCCTTGGGCACATGTGGTATGTGAATGATCACAGGGTCTCCAGGTTCAGCATAAACAAGAAAATGTCCCACATTGGCCTCAGCCCCCTCTTCTTCCTCCTCAGCCTTCGCATCCCCAGTCACAGCTTTCTCCTCCCCATCTCACAGCAGTCCCCCTGTTGCTCACCCTCTTTCTCTGTGATCCCTCCCCATCAGGAAGCAGGGGGGGCAATTAACACTTCAGTTAGGCTGCAGATGGCTGCAAAATCTCTGCACCTCCTTTCTGTTTCTCCATGCCAGGATGCTAGATATCACTCAGTGGCCAGAACTGCAGCAATGATTGTTCTGCTGGACTTAGATCTTCAGGCTTCAAAATGTGTCTCTAATCACAGGCTTCTGAGACATGAAAAAAGGCATGAAATACCCCATGTGCTCCTTGTGGTCAGCCAGCCAGTAAAGCAAATGCACTTAAGAAATGCCTCCTGGCTGCCAGCAGGTCCCACTTCCACAGCCCAGCACATGCCCTGTCTCCCAGCAGCAGCTGAAACTCAAGGGAGGTTGTCGCTGCTGGTCTTCATTGAGTGGACAGGTGCTTGTCTGGCTTTTTTTCAGAGTAATTCCATGGGGATATGGAAAGTGTATCCCCGTGGGTCTTCCGTCTTCCTGTGCTGCAAGAAAATCCCATTCTCAGTCCCTCTGGCTTTGGGCGATAAAGTTCCCCCTTGGAGACCAAATGGCTCTTGTTGATTTTGGCAGGAGTTCAGGCTAGTCGAAGGGGCCGTTTTCATCCACTTTAATCTTGTGCAAGTATCTTCCTCCTTTGGCTACCTCTGATTGACTGCTCCGTAACCAGCCCCACATGCAGGAGACCACACAGTGCAAGTGAAGGGAGCGGTAAGGCAGACACTCGATGGAGGCAGCCTAAGAGAGCCTGGCTGTTGTGAAGTGAGGAGCCCAGGTGCTGGTATGCTTTTCTTTGCAGTGCTGTCTTCACAGACAGGAGTCTCACCCCAGACTGGAGCCAGAGAAACAGTCCTTCCTCTGTAGTGTTACCTTTCTAATGGAGCCACCGAGCGCTGTGGCTGCTCATTGCCCCATGCCTCCTCTGCCAGGGCTCCCAGGTCTATGCCTGGTCCAGTGTGAAGGCATCATTCCTGTCTGAACACCACATCCCACATTCGTATCCCTTCCGTCTCCTGATCATGCTGGTTTGTGTTGTGCTCACTCAAAGTCACTGGGCTGTAGTTCAGTGACCTGCTGTCTCGTGCACAGAGATAACATGTCCAGTGGATGTTTCCAGCTTTCTTCTTGGCACTGTGGTCTTCAGAGAGAACTTCTCTTTATGCTCGCGTGTCCTGGGGAGGCGTGCACCAGAGCAGACTTGACAGCACTGGGAATTTAATTCCAGCAACCAGAGACAGAAATGGCAGAAGCTAGTTCAGTGTAAACACTTACAAATGTACAGAAGTGCAGCCAGGCAAGGGCTAGACAAATGGAGAACTTGTTTGGATTGACTGTCTGCCCGAGACACTGATTGTTAGTAGAGTCTGGATATGTCCGGATGTCTCCGTCGACTGCAGCTTTCATGTTTGGTACATGTTTGTGTGCGGAAAGACATCAGAGAAGAAGAATCGGAGGCAGGCATCTGTCCGAGTGAACCTGCCATGACCAATCCCCACTGTTTTTTATGTTTTGCCCAGTATCAGAAAAGCCAAGACACTTGAATGCTTTGTCTGCATCTGAAGGAGACTATGTTAAAAGCTGAGTTCAGAATTAAGGTAGAGGTGGGGTTGACCTGGCCAGGACTCTCTGTAGTGGGTGTTACATTAGTCTCAGAGGTTTCCTAAGGCTCTGCTCTGGCTTTTCGCTGTCTGGCTTGCTGATGGGAGGGTGTATGTTGTCAGACCCCTTCAGAGAAGTTGGCACAGAAATGGGTATTCAAGCAGTCGATAGTCACTGGGAGTTTGCTGTTGCTCATGTCAGTGAGAGCTGAAGATGGGATCCCCAGGATATGTCAGAGACAGCCCTGGGAGAAAGGGGAGAGCCGAGACCTTGCTCCGTGAGTTGTTGGGGCAAAGGCTGTCACGCAACCGGTGAAAGAAAGAGACGAGCCAGGGCCCTGGAGAGCGACAGGATACCTGCATGCTGTCATCCAGCTGCAGATGGCTGTATGAAATGTGCTGCACTGCAAGATAGGATAAATCAGAGGGAGACATCCAATGACCCACCTGGGTCTTTAGTACTCGGAGGAGGTGCTGGAGCACACACTGGAAGGCTAGAACAGAGAGGCAGGAGGGTATGGGAGCTGGAAGGTTAAACTGAGACAAGTTTCCCTGATAAAGGGAAAAAGGAATTGGAGACTGAGAAGCAGCTGATGTAGAGACATTTGGATGTGTCTGGGAGGAAGCCCAAGGACCAGCAGGGTATTTGAGCAGCGCTGGTGAGGAAGCTGCATTGAAGAAATGTTCTGTCCCGTGACAAGCTCAGGCTGTGGAGCCAGTATCAGGCACACTTCTGGGCAGAGCTACTCCCACTTACCTGCCAGACTATATACTGTTTTGGGGTATACAGTGGTCTGTGGAGAAGAACACGCTGGAACAAGGTCTGTGGAAACAAAAACCAACAAGACCCAAGCTGCAGGTCGACACAGACCCCACAGAGGGTGTGGATTTGGACACTGGTTTCCCTGAAGCCTTGGGCCTCCTGCGACACGTGGGGATAAAGGAAACTGGTAGCGAAGAGTTTTTTCTAAAGACAAGGTGAGGCGATCTGCCCAGAGGGATTCATAGCCCTCCTCTTCCACCTCCTCCCTGTCCCTGAGACCACACAGCTCTGCGACCAGCAGTGCTCCGGGAGAAGCCCGTACTGGTGATGGACACCCCCTCCTCTACTGCATAGCAACTTTCTGCAGGTGCTTGGGGGACTTTCTGGCCGCAGCAGTAAACCTGTGTCTTCCAGGTCCTGGTTTTTCCACTGCTCACTGTCCCTTATTTCAGGCTGAAGACAGCACTGGTTGTGCTCACTGCAGATCTTCCTAGGCTGCTTTCTCTCCTCCTGCCTATGGGTTTTAACTGCATTAAGAAACGAGTCTTTGAAGGCTATTGTTTTGTTTTTATTCCCACTCCCCCTGTTTTTTCAAGTTTTTTGTCCTAGAGAAAAGTCTGAATTTCACTGGAAAGTTGGATCTTGTAATGTCTGGTTTGGCGTCCGTCAGCGCTCCCCAAACAGACCTCCCACCGTGAGAGGGGTGGCAGCTCACCCATGGAGCCGTCGTCATCAGAAACACCGAGCGGCTCCGCAAGCTGCACGCTCCCCTGCCCTGTGCCTGCAGGCATTGAAACAGCCACAGAAAGCCCCCTGAAAATCAACCCCCTGGTCTGCTCTTCTTGTGGTCAGATCAGGGAGGATACAGGGAAAAAAAAACCCTGAAAATATGGTAAGGAGGCTATGGAGGGGGCTGGTTCTGCCACTGCTACGCCATGTGCCACAGGGAGTCTGGCCGAGATGGTAAAGGAGGGCTGGAGGTGGGGAAAGAAGCTGAAACCTCTGCAGGATTGTGGCAGTACCACAGAGAGCAAACACCTGGGGAAGGGCAGCATTTTCAGGGCTGTCTTGTCTGCAGAGTGCTCGTTTTGCCCATCATTCATGTGCAGCATCGTGGTCTCAGCACACAGCAGCACAGCGTTGCAGAAGTAGGGTTTTTTAGATCTTGTCCCGGCTGGAAGCCTCTGTGGTAGCAGCGTGAGGTTCTCGCTGTTGAAATGACCCCAAAAGCCAACAGTAATTACTAGAGTCTTTTTTTCTTTCAAGCATCTTTTTCACCTTGAAGATCTTTATTGACCATGAGTAGAGCAGAGGGCTTAGTTTCGTATTGCACATCAGCACTGGTGCATGCCCTCCTCACCCCTGCCTTTGTTGGGGTGTTGGAGAAAGTCTTGAGGGAGCCTGCCTACCACAGACTACCTGGAGGAGAGGAGAGTGATCATGACATATCTGGACTGAAGGATTCGTGTCCTTTCCCTCTTGTCCATTCTGCCTGGAAACTCAGCTTATCCCCACAGCCACAGCCCTGCCTACTTCTTGGTCTTCAGTACGTTTTCTCTCTGGACGCTGCTGTGGGGTCAGAGCTCCTCTGCTCTTCTGCCAGTGAGTTCAGCAGCCGAGGTCCTCTCTGCAGTGGAGGCTGATCTTCTCTGCTTCACACTAAACGAAGTGTCCACCACCTTCACCACTCCAGATGCCACAAGATGAAGCACTCTGGCTCCTTTCATCTCCCACATGCTGGAAAACCCAGAGCAAGCAGAGGCACCACAGCCACCCTCATGACTCTGTGCCCAGTGTGGGCACGGGGAGATACCCAGGGTCCAGCTGGAGCTGGTCCAGGGTCTCCGGAAACGTCTGTGAGTCCTGAAAGTGACACAGGAGTTCAGCAAGGCAAGGTTTCTCAGAGAGATAGTGCCTTTTGTGTGATAAATAGAAAGAGTTGAAAGAAATGGGCTAGCTTTCAGCAGCCAAGCATTTCGTCACTTCTCATCTGACCGCAGGCTTGCCTCTTCCCCTTTTAACCAAGTGATATTGGCTGGCCTCAGGCAATGTATTATCTCACCCTACAAACCTTGCCTCGCTCAGACCCTTGTGGCTACCACCACTAGAAGTGGTTTCTTTCCACTTCACTGTCAGCCTGAGCTTCTTTATCCTGTCTTCAGACAGTGTTTGGGGAGCCAGGGCCCTTGGGTAAACTGTCTTCTCCTGGGAATGATGGAAAAGTTCTGAAGTGTGCCTGGCTGCTTAAAGATCATCCTGCTGGGCTGCAAAATCCCCCTGCCTGATTTCTGTGTGTTCATTTCCCTTCTCATTCCACTGTGCTCGAGTATTGTTCTAGATGAGAACAAAGGTGCTGTTTGGGGGTCCTGTGCTGTGGCTGCTTTGTGCTCACCTCCTCCTTTCTGGATCTGTGGACTTATTGCACACACGCTCCCCTGTGAGAACCCGATCCCACCGAGGATGCCTGGTGCCTGCAGAGCTTGAGGGAGAGATGAGGGATGAAGCAGAGCTGGAGGGAGCGATGAGGAGAACCGAGGGAGGATCCTGGTGTGCAGGTACCTGGTGAGCACATCACTTCAATGCAGCATCCATGGGGCTGAAGTGCCTGGGAGAGGAGGCTCCAAAATCACACCTGCCTACAAGCCTGAAATCCCTCTGTCTGACAGACGCAGCTCAGCTGCTCTGTCTCCAGCCTCAGGCTGCAGGAGCACCCCTTCCTGGAGAGAGTGTAGACAGACAGACAGACACAGGAGGCCGGGACTGCTCTGGCTGTGAGTGCTGATGGATTTCTGCCCTTTCTGATCATCCAATTGGCTTTTTCCCAGGCATTGCCCTTCGCTGGGGTTGAGAGGAATGGCCTCCCAGTTCTACTAGATGCATCAGAGAGGGGTGGATGCTGATCCCCTTTGCAGGGAACTCAGGTGTCCTAAGCTGTCTTTTCGAGGGTTTTTGGCTGTCTCTGCTGTATTTCGGCAACATCAGAACTCCTGGAAGGAAATGGTCCGCTGCTCGAGTAACCAAGTACAAAGCTGAGAGTTAATAGCTTACATCCTCCTGCAGCCACATGCTGTCTTCCCTTGCGGCCAGGTCCTGGCAGAAAGAGAGCAGCCTCCATCCAGTACTTCAGAAACTGTCTTGGTTCCCCTTGGTACAGAGAGATCTGCTCACATTACATTACAGCTATTCTTTCCAGGGAATGCGAGTTTCTTTGCAAAACTAAGACATTTGTCCGCAGCCTCACGAGGGATTTGCTGCAGTAACGAGCTGCAGGTTTCTGCAGCCTGGAGTTGTAAGAGTGCTGAGGTGGCACGAGACCTGCATGCTCACCCCCCCGCCACTGGTGTTTTCTGCCTTGCCCTCTCCCCAGCAGCATCTGGCAGAGGGATGCTGCAGGATCTGTTTCTCTGCAAAGGCTTTTCGGAGAGGGAGCAGGGCTCCGACACATGTCATCGCTGTTTGATCTCCAGCGTGCTTGGCTCCCCTTCGGAGGGCTCGCACATAACGATGCTGCTTCGTTTGAGCGTCTGTTATCACATCGTGCTGAGGCTGACAGATGCTTCCAAGCACAGTTAATGCCTGTCAGCAGCCCTGAGCCCACAGGCTGTGGTGTGGGAGGACCTGGAATCCCACTGGGGCGCTGAGCCTGGAGCCCGTGTGCCAGAGGTTGTTTTTCACTTCCCATAAGGTTGGAAATGTACCCAGCGATTCCCAGTATCACCAGCAACCCCTCGCCCCTAACATCCAGATATTTGTAAGCACCTCCTGCTTACAATTCATGACTGAACTGTTGAAGGCAGTGAATAGATTTTTCATCTTAGTCATTCATCCAGCTGCTGAGGATCTCTCTGCACCTGGAAAACCTTGTAGCTTCACTTAATATACCTGGGGAAACCAGGCTTTCTGTTCTCCTTCCTGGTACAGGCTGGTGAACAGCTTGTTGTTCTCCCGTGTTTTATTTCCCAAGCAACTTCATCCTAGGAGGCTGGGCCCTAACTTTTGCCTTTCAAGAAGTGTCCTAGAATGGCTTTAAACTGCATTTTAGGGTCAAAGTGTTCAGGACAAAGAGTTATGGACACGCCTGTTCTCTGCCCTCCTGTGCATTGTTTGTGTTCTTAACCTCTGCAGGCTCTTTCTGACCGTCTCTCTTGCCACAAGAATGGTCTCAATTTGTTCTTGGTTCTCCAAAGCTGCAATGCATTAAGAATCTGCCAGATCCTCGATTTGGCTATTGTCATGGAGGGCTTTCCATGTATGACACCAGGGTGTGAGCTTCTGATGCCAGGCAGGAGGAATTTGAGTGGTGGGAATACAGCTGGACAGTCACTTAGCTGTTGCACACACTTCTTGTTTCCAAGCATACAATCCAGAAAATTAAAAAGAAACCCCACCCTGGGAAAATCCCATCCTTAGACAAAGCACCCTTCTTCCTACCCCACCCCGTGCTTACTCACTTCTCAACCCAACACCTCCTGGATTCCCTTTCCCTTGCTCCAAAATATGCTGCCTAAATTTGACCTCCTTGGAATTTATGACCCACGTTTTACTTGCCTTTAAATAATTTGGAGAGATTTAATTGTGCGGGCTATAGGCCATTTTGAAACTCACAAAACTATTTTAAGCAGCAATTTGAAATTTTCTTTGATGAGAGTGATCAGAGCAGGAAATCACATGCAGTAAAAAAGGGGGAAAATGTAATAAACAGGATCTGGGCTGTTATTTCAGCATCTTGTCAAGGACCTCTGTCATTCCTTTCATTCTGATCCCCCTTGTCAAGTGCCACCTGGCTATCCAGGCTGGCCTGGGAGGAGCCAAGGTGACACAGTGATAGATATGAAGCACAGGCAGCACCTCTGGGTCACTATTTTGGCACCTGCCAAGCAGCAGAAGACACCGCTTGGGAAATGTGGCTGCTCCCACATTTCCCTCTCATCAGAGGCCCATCCAAGGCAGACCTAGAGACCCTTTCCCATATGCAAGGAGGGCAGAAAGAAGGTGGGATGCTGGTCACTGGCTCTACTGCCAGCATCTCACACTGTTTGCTTTCTTCCCAGCACACCCTGTGATTGAGAATGGACAGGTGGAGTGTCCCCAAGGATACAAGAGGCTGAACCAGAGCCACTGCCAAGGTAAGGATGCTGCATTCATCTCTCTCTCTCTCTCTCTCCTTCCCACATCCATTGTCAGAACTGTAATTATCTACACAAGTAAAATACAGTTATCTAACTCCCTGATACAGATCTACAAAGAACATGACTAATAAAAATCCCTGTGCTTTCAACAAGCATGAAAAAACCAGGTAACACTGGACTACGTGACTGAGCTGATAAGCTTAGTCAGTGCATAGTTGGGCCAGCACAAGAAAACTCACCTCCTAAGTCCTGCTGCCCACAGGACAGCAGTAAGGACTGCTGCTCTGCTACGTGAGAAGGTAGAAACACTTCTCCCATCGTCTGAAGCATCAGAAATTGTGTTCCCTGTTGGGAAGGTTGTCAGCTTGTTTCTTCATTCATTTTCAAGTGGGAGAGTGCCGTAAAAGTGAGCCCTTCTGTTCCAAGCATGTGGTCTGCCTGTGCTGCCAGGCTGCCCTGCCTGCCCCACGCTGCTGGGGTCTATCCGGTTCTCACTCCCGTGGTCCCTCAGCTCTGTATGAGGAAGGCACCATCTTTCTGCATTTCCGTCTGATTCATATTTATTTGGCATCTCTTGGCCCACAGGGCTTGTGTTTTTCCGTGCTGTGACTGGAGTGGAATTTTATGTTTCCCTTCTCGTGATTCACGATAAGCTGAGAGGTGTCATCTCGGAGATGCAGCAGGGAGCCTGGGCCTCGGCCATGCAAACTTGGATTGCCAGGGCTGGCAATCCAATGACTCATCTCTTTTAGCTGGGACTTTCCACCATGCTTACTTAATTAATGATTCAACCTCCCCATATTGTCCTCGGGGAGAACTTTCAACAAGGCAACAGCTTCTCTTCTCCTTGGTGCTCAGATCTCATCCCTTATGCAGCCACAGACAGCGCTGTGGGTGTGAGGAGCTACCCCAAGACATTGGAGATGGAGGAGCAGAGCAGCTGAGGGACTCATGTCAGCGAGCAGGGACCGGCGGCGCCTGCTCTGGATTTGTGTCCCCTCTGGAGCAGGGAGAGGCTCAGCGCTCTGAGGAGCAGAGGGAGATGGCAATGTGGAGCTGCCTAGGAAGATGTTTTTGCACATGAACTGTGAACCAGAGATCTGTACCTCTGTGTGCTCCTTTGTAAGCCAGGCTGGAGAAGTACTGTTCTGCAGAGAGACTGCTGCCTTGAGGTACTTCTCCCATCTCTGCTGTTGCAGTGGGATGTGTGTCAGGAAGACACCTCACTTTAGGGTCCAGAGTGAGCAATTTGGCTGATAGACTGTGGGAGAGGCTGAGTGGGGACTTCTCTTGCCAGCCCAGGTAGGAGAGGAGCCAAGGGGCTGGATGGCAGCTGTTGGTTCCTCAGGTCATTGGCTGTAGGAGAGGAGCTGAGCTGGGAAGAAGCTGAGCTCTGACTTTGCAGGCTGTTGTCAAAGCACAGAGGAGTGACTGGAGGAGGGCCCTGGCAAGAGCTCATTTTCCTCTGTTCTGTATGGACAGAAAGGGTTGTCTGGTGCCTTACAGCAGAGGAACAAATGGCTTATCTCTGCAAGATCTCCCTTCCTTTCCTTCCTGCGTCCCATGAATGGGGAACCAGGCTGGAATGAGTCTGAGTTGAGAGCGCCTGGCAGACCCAATCAGGATACCTCCCGGTGCTGCTGGGACCAGCAAGAAGTATGGCACTGGAAGGGATAATGTGGTTGGTAGACATGAGGCAAAGATTGTCGTGGAGGCTGCAGGCTGGGGAGCCTGGAGACAGTGGTGGTGCATGCACGGGTCGCTGCACAGGACACATGCCGGCACATGCCGGTGTCCATATATCCTTGATGTCCATGTATCCTTGGTGTCTACTGCTGACTCAGGTCCTTTCTGCTCACCAAGCACCAGTGTAAACCAGCCTGTACCTTTCCACCACAGGCTGCCTGACCCAGCATGGCTCTTTCTGAGGAGCACTGGCAGGCTTGTGTGGGGTGGGAGGAAGCAGCTGAGACATCTTACAGATCTTGGTTTGCAGTCCCTGAGGCGTCTTTTTGTGTGCCATCCCCGTCCCTGGCATGCTGCAGGGGGTAGGAGTGCTTGGCCCTGAGCGTGCCTGCCTGCTTCTGTCCCCATGGGGACTTCCACTGCGGGTGGGTCCTCTGCTGCCAGTGGAATAGAGGAGGCTGGATTGAGGCCAGGACGTGGCCCTGTTTTATATTAAGCTCATAAAGCCCAGCCCTTGGTACTTGTTTTTTTTGTGCTCTCATTACTCTAATCCCTTCAATCCCTTTGCTCTTGCTCGTCCAGTTGGTGTGTTGGAATGACACAGTGCCCCGAACGTGCTGGGGAGTGACAGAGATGAGCCCCAGGGCTCCTCCAGAGAGCCCAAGCCTCTTCTCTGAGTGGGCTTCCCAGCACATTTGGGGTCTGGCCACAGTTTTTTCTCATGAACTCTGTCCTGTGCTTGGTATGGTGCAGGAAACCATTACATTACGCAGGCAGACCTTACTCCTCCCTGGCCTGCTGGACATCCCTGGAGAGTTGGTACTTCCAATTGACTGAACATCGTACCCTGGTCTTGATGGCCCCTGTGTATGTATCTCAGCCATGTATAGGGCAGCCAGTGGGGTGAACAGAGGAGTTTAAGAGCACAGGACTGGGGAGGGCCTCTCAGGTCATTAAGTGTGAGCTCCAGCTTTCATAGCTGGCTGTGTGACACCCCCAGTTCCACCAAGCAGTGACGCTTCAGCTCCAAGGAATAACGTAGTGCTGGGAAAGCCATACCTGAGCATAGCTGCTCTCAGTCAGGGTCTTCCATTGTCTCCATTCTTTTGAGCATCCCAGCAGCCTGTCTTTGCACCCTTTCCACCTTGAGACAGTCTCTAGAGCAACACTGGGTGCTCTCAGGGCACGTGAGGTCTCACCAGGGCGTTGTACACTGGCATTGGGACTGCTCTGTGTCTTTGGAAAGTGTTTGGCATGATGCTGCCTAGCATCGTGTTGGAATTTCTTGGTTTTGGCCGTTCGCACCTGTCCTGTGAGCAATGAGTGCGCCCAGGTCCCTCTCACCGCCTGCTCCCACCTCTTAGCTTGTAGCGTATGTTCCCATGATTTGTCCCGGCATGGTGCTGAGGTTTATCCAGCTCCTGCTGCTCCATGCTCCCATCCAGCTCTTCCGGCACTGCTTGTGCTTCCAGACACGGCACATTTCGTCAGCACACTTATTTTCCTGGTGCCAAGCACTTTAGTGAAGATATAAAGCTACATCAATCCGTAAGGGCTTCCTCCTCACTCTCCACTGTGAAAGCTGCCCTCACCTCCCCCTTGTGGACCTTTTGCCAATCCCTGTCTTCTCCGGCTTAGCTCATACATTCCTATGTGGTGCTGTAGGAAAGGCAGGTGCTGCAGGCCAAATGGATGAGGCTGATGGTGTTTCCCTTGGATAAGCCCAGCTCCCTTCCTGAAGACTGTGTTTGATGTTGTGTGCTGAGTCAGGGGCAGAGGCAGAGCTTGAGATGGGGCTTGAGCCTGGCATCTTCCTTCTTGCTCAACCAGTTCCCAGAGGAAGTCACTACAGCAGTGAGTCAGAGCTTGGCACACTGTCCCTCCACCTAGCACTGGACTCCCACGTGCAGGGATCAGTCACTGCCCTCCCTGTGGGCTGCAACTGAGTTTCTCAGCAAGGATCCTCTGTGGATGATGGCTCCATGTGATCAGGACCAGGGGTCAAGCGAGAGGAGAGGACTCGCCAGTCCAGGCTTGCAAACAATGACCATGATGGCTGTAAGAGTGACGCTGCTGCAGTGGCTCGCTGGTGGGGCTACATCTGTTTTCCACGAGGACTGCGGCGAAGAGCAATCATTCACGAGCCATCCCTGCAGCTGCAGCGAGTGAGCTCTGTGCCGCAGAAGGAGGACTGCTGTCGCCACGAAGGTCCCCACCATGCTGCTCGGTGCAGAGCCTGCCTCAGACACCAACCCACCCCCTCAGTCTGTGGCACCTGAATGGGAAGCACCGGGTAGGGAGTTCAGTTCACCCTCAGCTTCCCCACATCTCACTGCGCTCTCTCCTCCCCACAGATATCAACGAGTGCTTGATGCAGGGCCTGTGCAAAGACGCTGAGTGTGTGAACACCCGCGGCAGCTTCCGCTGCACCTGCAAGCCTGGCACCATGCTGGACCCATCCCGTAGCCATTGCATCTGTAAGTGCTCTGTGGAACCCCTCAGTTTGGGAAAGGGGCCTGAGCGGGACCCCATGGCTAAGCAGAAGCTGCAGCGTGCTTCATGCCTCTTGCAAGTGCAGCTGAGTGCCTGCTGTGCCGTCCTGCGCTGGTGTGCACAGTGGGACCCCATGCCTCAGGCCCCCTTCATCTATCATTCTTCTCCATGGACATCCCATGGCCCCTGCTGCTGATGGCTGCAGAGCCCAGAGGGGACGTGCCTGCAGTGCAGCAGCAGAGGACACAGCCTCCACAGGAGCTGGGTTTGCTTGGGTCTGGCACTGCTGGAGGGATGGCCCGATGGCTGAAGGCCAGGAGGTGTTCTGGGGAGAGGATGGAGCAGCCCTTGGGACAGGCTGGGGGGCACAGGCAACGAAAAGCCTGAGGAGGAGATGCTGAGTGTCCTCATTTCTCTCTCTGGTGAGTGTAAAGCTTGGCCTCTGGCACTGACCCTGCCGTTGTGTTTCAGCGGACAAAGCGGTGTCGATGGAGCAGGGGCTGTGTTACCGCTCGGCAGCTGGAGGGGTGTGCTCCTTCCCCCTTTCCCATCGCATCACCCAGCAGATCTGCTGCTGCAGCCGCGTCGGCAAGGGCTGGGGGAAGAATTGTGAGGAGTGCCCTGTGCCTGGCTCAGGTGAGACGTGCCCGCTTCAGCTTTGCCTGCTCTGGGTAGACTGGGGCTTGGGCTTGCCTGAACTTGCCACCACGCAGATGACTGCAGGACCCAGAGCTAAGTGATGCAAATGCTGGCCTGTGAGATGGGTACAGCAGCCCAGGGAGCAGACCTGGACAGTACTGGGAAGACAGAGAAATCCCTGATAGGAAAGCACTCTATACCAAAGGGAGAGCACAGCCATGTCTGTGTCTGGCTTTGACAACCTTTTTGTCTCTTGTAGATCTTCTGCTGGGATGAAAGCCAGGTGAGGATCAGTTTGGCGTATCTCACCACAGGGTAGGGTGGAGGGGAAAGCACCAAAGTCCTCAGGGGTGGGAAAAATCTTCAGGTGGTTTGTGCAGAGTATTGTGAGTGATGTGCAAAGTGCTCAGTGCCAGTGTACCGGGGCTTGCTTTTATCTGCTGCTTACTCAGCTTGGACCTTCCTGTGGCATGATCCCTTCCTGGCAGTACTGATCCAGGGGAGGGATTTAGTGTTTGTTGTCTGGGAGTACCAGCCAGTGACCGTTAGAAATCCACCCTGCCCTGTGAGCAGATTCCTTCTGCTCAAAGCATCCACACAGTGAAGCCCATATGTGTTTCTATAAGGATTTAACCCTTAGAAATCTCCAGAAAATGATAGGATGTAAGAAACCGGTACCTGCATTCACATACATGCCTGTTCACCTTCACTTCTTTCTTCCACTGGTCCCACCATCATGTCTGGGCCTGGTAAGCCAGGTGATCCTTACACCAGCCTCTTCCTTCCAACCTCTGCTCTCTGAAGTTTTGATTTGATTACCCCTCACAGAAGCCTTCAAGGAGATTTGCCCAGCAGGACATGGCTACACCTACTCCAGCTCTGATATCCGCCTGTCGATGAGGAAGGCAGAGGCAGAAGAGCTGCCCCTCAGCTTGGAAGAGCAAGGGGAGAGCAGCAACTGGACATTGGACTGGGCAGCAAGGAGACAGCAACTGCAGGACAGCCTGCGTGGGAGCATCCTGGAGGCATTCCCCCACCCTGGTGCCTCGGCCGGAGAGGGTAGTGTGGGGTCTGCTGCTTAAAGCTGCTCCATCTGGGCCCCTAGCAAGGGTGGCAAATTCCCAGGTCCTGCCATGCCCCCATGGATGGACTTCTAGCTGATAAAGGCTTTCTACATCTGTATGATATACAAGGTGTTCTTCAGCCCTACTAGTGTTCCTGGGGCATGAGACACCACGTCTTCAAGAGAGGAGGTTGAGTGTTTCAGGGTCCTGTGACTGCAGCTTTGCAGTTGGTGCTGGCTGGCCAGGCTGCCTCCACCCAGACCTCAGGTCTGCGTGGCAGCCCTGGCACTGCAGACCATGGGCTTTTGTCCAGCCCAGCTGGAGGGAAGTGTGACCCACTGCTTGTGCCAGCACCTGCTGGAGTGGAAGCTCCTGGGGTCTGTGCCTTGCCAGGAGAGGAGCCTGGGTGTGTTGGCTTTGGGAACAAGCTCTTGCAGAGGAGTGTAAGGGAGTGAGCATCAGTGTCTTAGAGGTGGGGTGAAATCAGGGCAGACGGGGTTTGAGAATGATGTCTGCCTGCCTTGCCTCTGCTCACCATGCACTGTTTCACTTTCCAGGTGAAGTTTCTCCTGCTGTGCAGGTGAGTAAGGTTTGTCTGGGTGTATTCATGGTAGGTTGATGGGTGGGAAGGGGGATGTCATACAAATAGGTGACAGGGAGGTGTGAAATGTGGCCAGAGAGAGTACTAAAGAGAGCACAGGTAGCTGCTGCCAGAGGGAACAGTGTACGAGCTGCAAACCCTACCACTCTGGCTGCATTGCCGTGGCTGAAGACACTGTGCCACGTGCCTGCTCAGCTCTTGCTAAGAGGCCATTAGCTCAAACCAACAGGAGCTGGGGGGTCTGCTGCACCAGTTCATGGTTAGCTTTGACTCCAGCTGGCATTTGCTGGGCTGGGGTAGGATCCCAGGCTGCCGTCAGCCTGGCCTGGCTGTGGGGCTAGGCAGGGGGCAGGGGAAGGGGAACCGCTGCAGACAGCTCAAGGAGCTCTCCTCTTGCAGAGCCCGCTGTCATGTTTAAGCCCAGCTTGCAGGCAGGTCTCCCCATGTTGGCATGAGCACAGCAGAAACCCTGCTAGAGCAGTCGGGGCAGGGGTTTCCCACACTGGCTGCATGAATTCACTCTGTATGACAGGAGCAGCCCGGGGACCGATTCTGTGCTGGGTTCTCCCAGGGCTGGGTTTCTCTACTATGTATTTCACTTGAAAAATATGTGTCTCAATCCCTGCTGTCAGTAGAGGTTGAGCCGTAACTCTCCTGACCATCTCTGTGCCCCCCTTGCTATAGCAGCTCAGCCCTCAGAACGTACTTGCAGAGAGAGGGGACAGCAATGCCATTGTCCTGCTTTATAGACATGAAGTGACTTGCCCAAGGACACATGAGGGTGGAAATTTGAACCAAAGCTTCCAAATCTGAAGGAAAGCTAGGCTGGGACTTGCTCATCTGCCTGTTTTCTTCATCCATTGTGGAAAGTTCCTTGGAGCAGAGACCTCCGGCATCTCCTTTGGCAGCCATGGATTTGCCAGGAGGGGATGCTGAGAAAGTGTTGAGCACCAAGCACCCTTCTAGCAGGTAGCGCTCTGAGACAGGATGAAGCAGTGGCTGTCCTCAGCCCTCCAGAGTCACCAGTGACAGTGACAGTATGTACCATGCCCGACTGCCCTTCCTGGCTGTCTTGTGGAGACGCCTGCCCTCTGGCAGTGCCCTGGGTCCCACCCACATGGCGTGCTGGCACGGCCCCTTGGCTGGTAGCTCCTGGGCATGGCCAGGAGCTGTGTTTTTGCTCTGGACAATGTGCTCTGAGACAGCGTGGCTCTCCCAGCTGCACCCAGCCGTGGCAGCTTCTCCTCCCAGCACAGTGTCTCAGGTAGCAAGGGGAGCCGGAAGGTGGGTGGGAAAATGTCTCAGGGATGCCGCATCCCAGCTACAGGAACGTGGATAGAGGCAGTGCTATGTTTCTGTCCCTCAGGGTGCTGCTGATGCCACCGCAGAGCCTGCCACGCGCAGAGGTGAGTGCCCGGCTGGTGGGAGGTCAGGGTGGCCATGGGGAAGGGGATGGGGCAGTGAGGAGGGAGAGGAGCGGGGAGGCTGGGAGCTGCCTCGTCCTCACAGCAGCCCCTGGTGCTGGGCAGGATGGGCTTCCGGCTGGGCTGGCTGCAGGGTGGCACAGGGGACCCCTGCCACACTGCAGTGGCTGATGTGGGGCTGTAGGGATGCAGGAAGGTGGTGGTTCTCCAGAGAGGTGGAGGAGGCTGTGTTAAATAACAAGATGATGAGGTTGCCACAGCCACCCTGTGGCCTCTTCCCATGTGCTTCCTTGGATCTGTGAGTGCAGGGGCACCCAGCATGGGTAAACCTGGCATCTGCACCTCTGCCTGGGATCAGGGGCTGGACTTCACCTCTCTTCTTCTTCCTCAACAGAGGAAGAGGAGTTCTGGCGTGGTCCTCCCCAGCCTGGCCACGCCAGCACCTGGGATGCTGCTGCTCCTCCAACACAGGTGCCAGCGCAAGGCTCAGGTGTGTGTCCGCTGCTCTCGGGGATTTCCCTCCTCTCCCTGCTTGGTGTTATCGGGAAATTTTGCCCTAAGTTCTGCCCAGGGGCTGTCTCCCTTCCCCAGCCTGCTTACCTTCCCACATGCCCCACTTGACTTCCCAAGGAAAAGTTCCTGCCCTACCACCCTGGGGTGTTGTTCCAGCCTGGCCCCTGCTGCTGCCAGCCAGGGAAAAGCTGCCTGGCGGTGGTGGGGCACGAGAGCGATCCCATACAGTGAGCAAAGTGTTTGGCTCTCCGGGTCCTTCCCCCCCTGCGGCTCGCTTGCACAGTGCAGCGGTGGCTGCCGGGCGAGGGGGATCACGCGCCCGCTCCGGTGGCTTTGGCCCCGTTCCCCCCGCGGCGCGAGCTGACTCATCGGGAAGTGGGAGCGCAAGGGGAGGCATGTGGCTCCCGGGGCGGCTTGTTTACTGCGCCGGAAACAAGGACGCTCTTGTTCCAGGGTTGCTCAAGTGTCTGGGAGCGCGGCCCCTGCCCTCCGCCGGGGGCTGGAGCACCTTGGGGAGCAGGCCTGGCGGAGGCACCTTGCTGAGGAATGCATCTTCCTCAATAGCCTTTTGTTTGGGGTTGGGCTGGCCCCCCCCCAGCCGGCTCAGTGCCGAGGGGTGTGCAATGCCCCACTGCGCCCCCACTGCTGCCTGTGTACCGCTTGGCAGGGTGGTGGCAGGCAGATCCCTGCTGTCACCCCAAAAAAAAACCCCCATGCAAGTTCCAGGCTCTGCTGACAGCCGTCCTTCAAGGTGTGGGGCTGGTCCCACCAGTGCAGAGGACTCGGGGGTCCCAGCTGGGCTCAGGCTGGAGGAGGTGGCAAGGTCTGCGGTGTCCTCCTTGCATCCCTACAGGCACTGACAGCCTGACTATGTAGAGGAGCAAGCTGAGCCTGCTCCATCTCTCTCCAAGGAAAAAAGCAGCCTCCCCAGCGTGGTGCTGGGGACACAAGGCAGACCCTGGAGTGCTGCCCCCAACCCCATGCTCTCTCCTCCCAGGGGTCAGCAGCTGTGCCTCTTCACCCTTCTCCTGTGGAGCCGGTGCTTGCGTGCTCACCCCAGAGGGATACAGCTGCTTGTGCCACCGCGGCTACACGTTGGACTCCAGCCGCCTCCGCTGCATTGGTAGGTTGGCATCTCTTCTGCCTGACAGGCCTCCATGGACCATTCGGTCCTTCAGGCTCCTGGGGGAAGGTCTTCTGGCAGCTCTGCTGAGCCCCTGCCCACCCGCTGCACCATGGGGCTGGCAGGAGGCTGCTGTGGTGACTGCCTGTCTTCCTTCCTTGCCTGGGCACAGATGAAGATGAGTGCCTGAAAGATCCTTGTGCTGGAAAAGGTCGCTGCATCAACAGCGTGGGCTCCTATTTGTGCCTCTGCTACTCTGGGTACACCCTGGCTGTCTCGGAGGGCAAGCAGAGCTGTCAGGGTAAGTGGTGTCCACCTAGCACAGGGCTGCCACCTCCCCAGGGTCTCCCCGGTCTCCCGCCCTCGCGCTCTCTCATGCATGTGCACACACACACATGCACTCATGCACACACACCTGCACACACGCCCGCACACCCTCCCTCTCTGCAGACCTGCCCACGGACAGCCTGATCCATGGGGATCACCCTCTCCTGCTCGCTCAGGGGCAGGACTCTGCCCATGGAGGTCTGGGTAGAAGCTTGTGATGCCAGCCCTGATCACTGCTTCATGGCAAGGGGGGGATGCAAGGACAGATGGGGGATGGAGGAGAGCCCTGGGCAGAGCCTGCTGCGGGTGGAGCAGGTCCTCTCCTGCACCCAGCTTTCCCCACACTGGAGGGGGAAGACTCCAGGACTGTCTCTCTCTGTGTTGCCAGATCGAGATGAATGTGAGCAGCCCTCTACCTGCCGGGGACAGCGATGCATCAACACTCCTGGCTCCTACCGCTGCGAGTGCAAGGAGGGCTTTGCCATGGGCCCCAGAGGACAGTGCGAAGGTGAAGCTTGCTGCTCCCTGTTCCCCTGGCCCTCCAACCCACCCCTTGCAGGACTGAACACCTCCTTTTCTCACCACTCCGTGTATCCTCCTGAAAGGAAGGAGACTCTCCCCCTCAATGTTTGTCTGTTCTGTGTCTTCCTGTGAGGGCTGCCTGTCCTCTGCTGCAGGAGGGACAGGCTTTTCTGGGCTGGGAGAGGGGAGTTCTCCTGGGATCCTCTCCCACTTGCCCAGGGAGGTCCCCTATGACCAGTCCATGTCAGCTTCCTGTTCTGGGAGGAGATGCCCATGAGTTTTCATGCCAGCTTGACTCTGTCACCAGACCCTTGAGCTGGCAAGTGGAGTGCAGGGAGAACAGGCTGCAGAAACTTAGGCCACCTGTCCCCACAGCATCCTGCTCACATGGCGTGGCCCGGGCCCTTCAGAGCATTCGACCTTGTGAACGTACGGTGTGCTTGATCAAAGATCCCCCTTTCTCAGTAGCTCATCTCCAAAAGAGAGTTGGAGACTATTTTGGGAGGCAGTACAGGAAGCAGGGCATGCACAGAATGCTGCTCCCCCAGCATGGCCTCCAGAAAACACTTGCCTTAAGGACTTCCTGAGCTGGAGGCTGCATCCTAATCATAGATATGAAAGTCCCTGATGAAACAGCCCTGCACAGATGTTCTCTGATCCCTTTCTCTGCCCATGCACATTCCTGGCCTTGGCAACATCCTGTGGCAGCGGGTTTCGCTGCTGGATTATGTCAGCCCTCAGGTGCGGGTGTGGGATCCTGAGTGATAAATGAGTCTATAAGAAGTGTTGCCCAAGCCCTGGAAAACCCGTCTCACCTCCTCTTGGGCATTGCTGTCCCCCAGAGGGGAACTCTGAGGATCCAGCTGAAGGGGATGTTCTGGAGAAGGCTGCACTGTTCACCTTTGGGAGCCTGACAGGAGTGTGTTTCTTGGCAGATATCAATGAGTGTGTGGATCCCAGCCCGTGCCCCCATGGGAAGTGTGTCAATACGCTCGGCTCCTACAAGTGTGTCAGCTGTGGGGATGGCTACCAGCCCAGGAACGGGAGATGTGTTGGTGAGGACCGTGGGCTCTCTCGGGGTGGCACACATGCCCCCTGCGGCTGTGCTCCCTGCAAGCCTCAAAGGGAGCAGGGGCACGAGCAGCACGCTCCTCCCGCAGGCAGCCAGCCTGCCTGGCCAGAGCACAGGGCTCCCGCAATTTGGGTGGCAGGGAAGGCCCTGAGCACCCTCCCGTTCCATATTGCTCTCTGCTGTGTCACGCAGATGTGGATGAGTGTCTTGCGGAGGGGACCTGTGCCCACGGGCGATGTGTCAATCTGGATGGCTCCTTCCGCTGTTCCTGCTACCGGGGCTACGAGGTGGCACCTGATGGGAAGAGCTGCCAAGGTACCAGGGAGCCGTGAGTCCAGACCCTCTGAAGTGTCACACGAGCATTCCAGACATTTCCCTGGGCTCTTCCAGAGCACTTGGATCTGCCCAAGCCCTGGCCACCATGTTGGCTGATTCCCTCCACACATCTGCCCCTGGTCATGGTTCCTCTACATCCTTACCACTCATCCCACTCTCCTTTGTGTGCTTATGCAGATATTGATGAGTGCACTGCCCAGGGTGCCTGTCCCTCTGGACTCTGCCTCAACACCGAGGGCTCCTACTCCTGCATGGCTTGTGACACTGGCTACACCGTGTCCAGAGATGGCAGCACGTGTGAAGGTATCATTTTCCCAGGGACAAAGGAATGGGTGCTGGAGGGATGAGGGAAGATATGTGTCCATAGCTGGGTTATTGGTGGGGCCCAGGTACTTCTTTAGCCTCAGGATCCTTCTCCAGCTCTTCAGCTCTCCGATCAGCAGATAGCACAGGGAGGGGCTGCAAGCATATGTCACCTAGAGCAGCAGGAAGGTGATCTTCCTCACCCAGGAAAGGGATGGAGGCACGGACTCATTGATGAAACTCGTGGACTAATGGTGACCCAGAGGATGCTAACAACGGCCAGAGGAGTACAGGAGGCCTGGAAACATGGGCAGAGAGGAGTCGAGTGTGGTTCAGTTCAGAATTGTGTGTCTGGAAGCGTGTGCCCCAATTGTAGGTCCTCAACCGAGGGAGAAACTTTGGGTCCACAGCGAGTGTAGAGAGTGTGGGCACCCAGGCTTCATCTTTTTCCCCAGCCCCTAGTGTAACTTGGACATGTTTAAAAAGGAAAGAGTAGTTGAAGGGCTCTGCTGTGCCAGGTATGCGTGACAGAGGGTTAACGCCAGCATGGATCTGTGTAGGTTGCTTTGCTCACACACAAGAGTGCCCTGTCCCAACCTCACAGCCTGACTCCCCAGTGCAGGCAGAGAAACTCCGTCCCTGGTGGCTGCCCCCAGGGGATGTCCTGGGCTTGAGATGGCTTGGTGCAAATTCCCTGTTTGGGGCAAGGGAAGGGAGGGGGCAGAGCTGGCAAAGGTATTTGTTTAAAGATTGGCCCTGTGCTATGGATTTCTCTCTGGAGCAGTGCAGAGCTCTGCAGCCTGCACAAAGCTGGCAAACAGAAGATCTTGCCTTTGATGTGACTCTCAGAAGAACCCCCCTGCATGGGGGCCTCCAGCTGGGGAGAAGAGGGAGGCTTTCTTCCTTCTCTTCTCTGTTTTGGTGTCCAAGAAAGCCAGCATGAAACAAGCTTATTTTCCATCTGATTTTTGGGTGCAATGGAAGAACCATGGTTTGATCACTTCCATCTGCCCTCTCTATTTCCCAAGACTCCATGTGAGCCCCTTCTTAGCCACCTTGCACCAGCCGAGTCACAAGGGCACCTTATCAGGGTTCGATACTGTTTGGGTCACACTGACCCGACAGCAGGATAGCACGTTCTTCCCTGCCTTGGCTGGTGGCCTTGTCTGTAGATCTGGGTTTCATATTTGAAAAATGATAAGGGTTTCACGATAGTTTTGTGATAAGTAAACTAGGTTATGGTTCATCTCCAGAAAGATTCCATAATTTTGCTACTTGCAACCCTTTGAGACTGAACAGCTGGGAATCCTGCCCCGAGGTGGTAGGGACTGATGCTCATTTATGCCTGTGGTGTGCTCAGTGCTCTGTGAAGGGGAAGAAAAGGTCCCTGCACTGCCCGCAGGAACTGCCAGTCTCAGGGTTTTAGCTCCTGGAAGGGGAGAAGAGCACAGCAGCACCTTCTCCACTAACATGTCTTCTGCTGCCTGCACACCAGCCCGTCCTTCTGGTTAGCAGCGTCCTCCAGTGTTTCCCCCTACCTCATGGGACTGTAAGCAACGTCAGTCTGCTGGCATGTCGCGCCCTGGTAGAGGGAAGGCATCCTCTCTCCTCTGCTGTCAGCAAAACCCTCAGAGTGCCAGCAGGTTCTGGCCCAGGCCTGGGGGAGTTGGGTGAGAGAGGGTTTGTAGGAGAGTCTGGCAGGTAGGAAAGCAGAGCCACAGCAGGTATGGCTGGTGCTGGGATACTTTCCTGATATTTGCAGTTTGTCAGCAACTGTGGGTCTGCGCTGGCCTCTTGGTGGTTGTGGTACTCAGTGCAGAGCTCCCCCGGGACACTGGGGTTAGCAGTATCCCTGGGCTCAAAGAATCACAGAATAGCGGAGGTTGGAAGGGACCTCTGGAGATCATCTTGTCCAACCCTCCTGCTCAAGCAGGGTCACCTAGAGCTGGTTGCCCAGATGGCTTTTGAATATCTCCAAGGAGGGAGACTCCAGAAGCTCTTTGGGCAATTTGTGCCAGTGCTCAGCAACCTTCACAGTGAAAAAGTGTTTCCTGATTTTCAGATGGGACCTCCTGTGTTTCAGTTTGTGCCCATCGCCTCTGGTACTGTCACTGGGCACCATTGACTTGGTGCTGGGATCCAGTTTATCCTGGTCCCTATGATGGAGGGGAGGGAAGGGTCTGGGCTGACTCCTTGCACCCCAGTAACAGGGAGTCTCTGCCCTCGTCTCACTGACAGGATGGTCTGGGAGGGCAGCTCAAACCCACCTTGCAGGCCAACAGCTGGGTTTCTCAGTGCTCCTCTGGGTGGGGATCTTCTCCAGCGGCAGCAAGAGCTGGAGCCTCACTGTGCTGTGCCCTTCTGCTTGGCAGATATGGATGAGTGTGAGGACCCTGCTGTTCAGTGCCTGAGAGGAGAATGCAGGAACACCCCAGGCTCCTACCAGTGCCACTGTCAGGCTGGCTTTGAGCTCATCAACGGCACCATGTGCGAAGGTACGAACCCCATCCCTGCAGCCGTCTGGGTCCAGGACATACAGCCTCCCTATAGATCCCCCTTCTTTCTTGCCAGGGAGGCAGGTGATGCCACCATGCATGGCACACCCATAAGGTTGTAGCCAACTGCAGGATCAGCGTGGACAGGGAAGATCTCTGTCTCCATGGCAAGAAAACTAGGGCCCAGGAGCCCTGCAAGGGCTGCCTGTAGGAGAAGGGGGAGAGGGAATCTATGTGGCTTAGGTGAAGGATGTCCCCAGGCTGGCTGTATGGCCCTGACTCTGCTCCCTCTGCAGATGTGAACGAGTGTCTGAACAGCGAGATCTGCAGCCCCAATGGCGAGTGTCTCAACAGTCACGGATCCTACTTCTGTATTTGTGCTCCTGGGTTCTCAAACACAGCTGGTGGAGTCAGCTGCCAAGGTGAGCTGGAAGATGGCAGGGACATACCTTGGGACCTGCCCTCTGCTGCCTCCCCTGCTGTGAGATCCAGGTTGACGATTTTGGCCTGATTTTGCAGATGTGGATGAATGCGCAGACAAGTCCCGGTGCTCGCAAGGCCAGTGCCTGAACACAGAAGGCTCCTACAGGTGTCTGTGTGAAAATGGGTTCAAACACTCCCAGGAGACTGATGACTGCGTGGGTGAGAGCTCATTGCTGGGGAGATCAGCCCCCTGGGGTTTGGGGGAAGGATGCAGCCAGTGCAGGGGGGAGGACAGTTCTGCTCCTAGCACCCAAAGTTGCTGGTAGCTTGTAAGGAGGACTATCAATGGCTCAGGGCCTCTGGCCAACTGAACTTGACCCAGGTGCTGCAGTGAGCAAGCAGGATTCCCATCTGACCATCCTCATTCCTTTGCCCTCCTCCCTGCAGACGTGGATGAGTGTAAAGAGTACGGGGATGCCATCTGTGGCACATGGAGGTGCCAGAACAGCCTGGGCTCCTACCGTTGTATCATGGGCTGCCAGCCCGGCTTCCACTGGACCCCCTTGGGTGACTGTATCGGTGAGTACAGCCCTGGGTGTCCCTGTCCCTCCTCCTGGCAGGGACAGGGTGGCTGTGGGACGTGTCTGCCAGGGGCGCGGGGGAGAAGGAGGAGGAGGAGGAAGCATGTGGCTGGTGGAGAGGCAGATAATGCTGAGAGTTTGTTTTCTTGGCTGAGCTGCCTGCTTGTGTCTAGACTTCTCTCTTCCTGGCATCTGGAACAGACACCGCATTGTGCTGCTTTCCGCTTGGGGAGAGTCCTGGGCAGGTTACAGCCATTCCAGGCTTGGGGCTGGACGGCAGCCCCCTTGTAGGCTGTGCTTGCTGGGGCTGCTGCCTGTGCCAGTCACCTGCCTAGCAGGGCTGGGTGAGGGGAAAGGCTGCTGGTACCACTGTGTGCTAGGCTGAGCAGTCTGGGTTTCGAGTTCAAGCTCCGGCAAAGAGGAAAGAGTAGAGGGGTTTCTGCATTTTTGAGGCTCCCCCTGGCTTAGGGAAGGCTGCAGCAGGGATGAGCTGCTGCCAGCCACTGGGCTCTGGGCTGTGCTAGGACTCAGACTTAACACGTGGAGGTGCTCCTGGCCTTGAAAGCAGTGATCTGTGGGCACGCAGCTGCTTTGCCTACTCCAGATAAATAAATTTGCCATGTGTGGCAGTAGGAGGGGAGTGGGATGCAGCCAGCAGGGCTGTAAAACTACCCTCCATAGGCAGAGGACCCAGTTGTCATTGTCCAACCCTACCAGGCTGGGGCAAGGCAGAGATTACTCCCTGGCCCTATAGCAGTTGGAGAAGGACTAGGTCAAGAAGAATGGTGCAGGACGGTATCATCCTAGATCTGTCTGCACTTGCACCCCATGCTTCAGTTCCACCCTTGTATCTCCCGCTGATGAGTCTGGAGGCTCTGTGTCCCTTTACGCCTCTGCAGGGACCTGTACTAACCTTGGTCACCCCTGCCAGCCACCTCCCGTGCTTCCCATCCATTTCCCATTCCCACCCTGCTCCTGTCACTCTGGCCACGTGGTCCCTCTGTAGCTCTGGATGTTGCAGAAAGCTTCTATTAACACGCACACTCAGAGCAGGGGAGTGATTGGGGCAGCCAGACCCAATCCCTCACATTGAGGGAATGCCTGCATGATCCCTGTGTCTTGAAATGAGAGCAGCAGGGCCTGGGCAGGGGGAGGCGATTGGGAGAGGTAGGATCTGGGGCAATTCCTGCTCTCCGCTCCGCTGCAGACATAGATGAGTGCGCCAACGAGACGCTGTGTGGGAGCCATGGCTTCTGCGAGAACTCAGACGGCTCCTTCCGCTGCCTCTGCGACCGTGGCTATGAGAGCTCGCCCTCCGGGCACTACTGTGTTGGTGAGTGTCCTGCGATTGCCCTGCCAGTCAGTGAGGGAGAGCCATCAGCAGTGCCCTCTGTGTCACAGCTCCTGGGGCATGGATGGGGACTGCATCCGTGCATGAAGAATCCCAGACATGGACAGGGCAGCTTATGGAGGCAAAACTCCTCCCCTTAGCACAGCAGATCCTTAGGATTGTGAAGGAGCAGGGCTCTATGAAAAGATGAGTGGCTCCCAGTGAACACAGAGCCCTTCTCTATGCACGTGAAAAGGAAGTGCTTCGGGGCTGGAGACACTGAAGGTGCTAGAGAGGTACTTTAATGGGTGCCTGGAGAGAACAGGCAGGGTGTAATATAAGGAAAAACGTTTTCACCATGAAGACAGGCAGGCAGTGGAACAGATGCCCAAGGTGGCTGTGCAGTTGCCACCCTTGGAGGTTTTAAAGACTCAACTCTGAGCAGCCTGATGGGATCCCATAACTGACCCTGCTTTGAGCAGGGGGTTGGACTAGAGACTTCCGGTGGTCCCTTCAAACCTGGATGATCCTGTGATCCAGTGACTCACTGCAAGCTGGAGTTCAGTCTCCCTGAATCCACTGAGAGTAAGGCAGGAAGCTCTTGCCAGGCTTGTGTTGAGCCACGGTGTGA
Source organism: Limosa lapponica baueri (assembly GCA_002844005.1). Lineage (NCBI taxonomy): Eukaryota > Metazoa > Chordata > Aves > Charadriiformes > Scolopacidae > Limosa > Limosa lapponica. Next base: position 63,464 of record KZ505750.1, on the reverse strand, counting down.
ACAGAGCTCTCGGCTCGTCCCTAGCAGCTTCCATCTCCCTGCTGAAGAGTGACCCCCTGCTGCAGACCATGCACAGGCTGCCCATGCAGAGGCAGGGCTCTGGCTGCCACTGCTGTCCCTTGCTTTGCAGATGTGAATGAGTGCGAGCTGATGGTCGCTGTGTGCGGGACCGCGCTCTGCGAGAATGTGGAAGGATCCTTCCTCTGCCTCTGCCCCAGCGACCACGAGGAGTACGACACAGAGACAGGGCAGTGCCAGCCCCGAGCAGCCATGGGTGAGTAGACAGCTGGGACAGAAGCATGGGTGGCAGCTAGAGCAGGAGCATGGTAGTCCTGGCTGGGGTGATACAAAGCTGAGGGGTTGCCAGGACTGTACAAGCCCACTCAGGCATGGGCAAGCTTTTGTCTGGGGAGAGCTGAGGAGCCTGAAAGTGGGGAAGGCCACGCTGCTGGTGATGGGTATGCTCTGGGACCTCCTAGGTGTGGGATGCTGCGTTGGGGTGCCAAGGACCCCATCCCGTCCCTGCCCTGCTGTCTTCTAGAGGGCCCTGAGACACATGCAGCCCACCTCTCTGACAGCGCAGAGCGCAAGCAGTGCTACTACCACATCAGTGACGTTCGCCTGTGTGACAGCGTCCTCGCCAAGAACATCACCAAGGAGGAATGCTGCTGTACTGTGGGGGCAGCCTGGGGTGACAACTGTGAGACTTACCCCTGCCCCATCCCGGGCACAGGTAGGACTGTGGACCCACCACACCAGGCAAGGACAGTGCTCTGCCCACCAGCTCCACCTCGGTTGCGCTAACAAGCTGTTTCTTTTCTTCCCATCTCCCCTTGGCATCTGCCTCCTGGCCAGTGGAGTACCAAGAGGTCTGCCCTCTAGGGAAGGGCTATGTTCCCCAGGAAGATCTACTCTCAGGAAAAGTCTCTTTCACAGGTACTAGCACCATTTTCTTTGATTTCTTCCAGGGGGAAGAGAGAGGGTGCTGTGCACAGCCCTGCATAGAGATGCATCCACTAAAATATCTCCCTGGGGCTACGGTGGGGGGATGCTAACATCCTGCTGCTGTTTTCCTCTGTCCAGAGAAATCCCAGATTTCCAGTATCACTGAGCTGGAAGTGCTCTTTCCTCTAGTCCTGCCTCACTGCTGGCAGTGACTCTTCTCTTGGTGCAAACCTCCCATGCCCATTTCGAACCAGGAATGGGATCCAGTAAGACACAACCCTTCTGGTTACTGATAGATGTCCCAGTGGCTGGCTAGTTCAGTCTTTGCTTCACCTTCAGGGGGTTGTGTTCTCAACCTTCCAGAAACACACATGAATTTCCTATTTGTGAAAGCATCCTGTTCTCTGTTGTCACTCCTCCTGCTCTGCCTGTGGGTGCTTCCCCCTCTGCTCCCAGGGCCTGTGGCCGGTGGGAGAGGCGGTGGGCTCACTCAGGGACCTGACAGTCCAGGCCAAGGTGCCATGCTTTCTGTGGGCACAGCACCCAGCCTGCCCTGCTTCCACGGCTCTGCTCCATGAGACGCTCTCTCCCTTCCTCCCTCAGATATGGATGAGTGTGAGATATTTGGCTCTGAGTTTTGCCGCAACGGACAATGTTTGAACACGGTGCCGGGCTACAAGTGCTTCTGCCGTACAGGCTACTTCTATGACTCCAGCAAGCTTGAGTGCGTTGGTAAGATGGTCTCAAAGAGCAGCGGGGGCTCCTACCATGTGCAGAGGGACAGACGTGCCGCTGCACCCAGAGTTGTCCCTGCTGCCCACGCTACAGGGCCAGCCCTGGGTCACAGGCTTCCTGGGACTCTCCCAGGGGACAAAAGAGGAGGTGGCAGAGAAAGGCTCGCACTGCCCTTGTCTGCCAGCCTAAAACCCTGCTCTGTCCTTGTTCGTGGGCAGACCAGGACGAGTGTCAGAACGAAGTGTACTGCATCAACGGCGAGTGTCTGAACACGGACGGCTCCTACCACTGCTTCTGCAGCCTCCCCCTTGTGCTGGATGCCACTGGCAACCGGTGTGTGAACCTCTCCAGCAGGGCAGGTGAGCCCGAGCCCCCACTGCAGCACACCTTCACCTCACACATCCCACCCCGCAGCTGGGTCTCCCGGCAGAGAGCAGCTCAGTGCTGGGCTGAGGGGTGCCGGTGCCAGCACAGCATGCAGCCAGGGCAGACGGGCAGGAGCTGGGCCACATGGTCATCCCTCTCGGGCAAAGTGGGTAGCACTCTTCTGGATGATTTTTATGGCATCCTTTGCTCGTGGCATTCACAGATGCCTTGGAGGAGTACGAAATCCACCTGGATGTCTGCTGGCAGACTGTCGCCGACTACATCTGCCAAGACCTGCTGCATGGTGAACAGACCACCTACACCGAGTGCTGCTGCCGGCTCGGCGAAGCCTGGGGCCAGAACTGCGCGCTCTGCCCACACAGGTCCTCTGGTGAGTGGGGTGGCATGGGCAAGCATCCCCCTGGCAGAGGTGGGGACAGGCTGGGCTGCTGCTGGTTGTGCCGGGCAGAGTTGGCCGCATACGGCTGCAGTGAGGGCTCCTCCTGTTGTCTGCGTTGCCAAAGACAGCCCAAGGAGTGGGTGAACCCCCCCACTTCTCCAGAGCTGAGCTACACCAGTGGGGAGGATGTGCCTGAAACTGGTTTGCAATAAGTCCAAGGTGTCTGAGGGGAGAGTTCCTCTGTGCATCCCGCTGCTCCTGCTTCGCTTAGGAGAGGTGAGGCAGTGGCAGCCCAGCATGGGAGCACACTGGGAAATGGGATTCTCACTACTCAAGGACTTGCTGGCCCCGAACAGGAGCTGGTCTTCTTGAAGACGGGGTGCCATCAGCGAACTACAGAGCTGCAGCTTTGGAGGCCATTGAATGCAGGCCTGGCTGAGCTGGTCCAGTGTGGATGCACCCTCTTGGGCTGCATCAGACCTATTTCTCGTGAGCCAGGCTGCACTGACCCTTCCTTTTGTTTCACCACTTCCAGCTGATTTTGCTTTCCTGTGTAATGGGGCCAGTGAAGACAGTGAGAGAGGGGCTGAGCTCCGGGAAAGACCTAGGTATGAGTATGGACCAGGCTTGGAAGACCCTCACTATGGCCTTTCCAGCCCAGATATAGGCCCCTACTACAATTACCTGGAGTCTGAGTACGGAAACCCCGATTCTGGTTTCCCTCGGAGGGAACCCATCAGCGAGTTTCGTGGCAGCCCTCTCCACCACGGCCCAGGGCGGTCTTCACCCCGCTACCTGCCCAGCCAAACTGGTGAGTACTGGGAGACACAGAGATGTGCTTTCCCACCCAGGTAGTCCAAGGAAACTGCCTGGCAGCTCCCACCCCAACCAGGATGCTTCAGGCTTGGAGCAAGCTCTGCTCCTGGCTGCTCTGAGTCGGTCCTGGCCCCACCAGCACTGCCTTGCCACGTGCCCGATGTCCCCTCCGCAGCTGGGTGGAGGGTCACCCTGTTCTGACACCGTCTTGCCACCTTCCAGGCCTCTACGAGGGCTTCGAGGGGCTGCAGGCTGAGGAGTGCGGGATCCTCAATGGCTGCGAGAACGGGCGCTGCGTGCGTGTCCGGGAGGGCTACACCTGCGACTGCTTCGATGGCTTCCAGCTGGACATGACCCGCATGGCCTGCGTGGGTGAGTGGTGGTGGTGGGGTGTGGGGGGCTGCAGCCAGGGCTGTGCGGGCTGCCTGGCCCTGGCATCCATCCCTTGGCGGCTGCCGCTCTCTGGTGGCGCCGGCCGGGACAGCTGCCGGAGGAGTCCCCGCTCTTCCTGGTGCCTCCGTCCCACAGACCTGGGACGACCGTCCTGGAGATTGAGCCTGCCACTTTCTGCTGGCAGCTAAATCAGGGCACCTCAGGGCATCGCAGGGAGCAGCTGATCGCCCCATTCTTTGCATAATACTCTTGTACATCACCAGCCACTCTTACACTATCCCCGCCTACCTTCCTCTACATTCACCACTGCCCTGGTGAAATTCCTCACTCTCCACCCTGCCCTATGCAACACGGTCTCTAAAGCTTCTCTCTGCATCTCCTCTGCATCCCTATGCCGTGTCTCCATCCTTTTTGCAGTGCAGCTCCCCAAGCCCACTGAGACCCCAGCCACTCAACAGAGCAGATGAAGACCCTCCTTCCTTAGGCACGGCACTAACTCCAGCTCCCGTCCTTATTGCACGACACGATCATGCACCTTCTCCATACAGAACCCATGGTCTCCGCCTCCCCAAATGCTGCTGGGCAGAATGGCTGCCTGAGCTGTTACTCCTCCATCTGCATTTGTGCACTCAGTTTCCCTTTCCTTGGCTGCAGTGCTTTGCACTTGCCTTCAGTGAATTTTGTCTGCTTGATTTTGGACACTTCTCTCCTTGATCAGTATGAGGCTGAACCCCAGAGTGCTGGCATCACACGCATAAGTTTCATAATCACGGGGATTCTTCCTTTGTCCGCGTTAATGACAACATTGAATAGAGCAAGGGTGAGGACAGAGCCTTGCAGGCTGTGCTTTAAATGGTTTTTATTGTAACAGCCAGGTATTGCTAATTATCTTTGAAGTGCAGCTTTGCAGCCCGTTGTGCAATTGCTGCAGTTTCATCTAGACCGTATTTTCTCAGTCTGCTTGAGTGTGTCATGTGAGAGCGTGTTGAAATCCTCACTGTGGCCAAGGCACATCATACCCAACGCTTCTCCCTTATCTGACACACCAGTTATCAGGTCAGTGAAGGGAACCAGATTGGCTTAACATAATCAGGCCGTAACAGAGCTGCACAAACTATTTAATGACCCTGATATGCTTTGGAGGGTTATCACCTAATCACTGACAAACCTGGCCTGCCTACGGGAATGGGAGTGAGCAGTCAGTAGTTCTGGATTCTCGCTTCTCTGTTTTTGAAGATAGTTACCAGATTTACCCTTCCTCGGGTCTCTGAGATCTCCTTTATCCTCCATCAGAGAGAACTGCCAACTTTTCAGGGACTGCAGGAGCATTAAGCAGGGGAAGATGAGTTGCAGCAAGCCTTTAGCAATATGGATGTAACTAATTTATCTATCTGATCGTCCAGCCTCTCCATCACAGCATGGCCTTTCCCTCCCTGTGCTCCTGCACCCTTGTCTAAACACATCAAACATGGTTTGCACCCTTTCTGGTCACCACGAGCATTTTTATGATGGCTGGAACAAAGCCCACGTCAGCTGCTCCAGCCAGCTCGGCTGGCTTTTGTTTCCTCTGCCGATAAGGACCAGACCGACATTCCCCATTGTTTCCGGCTTAAATATTTATGGAACTTTTTCTTGTTGCCTTTCGTGTCCTGGACTAACTAGCACTCATTTTACACTGAAGCCTGTCTTGATTTTTTCCCCTTCAGTTCTCCTACGTGGTGTTTAGTCATCCCCATGTTTTCACCTTGCTGACCTGATGCTTTTAAGGAACTCCTGCAGCTGCTGCAGTGCTTTCCCTCTCACCTCCCTATGGGGACAGCTTGCCCTCACCCTGCAGGGTGGGCTGCCTGCCCCCACCCCTGCCTGAGCAGGCAGGCTCCGGAGCTGGGTGTGCACTGCTAGTGCCACTCTACCACTTCTGGTTTTTGGGTGCTTCTGGGCTAAAATAACCTTAGTTTACTTCTCTCAATTTGGTGGAAGGTCTGCTCTTCCTGGAGCCCCCAGCAAGGTTCCTCCCCCTGCTTCCCAGGCTGTGGAGCACAACTTCCTTGATGTGCCTCCTAACATCTCCTTCTTGGGCTTCTGCACAAGCCCGTCCCATCCATGGTGATGTTCTGGTCCTGAGGTTCAGCCCAAGTCTGCAGTGCCCATTCAACCATTGCTTTGGCTGCGTATGAAGGCCGCCTTGTTCCTCAAGATCTTTTATCTCAAGTTTCCCTTCTCCTCCTTCTTCCTCTCATGATGGCTGTGCTTCCTCCCACTGCACCTGGTTTTTGCTTCCAGCCTCCCTCCCTGAGGTTGCACTTCCCTTTCTTTGCTAGATGGCCCCCTCCACCTGTGCTAGGGGTAACCTGAGGTCCCCAGGGTGGCAGAGCTCTTAGCCCTGGTGGGATCCGTCGGTCACTGTTGGGGCCTTCATACTCCCTTGGGTGGCCATCTGAACCCATCAGCTGCTCCCCACTCCCACTCCCTACCGATCTGCGGGAGAGTGAGGATGGAGTTTGTGGTCACAAGGCTTGGACCTTTCTTGGCAGGTAAGGATTTGGGCTCTCGAGGTCCTGTGGGTACAAACACGGGCTCTGGGGTGCACAGGGATGCTCTGCCCAGCTGGTGGCCCCACCACAAATCGGGGTAGCTCAGGCAGGGGTGTCCAGGGAAGTGCCTTTAGCAGAGCAGACCCGTCGCAGCAGGGCAGCTGCACGTTTTAGCCCAGCGTCGAACTGGCCGGGGGAGCCCTTTGGCACAGTTTTCAGGTTAATAAAACAAGCCCTTGTTTGCACAGCATGAGGTCCCTCTGTGTTCTGCTCCTGGAGGTGATAATCGGCCTCTCAGGGCCACCATCATTTGCCTCCTCGACCTTGTCCCATCAGGAAAGGGTGTTTTCCACGGCTGGAGGCAGCCTTTCTCCCAGATCTTAGGCTAGCACAATTTACCAGCAGGAAGCTGCTAACCCGGGGGTTAACCAGCTGCAGAGCCGGGGGGGGGACGGGAGCCTGTCTGGTGTGCATCGCTGGGGGGACTCCCCCCTGTGCTGGGGGATGCCAAATGCAGGGGATGTCACCCCTGGGTACTGAGGAGACCCTGTAGATGTGCTGAGGGGTGTGGGAGGCTGGTGGGGTCACAGTGGGCATCCTGGAGGCGTTGGGAGGGGGCACAGGGCACCTGTGGGGGGGGTCCGGGGGGGTGGCAGGGGCACAAGGAGATGCTGGCTGTGGTCTGGGACTGCTCTCTGTGCCACTCACTCACCTCTTCTCCTCCTTGCAGACATCAACGAGTGCGAGGAGGTGGGTGGCCCTGAGCCCCTGTGCCAGGGCAGCACCTGTGAGAACACGGAGGGCTCCTACCGCTGCCACTGCTTGCCAGGCTACGTGGCCCTGGCCCAGCCCCACCACTGCGTGCCCCAGACAGCCCAGCGCCCGGCAGCAGCATAGCTCTAGGGGAGCAGGGGTGAGGGGGATGAGAGTGCTCCCCTCCAGCCCACGGCTCTGGCACCCAGGAGCTGGGAGCACAGAGAGAGGCCCCCCCCGCCCCCGGACTGCGGGTGCTTCGAGGCTCTTCGCTCCTTCCCCTCCGAAGCGCACAACTCCCCCTGCCACCCCCCAGCCTCTGCTCCCCGCTCTGCCCCACCAGCCCCTGCTCCTTCCACAGCAGAGCCCACCCCGGCCCCCAGCAGCCGTCGCATCGCCCCGTGCCGTGGGGACTCACGGGACGCATTCCCCTGCCACGCAGCCCCAGCCTCTGCCCCGAAAGGGGTTTCATCTCCCCGCCACTGCTGCACTGACCTAGCGACAAGCCTCACCGACCCTGCAGGTGCTGGCCCTGCTCCTCGGGAAGCATCCAGCCTCCAGGCTGGAGCTTTGAGCAGGAGGGGGGTCAACCCCAGCTTCTTTCTAAAGCTGCTGCCTAACCCTGGGTTGTGGCGGAGAGGCCGGAGGGGCCCCAGGGCCAGCTCTCCCTGCAGCCAGCCCAGGTGCATCCCTTGGCCCTGCACTTTGCCTTCGTGCCCCGCGCTGGCTGGGCGGGGGGACAGGTCCAGCTTCTTTTCTGTAAAGTTGTTGGTGACTTTTTTGTTTGTTTGTTTGTTTGTTTTTTAACCAAGTCTGCTGGAAACTTCTCTCATGTTGTTAAATAAAACATTTATTTTGGGCCCCTGTGGCTCAAGACACTGGGGCTGGTCAGAACTGTGCTTGTCTTGCCTTTGCCAAGGGGTACCAGAGCCACATCCTCCCTTAGGATGCCTCCCCTCCCTTTGCCAGCCTGGCAAGGCCACCCCAGCCTCGTAAGCCAATTCTTACCCCTCTCACGCTGGCACCCAGCCCCTTCCTTCTCCTGAGCCAGAGCAGAGACCCTTCGCCAGGCCAAACACTTGCTTATCTCCCCAGCCCAGCGCCAGCCCCCCCAGACAGCACAGCGGTTGTGGCCGCTCACACCCTGCCCCGTTCAGACAAGGGGGCTGCAGTTTAAGCGTGAGACCATATAGATTTCTGCAGTTGGCAAGAACCTTTGGGCAGGTCTGGGAGCTGCTTTTCCAGAGCCCTTGCTAGAAACGCCTTTAGCTAAGCCACAGCAAGCCAGGCCATGTTCTACACCAACCACCTCCTCAGGGAGCCTTTGCAACACTTTCAGGCCAGCACAGGACCGATCAGGCAGGAGCACAGCCAGGCATTGCCAGCTGGACACCCCGCCAGCCAGCAGCAGAGTCGCCTTGCTGCTCGCAGGTCACCCACACTCAGACCAGCATACCACCTCCATCCATGCCTTCAGCTGAGAAGTAAGACCAGCCCAACCCCAATGAGAAGATGCCCAGCCACTCTGCTTTTCTTCCTGCTCCTCTCCACTCACAGAAGACAACACAAGCAGATTTTGTCTAGCCTTTATTAAAAGGAAAGTTATAAAAAGAGGTTCAGGAGCTCCCAGGAGCTCCAAGTTAGTAGTAGTGCAAACCATTGGTTAGAGAAAGAATCATCCCTGCAGAGACGAACGCCATTTGGCTTTGCATCCACAAAAAGGAAGTTTTCCCAGCTGCAGTCCCGCTGGCTCGAGCGGAGGGCCAGGACAGAGCAGGCTCAAGGAAAGCCTCCCTCCCTCTCCTTCAGCTGCATGGGTGGTAGACGCAGGTGCCAGGGCATCCTGGTCACAACAGAGCAGGAGAAGCACAGGAGGGTGGATGCAGCCGGCGTTCTAGAAGAGGCACTGAAGGGTTACCAGGTAGCAGCTCAGACACTAGCCAGGTTCATTGCAGAGAAATTCCTTTGGGAGGACAGACAGCTCCATTTCAAACAATTAAAGCACCTCTGCAGAGCAGCTGGAGGATGATGCTCAGTCACTCCTGCAGCAGACACTGCTCCCCCTTGAGCTGCTGAGAACACCCCAGAGGGCTCTAACGGGCCAAGAACCCTCTGCCCACAGCTGACCTTGCAGGAACACAGTACTGGCTGATCAGAGGCTGCAGAGCTCTGAAGGAAGCAGTAAGAAATGTTTATTATATAAAAGAATTTGGCCTGTGTTGTCTTCTGTTTTTCCCCTCCCCGAGCCCTGCTAATGGCAGGGCTCCTCAGCTTGTGATCTGCACTGGTATCTTCCAGCAGAACAACATCTGGTCCTGGTCATCCACCAGCTCCCACTTCACAATCAGTTTAATCTGAAAGAGAGAGAAGAGCAGAGGGAAGTGAGAGTGTTCAGGAAACCTTAAGGCAAGAACACGGGGAGGGGAGTTATCGCTTGTGTGGAGCAAGGAGATCCTGGGAGCTCTGCGCAAAGAGGACAGAGCTAGGGCATTGCCCCCGCTGCAGTAGATGGGTCACACTCATGTGATGACCCCTGGAGTATCTTACATGGATGGAGGGTTCAGTTGCACCACACAGCAGACCTCCACAGACTGCACTTGGATCCCCGCTCTCCGAGTCAGCAGAGAGTAGAAACACCCTGCAGCTGAACTGCACCCCCAGTTTGGGAGGATTTGGCTGAACACAGCAGGCTATATATGAGCCTAGGACACAGCAGGCAGATACTTGGGCAGCTGAAGCCACTTCTCAGCAGCTGCTTCCTCTCCTGGGTCTGTCCCAAAGTGGGAACTTGAGACAGAGTCACACTTGCAGCAAAAGTGCCACCAGATAGTCTGAGGCAGCTTCTAATCTCTTCACCACCACCACAGAACAAGGTGTCCTCAAAGGCAGGTGGTGGGACTGCCCCAGGAAGGGCGGTAGCTCTGAGGAGCAGACCAGCTGCCTGCTTACTTACACTGGGGTACTCGTTCTTCACAGGGAGTTTATTCAGGTAGCTGTAGGAATGGCCCTTCTGAATGGGGCACTGGATCCCAGACTTGCATCCATCAGGCTCAGGAATGGGAAAGGGTATGTCCACGTGCAGCATCTCGCCGTACACCCTCGCTTTGCTGCCCTGACTCTCGATCTCTGCAGAACATGGAGAAGCGTGAGCATGGCACCGGAGCAGGGGACACGTACTCTACCTTACAGCCCCCCGCTCAACAGACCCTGGGAGAACACAACTAAGTGATGCTCTTCTTCCCCGACCGCTTCTTCCCACCCAGACCCCTCTTCCAGCCACCCTTCAGCACCCCTCCCCGAGCAGTGGGACACAGAAGTGATTGCCCCCCACCCACCCCCCCAAACTGGGGCAGCGATTCTTACTGCTGGCGAAAGTGACGTTGATGCTGTAGGATGTCCCCTTGTGGAGCTGGCAGGGCTGCGTGGGGCAGGGGCTCACGTTCACCTCTTGGATGCTGCCGTCTTTGGAACCTGCAAGGAAGAGCCGGGTTTACCGGGCCTTTTCCGCCTGCTGACACCCCCCCTCCCCCGCACCCTTCCCGCTGCCTCCCGCCGCCCCGGGCCACGCACCGCAGTCGACGAAGCGGAGGGGCTCGGCCAGCGCGGTGGCGGCGGCGCCCAGCGCCAGGAGCAGGGCGAGGGGCGACGGCACCATGGCGGCAGCGGCAGCAGCGGGACGGGGCGCCGCAGTGGAACCGCAGCGCCGGGACAGACGGACGCCCTCTGGGGTGGCGCCGTCCCCGCTGCTGGTCCGCACGGGGCAGCGGCTGGAGGAGGCGCTCGCACGGCCTGCGCCACGGGCCGGGAGGCTCTTTCACCCCTTCTGCCGAAAGTGTGTGTGTGGGGGGAGGAAATAAACACGAAGAAGCTGGCGTCGCAGAGCGGGCGGTGGCCTTGTTCCTTAGTCGTTCCCTGCCTCGCTTCCCGCGGGTGGGGAGCGGCCTGTGTGACCCCAGCGCCAGAGTGACAGCGACCGAGTCGCGGTTGATGGCCTTTCGCACCGCATACAAGTCAGGCCCTCCCGCGTCTCCCGTTCCGGAGATGCTGGAGGGTCCCAGCTTTGTGCTGCGGGTGCTGAGACGAACCAGAGCGCGTCCCCCCGGCGCTGCAGCAAGCGTTTGACCCGAGCTAAACCTTGTGGCTTCTCCCCAGTTCCACGTGGTTACCCTCAGCGGGGTCGCGTCGGGAACACGGTGGAGATAAAGGCCCGCGAGCGCTGATGTGGTAGGAGGGCGGCGGAGCTGACACAGCTTTTCCCCTTCAGACCTCTGTCCCAGAGAGGCGTCCGCCCCCTCGGCTGCGGCTGCACCACCAGGTCACCCTGCTCAGAGGCAGAACCCCCACGCTGTGCTCAGGCTTTCCACAGAGGGTGTCGCATCACGGAATCGTTGGAGTTGGTAGGGACCTTCTAGAGATCATCTAGTCCAACTCCCCTGCCAAAGCAGGATTGCCTATAGCACGTTACTCAGGACTGCATCCAGTTGGGTCTTGAAGATCTCCAGAACCCACCGAGGCGTGAGCGGGACTATCTCTGTGCATCTCTCTGCCGACCACTCTAGCTCTTCAGGAAAAAAAAAGGATCCCTTCCTTCAGAAAGGAGAGTGGGGCTTTTATTTAATTAACTTTTTTGAAGATTCTGAATAAGCATGCAGTTTGCGGAGGCCTCAAGCAAGCAAGCGCAGGGTGCTTACAGCAGCCCTGCCAAAAAAACACCCCAAAACAACCCAAAGACCCTGCTGAGACTAAGCCGTGTATTTAAGCCCACCTAGCACTCTTTGTAACCGACCCACATAAAGTCTTTTCCTTGCGCATGGGAACGCGTGGCCTTCGAAAGGCTTTCCTTCTCCCCATCCTTCAAGTCTTACCGATGGTAAGCAAAGCCACCCATCTGACCACTGGGAACAGAAGTGTGGTCAGGTCAGAGCAACACCATAAACTACCGTCACACGTTCACAGGACAGGCAGTGTCATGTGTGGGAGAAAATCCCACAATACATTAAATCAGGATGCCTCCATGTGAAACGGGTCTCCAGGTGCCTTTGCTTTGCAGATGCTTTTGTGCGACAGCAGCAACTATATACATACAAGGCTACACCTATTTCAAAGGCTTTGGACTAATGACTGTTGAATCTAGGAACACAATTAACACATATATCCCCTCCCCCCCCCAAACTAAATTAATAAAAAGCCTAATAAGCTCAAGTTTGTAAAACTACAGCCAAGGCCTTTACACAAGAAAGAAGCAGAAACCTTCTGCCCAAGGTTTTTAGCTGGTATCACGCGTTACCATCGTGCCAGTTCTGCAGTAACAGCACTAAAGCTTAGATCCCCCAGGGCAGCACAACCATCATCAGCCTGACAGACCTTGCTTTGAGGCAAATGCCCCTTTTGACATCCAAGATGTGGGCCTCCAGGCCACCTTGGAGCGTAACATTTCACCAAAATACTTCAGAAGTAGTCAATGCAACTTTAGGCTGATCTTATTATTTTACAGACAGACGGGGGGGCAGAACGCCTAAATTACCAACATCATGGGGAGCTTGTGTTAAGGTGCAGAAACACCAGGAGAAAAGGCTAAGAAAGCCAACCGATAAATTCTTTCAGGCAAGATTGATAGACGAGTTCTTCGTTTCTGTAATCCAACCAACTCTATTATAGGAGGGAAAAGTCTTCGGTTCCCCTTTACGAGCTAGCTACGCCAAATGAATCCAAATCCCTCTGACAGCCTTGCACTTGCAGCTCAGTAAACAGATGCACCTGCAGGCACTACAGCAGCACTGAATACACAAATCAGGTTCTTAGGAAAATCCACACACAGAGACTAATCAATTTTACTGTTCTTCCAGCCAGAACATACTCCTTTTGCTACAAATCATCAGAATTCACGTTGAAATGCATTGCAAGCCGCTCTCACGTTCAATGCCACGCCAGAGGTTTTATTATCACCAGTTCCTGAATCGCTAAGCTCAGTTTTCCACCAAAACAGGCACAAGATGATTTAAGCACACACATTGCAGAGGAGAATAGAGCAAAACATCTAGAAATTTCAACTCGCAGACAAATCTCTTCAATACAGCGTGCTTAAAGAGAGCTAAAGGAACTCCCCAAACCCAGATACCACAGACCAGAATAAGAAGCAGAAAACAAAACACAAACCTAAAAACAGATTACATCCAGTCGTCAGGAACAAGGTGACCAACAAAATCACAACCCAGCAAGGAAGAAAACCTAGACTGTAACTCTGGGTGAGAGAAAACCACTGCCATACCACATAGCGGCAGAATGAAAAAACAGCCAGCAACAAGAAAGAGGTGCAAAGAAGTAGCTGTTCTCCTTAGTTACACCCACCTCTCCTAGCCACTCTGAAAATTTGCCCCCAGCACCTGAGTCACTCCTCAGCATAGTGGATTATTAATTAGATTAAATTAAGTCTGAGCAAAGCCAGCTGGCCTCTTTCTCATTCTTTTGGTCTGCAGTAACCATCTGAGCAACATCCCCAAGCACCTCGAAGGGATTTGTCACACTTCTGTGTGACATTGGCTTGACACATTTCTGTCCCACTTAACATTGGCAAAAACGAAGGCAATTAGAAAGTAAGAGTGTCTGGTTTTGGGGCTATATCCATTCTCCAAAAGGTGTTCACAGTGAACGCAGTCACAACATGGGGAAATGCAGTGGGATCAGTCTAATACACCCTGCAGGAGAGAGCGGGAAAGCCGCTGCGATATGGAAAGCAGGCATGATGATCACCTGCCTTTTCTCCCAGGAGTTCTTCATTTGCTCCTCCAAAGTCATCTGCTTTTGGGACACCACATTGATAATAACTGGAGGAGCACCTCAATATGTCTTTTTAAGACATTGTGTTCCAATATGCCTGATTGAGGATTCATCTACCGTTGCAGGTACCTGCATTAATACCAGCCCCCCCAGGACCCTGCCTGTGATACTTTCCTGGCTTTATCCTAATATCATTAGAATTAACCCAAGAGCAAGCAAAAGTAAACAGCTCAGACCAGTCTTTATTTACATTCTCAGGGTGGGACAAATAAGCAAAAGCACAGAGTTGCAAAATCATCCCCTTGCTTAGAGTGAAACAGTGAGAAAGCAAACCACCAGCGCCCAAGGTCCCCTGACGTTAAATCACCCTCTCCTGCTGGGATGACTGGTTTTCCCTCTGACATCCCACTGTGTGACTCTCCACAGGCCTGGCCGGGGGTGAGGAACAGGATTCCTCCCCCAGAAGCACATGAGGAAGAAAGAGATAAAGGCTCTTTTAACCGTGACGCACCTCTGAGCAACCAGCCAGACATGCTGTCACATGTCAGATGATCAGGCTTCAGAGAGAAATTCAGCAGGGCTGCTCAGCTCAGGGCTGCCAGCCAGGCTCAGGGCTCAGCTGAGTGAGAGAAGCCACATCCACAGTGACTCTCTAGAGACAAGTTTTCCAAGAGGAAAAGCACCTTGAACAGAAGGTGTATAACCCTTTTTATACGCCCGTGTTCCTCGCTTGCTTGCTATTTTGACTGTGAAGAGTTAACGCAGAGCCACTAAGTCCTTAGGAGGGAGTAGATCGGAGCAGAGAGGGCTCTGGAAATCTGAGGAACCAAGAAGGAGGTGAAAAACACCTCGGGAAGAAGGAGGTGAAAAACACCTTGGGAAGCGTTGCCCGGTGCCACAGGCCCTGCTCCCGTGAGGAGCCGGAGGGAGGGTGGTGGGGATGTGGAAGAGGCCGAGCACCCCCTCCAAGGAAAACCAGCCTCCTTGGGGATTTCTGAGCTGAGCCCCCACCTGATAAAGGACAGCAAACCAGGAAAGCCAGGATCATGGGACAAAAACCTAAAAAACCCTTCAGCCTGGCCTGTGCTTGCTCCTCCGCTTGCCAATCTCCCCCTGCGCCGGCACCTTGATCCTTCTCAGGGTCTCCGGGTGCTGCTTGAAATGAACAACCCTCCCAGCTAATTCCAGGGCAAACACACCCCGCTGGAGACCACTGCGTTATTTTATTACTCTTTACTCTTTTATTGCTGTTTATGTCCCTCCTTGAGTGTTGCCACTTAAGGCAGCAAACAGCCCCAAGGACAAGCGGCAGCTTCGTGGCCTTGTGCAAAGCTCTAGCGGCTCTTCTGGCTTTACCGAGCGCTGCCGCCTGCGGGGACACACCGGGTCGGGTCGGCCTGGTCGCCCGGTGGGGCGGGCAGCGCGTTGCCTAGCAACCCCCACCGCCTCTGCACTTCCGCCTCAGCCGGCGCATGGCGGCCCTCGCCGGAAGTGGTGGCGTTGGGGCAGCCAATGGCCGGGCGGGGGCGGGGCTGGGGCGGTCGCGAGGGGCAGCATGGCGGCGCCGGGGTCGCTGAGGCGCTGGTGGAGGTTGGCGCTGGGCATCCGGACGAGGTACCGCTCCGCGGCGGCAGCCCCGCTCGGTCCCTTTGACCCGTCGAGGGGCTGTTGAGCTTCCCCGTGTGTCGCCGCTCTGCGACTGGGGGTGGCGGCTGCGGGGGTGGGGGCCTAGCGCGGGGTCGGGCCGGCTGCACTCCACGGGGACCCCTCTGAGGCTCCCCCTTTCCTCCTGTCTCCCTCAGCTGGTGTCCTGCTCCGCTGTGCCGAGGACGAGCGCTGCCCAGGCCCCCGCCAGGCCCTGCCTGCGCGGTGGGCCGCCCGCTGCGGTGGGCATCGTCCTTCTCCCAGCCGGGCCCGACGGAGAGCGACCCCAGCGAGGGACAGGTCTTCCTCAGCGAGAGCTGTGTGAAGGTAGGGACCCCGGGAGGCAGCTCCGGTGCCTCTGGGAGCGATTTCCAAGCTGCCTGGCCTGCTTTAGGCCTATAGGGGAGGCGTCTGAGTGCTTGCCGGTTTGTTCAGCAGGTCTTCTTCCTTTTCTTCTTTGTAGAGGCTGCTGGAAATCACAGAAGGTTCAGAGTTTCTCAGGCTGCAGGTGGAAGGAGGTGGCTGCTCTGGATTCCAGTACAAGTTTTCCTTGGACACAGTTATCAATCCTGATGACAGGCAAGGACAAAGGGGTGTAGTGGTGATCAGGTGTGACTGTCCTTTACAAAGGTGACAAGAAGGGGGTGTGTGACTGTTGTGGTTTAACCCCAGCCAGCAACTAGGACCATGCAGCCACTTGTACGCTTCCCTGCCCCTAGTCAGTAGGGTAGGGAGAAGACAGAGAAAAGAAGAGGAAAGGAAAAAAAACTCATGGGTTGAAATAAAGACAGTTTAATAGAACAGTAATGGAAGAGGAAAACAGCAATAATTGTAAAAGACTATACAAAATAAAGCGCCACAACGCAAGTCGGTCTCGCCACCTGATGATTGGTTGCCCAGCCCATCCCGTGCAATAATCGTGCATTCCTGCCCCCCAGCCAACCCCCATTTATATAATGAGTATGATGTTTGTGGTATGGAATATTCCTTTGTCCAGCTTGTCCTGTCTATGCTTCTCAACTTCTGTGGAAGGCTGAAAAAGTCCTTGACCAATGTAAACATCATTTAGCAACAACTAAAACAATATGTATTATCAGCATTATTCTCATACTAAATCCAATACACAGCAGCTACTAGAAAGAAAATTAACTTTATCCCAGCTGAAACCAGGACAGTGACATGGCGGTATCTTGCTTTGAAGGGAGGAAGCCTGTGAGATAAGGAGAGTGCTCAGGCTGTGCTTCTTTGTCGTGTCTGCAGCACAGTTAACGGTGAAATATGCTGCTTTTCTGCAGGGTGTTTGAACAAGGCGGTGCCCGTGTGGTCGTGGATGTGGACAGCCTGGCCTTTGTGAAAGGTTCCATGGTGGACTTCAGCCAGGAGCTAATTCGCAGCTCCTTCCAGGTGGTGAGCAACCCCCAGGCAGAGAAGGGTTGCTCATGTGGGACTTCTTTCTCTGTCAAATTCTGACTGGACTTCCCATGGATGGACACTGTCTGCAGAGACTTTGTGGTAGTCTTCAGAGGGTTTTTGCTTGTTCTTTTCCCAGTTGCTCCCTCTCATCTCCCTGACCCTGTAACACAGCTGTTACACGTGACTCCAGCTGTGTGTGTCTGCACTGAGCCTATCTTCAAGACTTGTTGGCCTTCCCTTCAGGAACACAAAGTAGCTGTGAGCACACACATGGGAGCATCTTCAGCGCCTTGTGAACCACTGTCCAGGTGGTGCTGACTTGCCTAGTGTCTGCTGAATGTGGAGCCACTTAACTGCTTGTCTCTGCAAGAGATGGCTGTATATATGTGTGTGTGTTTATTGAAAGTTCTTACTAAAAAAAAGTCTTTGAGATTGTTTGGTATTGCTCATGCATTCCTGTGTGGGTAGAATCTGGGTTCTTTCAGGCTACTCTTGCTTATCCTTTATCCTCCAGCTGAGTGGGACTTGGAGTGTCTCCTGTAGACCTCCCAGTGTTGCTGGTTCTCCACTCCCCAACTCACAGTAGGCTTTTCCAGACGCTTCACTGTTCTTTACCCAGCAGGCTTGTCTTGGTCCCGGGAACGTTCAGTGGTTTTGCTGTCAGTCCCTGGGATGAAAGTTTTTACTTGTTCAGAGTAAGTGAAGCTAAAATACTGAGGTAGGAAATATTAAACCTTATTTCATTTATTTAAAAAAAAAAACTAAAAGTGTGTGTGTATATGTATATAAAATACACCACCCTCCATCCCCCAGTGCTATTTTAGGCTGTTACTAAACCCGTCTTGGAATTTTAGATTGTACACCATGAAATCTGAGAGTTTGTATCTGCTGCCTTCCCTTGCCAGCAGGAAGGGAAGTTTGGATGACATATGCAGAGGAGGATCTGGAGTACTACTTAGGGGTCCTCAAGTACTTTTGACTTGGGTGTCTGAGAATCTCTTCTGTAACTTGCTTCACCGTTTAATCTCTGTCGACCTTGTGCCTGGTTTTATGAAAAAATGAAATAGCTTCTTTCCTTTCTGACACGCCCATAGAATAGGAAATCTGCAGGTTTCAAGAAAAGCATCTTTTTGATTAGTTGTTTTCTGTAGCTTTTTATCTGCCACTAGATGTCTTTTAAATCAAAGTGATTCACCTGCTTCTGGGTGAAAGGAGAGATGGGGAAGCTATTTTTGTTCCCTGTCTTATGTTTTATCTGATCATAACCAAATTGTCTAAGACTCGAGTCTTTCACGTGAGTGTGGGAGCTTTTGCTGCTTTCAATTTCAGTTTCCTGCAGTCAACAAATTCTACCTAGTTATGTTTCTGTCAGAGAGAGCTGGATGTAGCACTGTCCCACTGTAAAAGGCAGAGAAAAGGATGTGATTAAAAGACTTGTCTAAACCCCTGCAGGATGCCTTGGCCCTACCCCTGTGTTCCCAGGTCCTGAATGTGATGTCAGCCAGAAGTACCTTTGAAAGTTATAAGACCTAAAAGATTGTGTGGGTAGAAGACATCAGATAAACTGAAGTTCTTTCATCTGGGATAACTCAGCAATGAAAGCTGGTGGAAGGAATTGCTTTCTGAACCAGGAAGTACAGATCCTGTTTTGGTCCTGTTCCATGCAGTCTGACCTTGGTCAAGTCTCTTTTGGGATCTTGTATGGGAAATAAAAGCGCAGCAGTAATGCTGGGGAGGTAGCAAACCAGCAGCTACCAAGGCTTTTTTCCCTAAACTAAAGCCCGCCTTCAGCCCCTGTAAGCATGCAGCCTTCATCTTGGGTTATTGTTCTTACTGAATATAAATGTGCCACGTCCATACAACCCAACCAGGGACCACCCGCCTTCGCTCACTCTGCAGTGATGAAGTAAATCAAGCAAGTGCTGTCCATGTGGAGTGTCCCCCCTTTCAGAGAATCTGCCTCTCCTTCCCAGGGGCTGTACAGAGGATGAAGCTTTGGGTCCCCACCGGTGTCACCGGCAGCGTTGCTGGGCTGACAGGGAAGCTTGCAGCTGTGGCTTGCTGTGCCTGCATTTCTGGCAGTACTGCTCCAACTGCACTAGGTGGACCCCTTACACCTTGGGAGTTGCTGCGCTGGAGATATGTAGGCAATTGGGCTTCTTTCTGGGGTGAGGTTGGATCTGCTCCATGCAGGACCTAGGCAAGAGCAAAAGTTTCTCTGCAGCTGCTTGTTCTGGAGGCATGCTGGAGCTGAGTTCATCTGGTGTCGCAGCAGTGTGGTCTGTAGATCAGAGAAACTGCTAGGAGCTGGAGGGGTTCCAGCAGTACAACACCTTGCTCTTGGCCTCCCGGTCCTGCTTTCCAGGAGCAGCTGTAATCTACTGGCCAAAGCTACTAGTCTTCCAGTTCCCAGTAGGGAATGGGTGCAAAGGGCTGTCTGTCACCTCCAGAATCCTCCTGACTCTTATAAAGTCTGTCAGTACATCAGAAATTGAAAACTTCTGCCCATGTCAGGAAGTCAGCAAAGGGGGCTGTGTTAGCAGAGAGGGGTCACCTTGCTGAATTTTGGCTGTGTAGGCAGAAAAGGCTAGATCCTGGCTCCTATGGAAGGGGAAAAAAAAATATGTCAGGGCTTGCACAGCCTTAGGGGGCAAAGATGGCACCACACCAGGCTGTGGGGCAGGACCAGTGGTGCCAAGAGGAGGGTGCAGAGGATTAGACAGGACATTTTGTTATGCCTGGGCTGTGAGGAGCTGCCAGGGCATGCCTGTGAGGGGTCCATAGTGTGGGGGCAGGTGGGAGCCCTGGAACTGAACCGCCAAGAAAAAGCAGGAATACGGAGCTGGAGGTGCCGCCTTCGCTTCATGGCAAATGAGAAACTGCAGTGGAAAATCTCTCTCTGCTCCCACATGAAGAAGGAGGATTCTCTCAGTTCACCCACCTGACAAGGAATGAATGATCAAGAAAGATATTTATGGAAACCTACGTTAAGATGAAACTTCAAGGGAAAAGGGCACAATCATCAGTGTCACTGACGGGCGGGTAGAAGAGGATGGAATAGAAATCCTCACTTTGGTGAGGGCTTGTTGGAGCTCTGCAGGGACTTGTTAGTAGACCAGCACATCCACATCCTCAGCTTGTGACTCTAGCTCTGTTCTTCAAATAAGGTATCTACCATCGCCTATTAACTGTGGGTCCCTCTTCCAGGTTTCAAGCCAGGCAGTGGTAGAGAAATGGCAGATCTTTGTTGTGCCTCTTTTCTTGTGGTTTAGGGATATGCATGAGAATACTGTGCTCACCTTGGTGGGCTTTTGTGTGGTATTGTTTGTTACAAGGAACATTTGGGGGTGAGTGGTTCCTATAAGACCAAGGGCCAACCTAGGGTAGATGGTCCTCTCACCCATGAATTTTCATCTGCAAAATTTCACTAAGCTCAGTCCTCTCCCCTGTGAAGTTGTAGATCTGTACAGAGCTGTTGGGTGAGTCAAGAAGACAACTAGGGGTGAGGAGCCCATACCCCCCAGATGACACCCACTGAGGCTTCTGCTTCTCCCACACAGCAGTGTAATTTCCTGCCACCTTAGGGCTTGCCTGGATCCAGCACCTGGGGGAGGAATCACTGAACGGTGGAGGAGGCAATAAGAGGAAGGCACAAGTGCGTGAAAGGCGGCTTCTGTTGTCTATGTCCCACACTGTGAAGGCAAATGCTCTTGTATCAAGACTGTCTTCAGCCTTGCAAGCGTTTCGAACATCTGTGGGCAGCTGGAAGTAAAATACCAGAGTAGTATAAACCCCACTCTTCACACCATTAGCTGGGACTGGCCAGAAGAGTTTATTGAATTCAGAGCAAGCGTGCTCTATTTCCAGGATGATTTACAACACATGCTTGTGGGCCGAACCATACACTGTCTTTGCTAGCAAACACAGCAGTCGGGTGTGATAGGATGTGCACCATTTTGATGCTTTATTCTCTTTGCCTGTTTTCCTGCACACCAGCCAAAGCTCTCACCTGGTGTTCACCATACTCCTCTAGAATGGGCTGTAGCTGCCTGAGAGGCTGGCAGCAGAGAAAGGGACAACCTTGCATAATGGTGTGTTTGACACAACTGTTTGTTAGCCACTCTGGAAGAAGAACCACAATTTATTGGGGAGAATAAACTGCAGCCACCTGTATTGCATCAAACTCTTCCATTTGGGTAATCTTTTTTATTGCTTTTTTTTTTTTTTTTAAAGAGGATGAATCCTTGAACCAAACGCTGTTGGGTGCTAGGTATAGGATT
>KZ505750.1:29029-41713 GCA_002844005.1 Limosa lapponica baueri | reverse complement strand
ATCCCATGTGCCTGAGCTCCAAGGTATTGTCTTCAGCTCTTTCTCTCCTTCACCTTTCTAAAAATAAAGACGTTCAGAACAATTTGATGACAATGTTCCAGTACTTCTCTGAGCTCTTTGTTTCCTCAACTAACGCTCCCAGAAAAGGCCCTTGAAGTTAATTGAACTTTCCATCAGATTCCAAAGGTCAACGGGCCCCAGCTCCTTTTGGTCCGAAGGGCCAAGGGTTAATTATGAAGTCTAAGATTCTGAGGAGAAGCCTTTGTCTGCAGGGACTGGAGGCACCAGGGCACATCACATTAACCTCAGGAGCAAGGGACCTTCTTCCAAGGGGAGCAGCACGGACTAATCCAGGCGGTCGTACCCATCAGAGAGTTAGGGATCAAAGGCGATGCTTATCTGTTTTGTGTGCAACTCAGGGGATGCAGGGTAGAGACACCCTGTATGATGCTGTATGATGGGTCTTGCAGTGCCCCCCTGGCCAGAAGGGCTCTTGGCCACTGCTAACATCTCTGCCTGCCCCAGCCACTGAGTCAAAAAAAGGACAGAATCTGCTGTACTTTGAGCAATTGCACACAGCTGTTCCTTAAGCCAGTGTTCATTATTCTTGTTCTAGCTGGCTTGACCTTTAGCTAATTCCTCTTATTCACAGTCTAATCTTGGTTACTGAGGGAAAAAGCTTGTGTCTTGCATTGTTCTAGCCTGATGCAATAGAGTCATCCATGGAGAGGCTGTGGTAGAGCTCTCCTTCCACATCTGCCTCAATTAGCCTTTCACGGGTGCTGAATCAGAGGATAATAAAGCTCTGTTTGCTCAGGAGTTAGCGTGGAGGCCGATGTGGTCTTCAGAATAGGTCAGCCAGGTGAAGCAGGTGCAGCTCAAGCACAACTCTTTTCCTTGCTGCACTCTACCACGGCGCTGATTGCATGTGCCAGAGACTTGTCACAGTCAGCCTGGGTTTGTGTTGTCTCATCAAGGGGAGAACAAAGACCAGAGAGCCCCGTACGCTGCTGAACTTGCAGGCTTTCACCCTGGAAGAATTGCTGCCTGGACACACTGCCAGGGTCTGGTTGGGAGCTATTGCTTAAAAGACACTGAGAATGGTCTCTGAGATGTGGGGACCTGCCTCCTGAGCTGAGGTGCTGAGCCCTGGGACAAACTCTGCATGGCTTGCCTGGGCAGAGGTTTGCAGGAGGATGTGCCGCTGGTGCTGGACCAGGCTGGCTTGGCTCCATGAGGTGCTGTGGCAGGGGGTATGGAGGAAGGTTTGCTGCATGTACTCCATGTGCGAAGTGGGGGCTGCCCTCCGGCTGCTGTGGGGAGCTGACCTGCTACATGGCAGCCCGAGAGCAGGGACAGCCTGGGCTCTTCCTGCCGAGGACTGCTGTGGGCTGGCAGGCTTGTGCTGTGGGCTAGAACCATAAGGAGGTTTGCCTGTGGAGTCTGCTTGCCCTGCTGCTGTGCTCGCAGGGTTGCACAGCCAGGGTGGCTTTGGGCTCTTCCCCTCGTGTCCAGAGCAGCTGAGCAGGCATTAACTGAGGAAACAACACGGCCCTTTGTTCAGCTTCTCCTTGGCACGTGGGGTCAGTTCTCCTTGCCGGCATCCTGCGCTGTGTCCAGGCGAGGGTGGCCGTGCTCTGGCCAGCACATCCGTCAGGTTGCGTGGCAGGCTTCCCTTCGCCTCCCTGCCTACCCACACATGCCTGCCACAAACTTCAGACCTGGAAGATTCATCTTAAATATAGAAACTTGTCAGGGAAGAGCTAATAGCGTTTGGAAAAGAGAATTCAGTAGCTGCCTTTGGTAACAAAGGCAGAAATAACGGGGCGATGCTATTGTTAGAGGAACTTTATCTCCCAGCGCCTGCAAAAGCTTAGTGGGAAGCAGGGAAGCAGTGGGACTGCATGGCAGATCCCTCGGCCTCTTAATGAAATGCTTCCTCCTGCTGCCACTGTCCTATGTTCCCAGATAACAGGCACAGGCCAGAAATAGGACTGCAGTGGTAAAAGAAGTTACTTAATCCTCTTCAAGCTAAGCAAAAATGTACCAGTGAAGAGCCAATTCACAGGGCAGAGCTGAATTACACAGGAGAAAATTGTGTCTGCAAATTAAATGGAGCTCCAGCCCTGCGAGAGAGTGAAGACAAAACAGGCTGGTGTGGGAGAAGGGGGACTAGCCCAGACAGATGTTTGGGGGTGGAAGGCAACAGGAGGTATTTGCTCAGACTCCTCCAGCTCCAACACAGAAACGCAGGGTTGTGGATGGATGAGGCCATCAGAAAGTGGGAGGGCACTTACAGCTGTCCAGGAATCATAAGATGCAAAAGAACCTGATGAGACTTCGAGCCTCTGAGAAGACAAGAATTAGTGAAAGGATGGGGTGTAGATGGGGTGTTCATGTAGAAAAAGGCAGATGGGATGGAGGAATAAAGAATAGGCAGCTAGACCAAAAGGATGCAGGGGGTGAGCAGAGTTTGTGCCTGTGGCTCTGCCCGCTGGGTGGCTGTCCCCATGGGACACAGAGCCTTGAAGCCACTGACCTGCTCTGCTTTGCACTGGCTGGACTTTGAATGGTGACAGCCTGTGGGGAAGGACCCTCAGCAAATAGAAAGTGCCAAAGTTTAAGAAATGGAAACCAGACCTGCCAAAGGACAGGAAAATTACCTGCTTTTCAAGGACTGGGCCCTGCTGGCCTGGAGAAAAGGCAGCCAGTCTGAAAAGCAAGGGTGCACAGAGAGCCTGGACTGATGTGCTACATGCTTAAGACCATGGGGTAGTTCTCCAAATGAGTAAAGGCTCCTGCTGTAAGGAGCTGAGGAACAGACTTTTGCTGCTTGAGGATGCCCTCTTCTACAATATGCCATGCGTTGCAGGTTGATGTTCTCTCGATCTGTGCTGGATGTGGTAATTTTACGGGGCAGATGAGACCACTCGAAGTGTCAGGTTGGGAGGGCTTCTTAAAGACTGGGGCTTGGCAGGGAAAAGGGAGGTCCTAAGCGCCCTGGGGCTGGTCCAAACACAAAGTAGTTCAGCAGAAGGACAGCTTACGGGGAGAGTTGTTTATCTCAAGGCAAAATGAGGACACACCTTGCACAGTATATGCTATGCTGGGCACAGAGGTCTTGCTCACTGCCTGAGGTCTTTGCCTAATGTTCAGGTGTGAAGGGCTCACTACACATGACCCTGCAAGCTTCTTCTGGTCCAAGGAAACCTGGTCGTATCCTCCCAGGGACACTGATTTATGTCGCTTCCTTTGGAATCCGTGCTCCCTTTACCCCCTCCCCTCCTGCTCGTGTTTTCCAGAGGCATTTGATTTATACATACTCATTCCCTTCCTCACAGGAATGAGTTTTGGTGCGTGTCGGTTGCGTGAGAGAAAAATTGATAGAGCAGGTTGCAGAGCAAAGCAGCTGGGATCTTTCTTAGGAGAGCTGCAGTCGTTAATTATAGGAGTCTAACTAAACCCTGGCTCAGGCAAGAAGCATTTTCTAGATCTCCCTCCTTTCTTTTGTACCTCCCTGTGCAGGTTGTCACATCAAAGCCATGATTCGGGGGATGAGTTAAAACGACACCCACCTTTTTGAATAAAAATGGGATGCCGAGCGCCAGGGAGCAGCCCCCTTTCTGGCTCCCTCCATTCCCAAACTGGTGCGAGGGGCACTGCACCTCTCCCCGGCGAGGGCTGCAGACAGCACTTGTCCCTTGGGCTTGCTCCCGCTCCTTGCCTGCCTCAGGCAGCGTGGTGAGTCAGCTGCTGCCTTACTAAAGCCTCTCAGGTCTGATCTGAGCACTGGCATCCTCTCCCCAGCTCCCCTCTGTGCAGCCCAGCCAGCACCTCGGGATGGCAGGTTCCCCAGGGGTCCATTTTATTAATGAGAGTCACCTCAGAGCTGGGTATTTTGGTCACAAGCAGCCTCACGTGTGCACCAAGGGCAGAGCCAGCAGCACTGGAAAGGATTTTCTCTGTATAAATTTACCCCAGAGGAAAGAGATGGGGGGAAGAGAGGGAGGAAACATGACCCGGATGGCCTTAAAAGCCTAATACTCCCTATGCGTGTGCCTCTCAGATATGTTTCTGGCTGATGATCCCAGCACAGGCCGTGCTATTGCCCTGTTTCAGAGCCTGCCTACACAGATAACCTCGTCTTAACATCGCCGGCTTGCTCACAACCTTTGCTCATGTCACTTCCTGACCTGTAATACCGAGATAAGAGCGCTTGCCGCAGCAGGAGTCTGCCTGCATTAACAGCTGAGAGATACTGCGGGGAAAGAGGGCCACGAACATACCTAGGGTAGATAAAGCCGATTTGGTCTCTTTCCAGAAGAAAGTTGTTACGTGTTTTCTTCAAAGTTTCATGGGGCTGCCGGGAGAGGTGTGTGCCTAGCCAAGGGAGGTACTGTCATCAGAAGCTGATTTTGGTGCCCCAGATGGATGCTCATGGCCTTCTGCTGGGGCTTGGGCAGGGAGATAAAGAAGAGGGGCATTGGCTTGCTAATTAAGAGACTTTCTCTCCATGCTGCCTTTCTGCTGCTCAGAGGGGGAGGTAGAACCCATGCCTGATGAGAGCCTCTCGCCTGTGCTGGGACCCTTCTTAAAAGCTGGTATACATTCAAATAAAATAAAGAAAGGAAAAAAAAATCTACAAGCACTTTGATAGTCCTCACAAGAAAGTGAAACAGAAAAGCCTTTGAGCTGCACATACAAGAAAAACCTCTGTACATCGCTAAGGAAGAAAGGCTGGCTGAGCCGAAATCTGGCAACAGTCCCCAGCTGGTGAGGGAGGTGCTTTTCTGCTGCGAGCTCCTGTCACGACTGATGCAGAGAGAGAGAGAGAGGAAAAGCGCAGGATCTAGGCACTAACTAGCACCTCAAACCCACTGGGGTGTCAGTGGGATGGGGGGGGGGAGCCAGCGCTCGTCCTCTGCCTCTGCACGGGGGCTTCGCCCCGGGCTGATCACAGCTGGGTTGCCCAGCCTCAAAACATCACCCCTCTTCCTGCGGGACCTTCCCGGCCAGGCAGCATCCCCCTGCTCCGCATCCCCCCGGGTTTCCATAGCAATCAGTGGTGTCAGCTGCACAGGGAAGCTCATGGAGGGAAATGAAGGTTTCTCCCCATCCTGGGCCAGCAGTGGGGTGGGAGGGGAAAAGGAATGTCCTGATGCTCCTGATGGAGGTAGCAGCACCCAGACTGCCTCAGTTCACCCCCAGCCAGGCCAGGGCATGAGGGTGCAGTGGGAGTGTGTAGCCCCCGGGCGCTGTGCAGGGCAGGTTTCGGGGGACCACATGCATCCCAGAGCCAGCCCCACACACCCCCTGACTCGGTGGGGCACCCTCTGGGGGCTAGCAATACCAAATGGGTGCCATCCCTGATTTTATGTCCTCTCCTCCCATAGCTCCATCTCCATCCTTGACAGCCAGTTTCATGTCCGTTCGTGTCCCCCCCCTCCCCCCTTGGCGCATTGTCATTCAATGAAGTCAGAAATTAATCTTTGATTTTAATGGAAAACATGGTGTGGGGGTTGGAGAGGCACAGGCAGCCTTGAAAGAAGTGTTTTTATTCCCAGGATGGGGAACAGGGCACTGGAGTAAAATCCTAGGGAGGGATAGAGGGGTCAGGTGATGGAGGGAAGTGCAAGTATCCAAGGCAGTGCCCCAGCAAGAAGAGAAGGAAAGCCCCGGGAGAGCAACCTGTACCCTTGACACCATGGGGAGAGTGGAGTGCACCATCTGCTAACCATCCCCACCCCTCCCACACAGACAGGAGGAAGGGGGAGACCTGCCCATTTGAACTGAATGGAAAACTTGGGGGGGACATTCAGAAAATAAAATAAAAATATCAGTTCAAATCCCCAAAGTCTCATATTTTTCAGCATTTTTTTTTTTAAATAAAATTAAAAGATAGGTCAGCTTTGAGATGGAACTGTCATGTTCAAAGAAAGCCCAGCTACTTCATTTAGAAAATGTCTAAACAAAATGTTTTGACATTTTCAGGAAAAAATTATCCCATAAATTTTCAGACAAAACTTGCTAACAAATGTGACTGAAAAGCTTGGCATCCTGAAAACTGCACTTTGAGGCAAGCTTGGCAAGTGCCAAACATGTTTCATGCACTGCTGGGCACAACCCAGGCATCTCAAGCGCAGTGGTGCCGGGCAGAGCCTGGAGAGATTCCCGGGGAGCGGAGCTGCCCAGGGATGCTTGGAGCAAGCTGGGCAGGTCCTGGCTGTGCCCAGGGCAGCTCCGTGTGGCTGTCTTAGGGTTTCACCCCAACCCAGCTCCCGCCAGCACCTCTCTGCCTGCAATGGGAAGGATGGCACAGGTATCCACGGGTCAATGTGCCTGTCTTTGGCTCAAGCCAGGGCTCTGCTGCAGGGGTGAAAACTGGGGCCCTGATCATTTTTAGCACATGACGGTGGGGAAAGGACCTATAAATAAGCCAGAGCCATCCTTCAGTGGCTCGTGCAGTGTGGGG
This sequence comes from Limosa lapponica baueri, assembly GCA_002844005.1. NCBI lineage: Eukaryota > Metazoa > Chordata > Aves > Charadriiformes > Scolopacidae > Limosa > Limosa lapponica. Next base: position 35,241 of record KZ505750.1, on the reverse strand, counting down.
AAGAGAAACACGGAGGTTTCTGGTATAGTCATGTTCCCGAAAGGAGACTCTTGGAGAGCCTGGGAGCATGATTTCCTGATCGGAGAGATAGAGGCAGGCACAGGCACAGAATACTGTATCCCTGCCTGGCCTGTTGACAAGTGTACATGCTTTTCAGCAGAGAGATTAGATGTCAAGAGGAAATTGGCGTTTACAACCGCAGCGTACCAGTGTACGCTGAGACCTCCGGTCTCACGTGGCACCTCTGCTCCGGGCACCAGCTGCGGTACGGCTTCAGCCACCCACAGCCTTCTCTCCCATTCCCACCCCCTGGCACCTCAGAGAGGCAAAGGGCACGTGTCAGGAGGGATTTCACCATTGCCCACGCCAGGCAGGGCTGGGCTGTCTGGGCTTGTTTTCAGCTTGATAAGGCAGACCTTTACAAGGTATGTCCGTGAGGTGGGAGGGTGACCAAAGCCGGTGCCAGGCAAGACCCTCTGCATCATTTCATGGCTTAAATAGCTTAACTCTCACCCGTCTCAACAACCTGTTCTGGCACATTGGGAGACCTGGGAGTCTCTGACCTATTTCCATGAATTCAGCATTTTCCCTTCTTTACCACTTCTGCTCCCGCAGCCTGAAGGAGGGAAGGAGGGGCTTGGCAGAGGAAGTGCGAGGAAAATGCATCTGCAAAGGTAAGAGAGAAAAAAGCAAGCGGCAGATGTGACTTGAGCTGTCTGTGAATCCCCAGAGGGACCAGAGGACTGCTGAAAGCATCTCCTCTGAAGCGGCTCACTCCCGGGAATGCCTCGTCTCACTGCAACAGGCTTGACACCAGGGCTCCCAAACCAGTGGCTTCGGGAAGGCAGTGGGAGCGTGACACGTGCCCTGAGGACCTCTCAGCCCTGACAGCTGCCAGGGACTCTTTTTTTTTAAGTCAAAGCAGGCTTCAGAGTTAACATCCTTCCCTTCTGGGGGGCTGAGACATCCCCAGGGCCTGGCTGCTCCAAACAAAGTCATACATAACAGCAACAGATAGCAATAAAGCTTCACCCTGGGGCACAGGTCTTCTCTCTGTAGTTATTCCAGCTTTAATAGAAAACAGCCCAAGAAATAAATCTGGCTCCTCCCCACAGCCTGGTCCAAGGCTCCTTGCGGCAGCCCAGGACCATGGATCGGTGTGAGGTGGCTGCTGTGGCAGCTGTGTAACCCGGAGCAGAGGGATGGAGAGGCAGAGCAGCTGCACTCGCTGCCAGCCTGGCTCCCAGCGCCGCTGCCTGCACAGCCTGTTGGAAGAAAATGCTGTTTGTTCTGACATTTAGAATAGATTAAAAATCGTTACAGGCTCTTCTGGAACATTTTAGAAGGTGAAGCTATTGATTTAAAAACTCAACGTCAGTTTTGTAAAAGAGGTGAAATCTCCCCGGCTTCCTCCCGTGAGCACCAGTGCCTGGTCCTGGCTGACGGCAGGAGGACGTTTATCACCGCGCCACCCTCCGTCCCCAGCTCATCTCTGCCCTGCGCCTTGTGCAGGGTTGTGTGAGGGGGCACCCAACTCCCCCAAAGCCTCTCAGTATGTGGAGGTTGCTCAGTCTTCCATTTTGTGGATCCATTAGGGACGGGTGGTGGTTTTAGGCATTTCACATGCCTAAAAACAGCACCATGTGAACCTGCTGCTCTTCACCGCCTGCTGCTGTTGGAGAGGCTCCCAGGTCCCAAGATCGCACCACCTTAGCCAAACCACCACCCTTTCCTTCCCGAGGATTGCCCAGGATGCAGGATGCAGCACTGCCAATGCCCTCCAGTCGCACAGTCCCAGCTTACACTCCAACAGGCTGGAAATCGTTTTTATTTTGAAAATATTGAAAAATATATGAAAAATATTTTTATTTGCAGCTCACGGAAACACGTCTGTAAGCACTGGGCCCCAAGGAGGAGTGTCAAATGCCATGAGCTGAGGAATGAAGTTGTGAGGGCTGACAGCACTGTCTGCCTGACAAGTGCCATCAGGGAAGCAGTGGCCCGGTCCTCAGTGCCCCACGTATCTTCTCCCCTCGTCCCCTGGCTTTTTGCACACTGAGGACCCTGTGTTCAAGGAGCAACTTCACACTGCCATTTATATCTGCTCCTGACTCTGCCACCTCAACCTCAGTTGCCATTTCCCTTGGCACGGTGTAACATCCCTCCCTGGCTCATCCTGCTGATGGCAATTAATAAGTTTACTGGTTTCAGTCTAAGCACAGGCAAAGATCCTCCTCTATGCCTCCTCTTCATACCTGCACCCTTATCTGCTTCATCTTTGCCTGAAGAGTTGGAGAGCTGCCCAAATTTTCCCTGTTTAAGCTTTGCTGTGTGGCTGCCAGGACTGCCAGGACCTTTTCTTCCCTCACCAGCTGGCCCCTTCAGGAGATGAGGGACATTCAGCCTACCTTGGTGAGTACATGGACTTACTGGGTGCCTCCGGCCACTGCTGAGGTCAGAGATGCTCAAGTACACGTGTCCTTGCCGTGACACAGGTTTGTGTCCCAGCCCATCTGCAAGAGCTGGCTGTACCGTGACACAGTCCATTTCGCGTGGGCCTGTGGCAGCAAGACAGCCGGAAAGCAGGGGGACTGGTGGGGACCTCTGTCCCGAGGGATTTAGGCAATACCTCTAGTGAAGACCTTTTGTCACACTGAGATGAGGCACCAGAGACATCACAGCAGTGCTACACCCGACACAGGGTGACAGCCATGCTGTTGCCAACTTAAACAGACCCATATGCCATGATGGCTTCAGATTGACTCTGATTTTCTTTACCAGTCTGGGTGTTTTGCACTTGTGATGACAGAGCAGAAGTGGTGAGGTGCTGGGTACCACTGGCACAGGCAGTGAGGGCTCAGGACCCCTCTGCCTTCCAGATGCTGAGCGGGAGGATGAGCATCTCACACTGCCCCAAGCCCCCACGCTGTCCTTACTTGCAGATGCCAGCCAGCTGTGCTTGAGCACTGCTCGGGGCTCTCTGGGGACATGACCCCCTGGCTGAGCTCCTCAGAGCATCCCTGTGCCTGCTGGGAGCAGGTAGGTCCCCCCTGCGGTGACATTAATGCAGCAAATCGCAGCAGTGCTCAGCCCCTCAAACTTCTTCCCCCATCAGCAGAAGTGAAATGAAATTGCCTCCGCTGCTGGCTCTGGAGTGAGCTCATATCTCTTGGCCCCTAATCAGGGCAGATATGAAATTTCTTATCTGTTAAGTAAAACGGTGCTGCACTTCAATCCATCCAATTATTTTTTCCAATAAGTGTGAGTGAGGGGGCTGGCGGGGATGGCTGGGGGAACTCACACAGTCAGCGGTGTGCTGGCAATGGGGGGGCCCTGCCCTGGAGGGGACCTCAGCCCAGCCCCCGCCACAGGACCAGCTAAAAGCACACCAAAGCACGTTATCTCCCAACCAGCATGACCCAGAAAGGGACCTGAGGTGGGGTGCTGTGGGGGTCAGGCTGTCAGGCAGGACCTTTGAAGCTTGCTGCCCACCAAGGACATGTCCAGGAACACTCCCCTGCTGTGGCCACAGCGTGGTCCCCTGCCTTTGGCGCAGAGTGGGGGCACTGCAGGCTGCAGGTGCTCTGATCCACATGCTCAAAGCAGAGATAACAGGTTCTCCATCAAACGTTGGTCTGCCTTCAAGGCCAGCAGAGCTGTCCTTGAAGACCTGTCCAGAGGAGACCCATCCACCTCCAAGGCGGGGAGTGTGTGTCTGTGCTCAGCCCCAGAGCCTGGGGACCACCTCTAGCAAACACTCAGCCAAGACCATGGGAGCCAACCCAACAGAGACAGCAAAAGCCAATGGCAATGAAGCAGCTTTCCTGTCCTGGGTCAGAATTGAGCCCCATCCAACAACATCCAATGCCTGGATCACCCAGCTCCAGCATTTCTCCATTCCTGGCAAGGCAGCTATACACCTCTCTTCTTCCTTGCCCCTTGGATGGACATCAGCAATAGTGGGGTTAAATGTGAGGGAGGATCAGAAAAGCTGACCTGGCCACATGCAGCATTGATGTGTGGACATCTGGAAGCTCCAGATATAGATGGAGACACAGAGGCAAGGGAGGAAGAGGAGGGCAGAGGAGAAGGAAGAAAGATGGGACCAGAAAGTGGGAGAAAGGACACAGGAGCCCTGCAGAAAGGAGAAAAGGGAGATGAGCCAGAGGAAGAGCTCTTGAAGGAGAAGTAATAGGAGAAGTTAGCAAAGGAGACATAAAAATGAGACAGAGTCATCTCAGAAGAGTCCTCCCTGCATTGTCCTGCTTGCAGTCACGCTGGGGAAGCAGCCCTGGCATCAATTTACCGGGTGCTGCAATGGCTGCGGCCCCTCTCCATTACCCCTTTAGCCATCCCTGCACCCCAAGACAGTGGCTGGGACAGGGTAAGGCCTCCTTTCCTTGGCACTGCTCTGCAGGCTGAGCAAGCTCCCTGGGAGGAGTGCCTTTAGCTCGGGCTACCACAGCAGTGGGGCTAAAGATAGGGTCGGGGACAGTGCCATCTGCCACCAGGGACTTGAGTGACCTTAGGTGGTCAGGGTAGCCCTGATAAGGTTTTGCTTCCCTTCCCCTCGTGCCTCATCGCTCGCTCACTGCCGCAATCCCCCAGCATCCCACAGTTCTCCCAAATCCTCTGCATCGCTCCCCCCACTCCCCCAGCCAGGGCTCCCCTGTCCCAGTGGCTCTGCCAAAGCCGTTCCTGGGCCATGGTCCCCAACTCCTCTAGCCCTTATGGGGGTCACCTTGCAGGGACAGGGTGCTGTGCAGTGTCCTGTGCATCCTGGGCAGCAGGCGAAGGGTGCCAGTTCTCCCTGCAGTCTCCTGCATCCTTCCCAGCACCTCACTGGACCCAAAAAGTTCATATGGGAACCAAAGCCTCTCTTTTGGGGGTTAGGGAACAGGCACCAGCTACAGCTTTCACTGCTAAACTCTGTGTTTCCAAGCAGGCAATGGTGGAGGCTGCAGCGTGCCAAAGAACCGGGACATCCCCTGTGACTGCAGCTCCCACAGCAAGCATCTTCACAGGCTGCCACACCAGCAGCAGAAAAAGGATGTTCAGATGGGGCGAGGGAAACAGCCTCTGCTAGCCCTGCTGCCCTCCCCGAGCCACCGGGCTCCCTGCCGCCTTCGCAGGGTCTGTGCCATTTGCCTGAAAACAGCCAAAACTCTGGGACGGCAGAAGCCAAGCCTCAGCTTCACGAGATGACAGCTATTTTTTTCTTTTCCCCAACCTTTTAATAATGCCAGTAAGATGTGCAAAATAATTCAATGCACTTCAGCAGTTAACATGCATACAGTCACCAGTTAATTGGGAAACCGTTCTCAGGGAGGGATTTGCAAGCTTCTGCGTTAGCAGGGGAGGAAAGAGAAGCCTGTTAATTTAGGGCAGAAAAAGTTGATTATATCTAATTGATAGAAATAGCGATTGGCAGCTTTTTTCTCTAAACTTCTGAATTCTCGACTTTGAGTGAAATATGGCGTCTTTCCTTTCTGACTGAGGTTGTGTGAAAAGTTTGGGAAGAAAAGCCAGCATCTTTGCTCTCTGAGATAAGGCAGGAGGGTAGGAACTCTGCCTGGGACCAGCAGCCCCGGTGGGACGCTCGGCACTTACCCTGAGCTGACCCCAGCAGGGAAACCTCAACTAAATACCTGTTGGACTCAGGGAGCAGGTGCCTGAGCACCTTGAGACCACCTTGGAAAGGCAGCCTTGGTCCTGGGAAAAGCAACGCTGGGCGATGCAGACTTTCTCCGAGGTGGTTTCCACCATTTTCTAAAAGGTTTTCTCTATTTAAAATAATTTTAGCTGCAAAATGGATTTGCTCTTGAATCCTCTGGCTGAGAAGCAGGGAAATTAATACAATAAAAATGTAGCTATGCAGAGCAGTTCTCCGCTGACCTCTCAGCCTTCCTCTGATGGCAGGCTTTGAGTCTGAATGGGATTAATTGGGTTTCCTTCCCCATTAAAGAGGCAGGCTTCTGCTCACCCCCTGCCCGCCTACGGCTGAGCCGAGCTTACGCCGTGTCCTGCCCAACACGGCTAACACTGCCTGGATGGAAAAAAGGGCTGGAGAAAATCTAATTTTGGGGAATAGGTGACTCCTCATTTTCTGTGATCAAATTACAGCCTGGGGGGGCTCATTTTGACCCAGGGTCATGCAGCATCCCTTGTCCTTTAATATCTCTGGGCACTTCACCAGAGCATCTCACAAGGAG
>KZ505750.1:0-28885 GCA_002844005.1 Limosa lapponica baueri | reverse complement strand
AATGATTCAATACCTTGAAACCTTAGGCCAGTTCACCTGGTGGGAGAGCACTCCAAATGTTAAGGGAAATATCCCATGTACTGGCTTAATTTCAGACAGAAACCCCATATACACCATCAAAAGTAGCCGAACAGCTACGAACAGGCTTGGCCCATGGAAAACAGACCCAAAGTGAGGGAGACAGCCTATCACCCCGAGAGACCAGCCCGAAAAAAGAGCTGAAACACACACATGTTGCAAAAACATCTCTTTTTTGCCCACAGCGCTTGCCGGTAAAGGTCCTCCTGACGTGACATTTCAAACAATTGCATTTTAGACCAGCCCAGCTCAAGAGCACACAAGGGAGGCATCGCTCTGGGCTTCACTCTAAATAATGCATGTGGGTTGCTTCACAAAATAACTGCGGGTGACGTCCCATTTGTCAGCCTGGTGGCGCCACGTATGTGATGGCCCCTCGGCTGCTGCTGGCAGGGGCATCCTCATCCGGAGGAATCAAGGCCACAGTGTAAGAGCGTTCACATTGTCAGGTAAAGCGGCACGCCAAGAACTGTGGTCCTAAATCTTAAAAAAGGAGGTTTAATGTGAAATAATTTGCTTTAATCAAATATAAAAAAAGGACGTGACCTCTGGCTAGTAGCCACTCCCAGATAATGCCCAGATTAGGGATCGCATGGGCCTGATGCTCCAAGTCGTGTCCTCTCCTGCTGTGCTTAGAGGTTATTCAACCTTAATACACTTTCTTCCCCCCCAAAAAAGGGTGCAGACGTGGACAGCCACACTGCACTGATTGTCTTTACCCCTCCCCAACCACAAAAGTCTTTGGCAAGGTGGCCAGAGCTGCCTCCACCCATGGCAGTGCACAGCAGCCATCTCAGAAACTGCTCATTCTCCAGCAGTGATGCTGTGGGGCCGGGACCCACGTCCTGTACCAGACCGGGGGCAAACAGGCCCCAGAGAGCCCATTTTCATGAGCAGGAGCTGCACTCCTCCTGCTGTTTACAGACACATGGGGGTTCAGGAAAATGCTAACCACTGGCTTGTCACTTTGACAGCAATGTTTTCTTGATGGCCTGTCAACTGCTGATAACAGCATCGTCCTCACGCTTAGGAGCACAAGTCCCAGCATAATAAATCCCACGCTCTTGTCTAAGGTTGAGTGGCGGAGAGAGACGAAATTGGGTCATTGCTGCTGCAGATTTGTCGGCCAAGTTGGGGGCACATTCAGCAGGAAGCTGGTGGCTTGCGAAGGCTCTAATCCCGCAGCTTTGATGGGTCTCACAAACGTATCATGGCAATGACGAGTTGCTGGGCTGGGGCAGCGAGGTGTGCAAATCTCTGATGGCAAAAAGCAGAGAGGAAACAACCAACATCAACATCCTCTGACGCGAGCACAGAGGAGGGACTGCTTCTCCGGTTACCATGATGGCTGGTCAAGAAGCACTGGGTTTGATGCAAACCATGCATTAGAAAGCAGATTCAGGTAATGCTTCTGCACACCCCAAGGAAGTAATTTCATGAAAGGATGTGTCCTGCACTGAGGGTCGAGGCAGAATCAGGAAAGCAGGTGAAGAAAACACCTGTCTCCTGCCTCGCAGAGCCAGAGGGGAATCAGTGCAGTAAAGAGCAACCTGGTCATATAAATTTTTACAGCACTGGGGGCTTCCCAAGGATTAAGGGTAATTGTGCTTTTGGAAAGGCAATGGCTTTGATTAGAAACAGCTTTCAGAGTATGCTCTGTCCTACCTGATGAACCCCTTTGCCTATTAAGGCTGTTTCACCCGTGTACAAGGGCAATCAGTAAGTGAGAAGAGGCCTATGGACACAAGAACTTTGTTTTCTGAAATGGCTGAGGGTGCATTTTCAGGGCTAAGTCCAACCAGCCCTGGAGCTCCACCACCAATCCTAATCAAGTCATCTGTTACTGCTGCAGAATCCAGATGTAAAAATCTCTGAACTGGTGTGCCCTGCTTTAACCTGGCCTTAGCTTCAGACACCCCTCTTTCTGCTACACTGGTCTACCCCAGGATGGCAAGGGTTAAAAAAATTATTTTATATGGCAGACATTTCTTTTTCTACTTGCCCAGGCATGTTTCAGAGGAGATCCAAAGACCGCAGTCTCTGATGGTCTGTACGGACTTTGAATCTTATGGGCTCTGATCTATAATAAGGGCTCTGAATCAGAGAGCTGTTCCCACTGTGCATGTAGGCTATTTCTGCTCCTTATAATTGTTTCCTGTGCCCCATGATGTCCATCACTGAGTTCACGTCCAAAATTGTTTTGATAGTCAGAAGACAACCAGGAATAAATACAGCATCCCAGGAAGAGAAGTGGGGGCTGAATAACTAGAGCTTTGGGTGTGCATCCTTGAAGGAGAAGAATGGGTTGGGTTATAGCTTCATACAGTGAATGAGCAGTGTGCACTCTGCATGCTCGTACCAAAAAAAAATAATAATGAGATGGCGTAAGAACTGTGGAGATTTTGGAGAGACTGTAAATCCAGGGGAATAACCTCTTTTTTATATATTTATATATTTTATTTATTATATATACTCCTCTGCAAGTGGCCAGGATTTCAGCAGCACAGAGCTGTGCTAAGCCTAGGAATGAGAGCCCAGGGAGCCAGCAGCACGGGTCTGCACTCTGGTGGTGTCTTCCTTGGGGTATAAAGCTTTGAGCAAGAGGCTGGACAAGAGTATATGTGTTTATAAACCACTAGAGCCTGCCTCATATGAAATAAGGGTCCTAGGAGCTTGGGTGCAGCCAGACCCCACGTAAAGATCTGTAGCTTTCAGATTCACAAGCATAAGTATCAATTTATCAACTTTTTATAGAGAATTAGGCACATATGAATGAACCCACTGAGCCTCCAAAATACAGCATTTGCTCTCATTCCAGAAATTCAAGTCATTTTGGAATAAGCTCTTTCTTTCACAGGGATTCCTGAAATACAAAAAAAAAAAGTCTTGGAAGTTTTCCACTGTTTCATTCCTCCCTACAAAGATCAGGGCAAAGCTGACCGAAACTATACTGCATAGTAGAGCCAGCACCGCTTCTTTGAGTTGGCCCTCTTGAGAAGACACTGAATCGCTCACTCTGTTACTGGAGATGTCCGGAGATGTTGGTTCTAGGTGTCTGTCCTTGACAGGACCTCCACACCCTTGGGCCACTGCCATGAAGATGACCTGCCACAAAGATGACCCGCCATATGCATGTCACACCACATCCATGCAGAGAGATGTGCACGCTTTCTAGAGAGGAAAGAAAACAGAGGACCAGCCTACGTGCTCCTCAGAGCCAACACAACAGCAACCACTGGCTCTTTGTGTCTCGCACCTGGTGGCCGGATGCCCAGTGGCTTTGCATGGAGAGTGGTGGAGAAGCATTGAAATGAGGAGTGTGTGGTGGCCTCCTGGACCAGCTCAAGAAGTTTCCTCTCTGCCACTGAAGGCACTTGCTGGGAGGTGCATCTGACTCAGCCAAAACAGCCCATGTGTGACGGCGGACCTCAGTTTGCAGCACCCAACCTGGAAACTGTTATGAAGACGAATGGTGCGCGTCACATCAAATCAGCACCTTAGCAGCTAGCAGCGGCTTAGCAGAAAGATTTGTTCAAACAATGAAGTGAGCCCTGTGTTCTTCAGAAGGAAGAGCATCTGTTCATGAACGCTTGACTAATTTCTCATTATCTTATCGAAACAGCTTATACCACTGGAAAAGCATCTCCAGCACGGCTAATGTTCAGCCAACAGTTGCCTACCTGTTTTGATTTACTGAGATCATCAAGAGTGACACACACAATGTACAAACAGTATTTCAAGAGGAGAGACAGGTAAAAACCATTTGAAGAGGAGAGACAAGTGAAAACCGCTCCTTTAAAGCGAGGACAAACAGAATGAGCAGGAGCAGAGCTGGTGGCTCTGTGTGGCCTAACCTGTAGCCATGGCCAAGGTGAGATGCTGGACTGGATTTGTCCATGGGCTGCTTGGATCAACTTCCAATAAACGTACCTGCTCCCTGGGGTCTGGGTAAGGTGAAGGTGGGAGTTTCTGTGTGGGGCTCTGTGGGCTATGCCTGTCTCTCATGGCTTTTGTCATGCCATGGTCATATCCATCACTGTGTTGGTCTGCTCTGTTGGCTTCCCCACTAAAGAGTTGCTCCCCTTGGACTTCCACACCATGCTGTGTGCTGTGCCCAAGGACCAGCCTCTGCCTGTGCTTCCTGGAGCACTCTGGAGGCAGAGTCAAACTTTGGGCTGAATTTTACATAACAAACTCCAGATCTGCAGTGAAAAGGTTTGTTACTGCTCCCACCGGGAGACTCAAGCTCAACTATGGTTGGTGCCTGGGGCCAGTCCTCTTCAGTGATATTTTCCTTCAAAGCATAAAGGGGGGGGGGGGGGGGGGGGGGGGGGCACTCTGCTTGTGTCCCTCTCACTCATTACAGAGCCCAGTGATTTGTTTCAGCTTCTCCATCTGTGTCACAGAGATAAAGCGATTTGCCTATCACTGCAGAGCACTTGGCGATGGCTGGGTGGAAAGCGCTCTGAGAGCCAGCCCTCACCTTGCTCCAGCTGTAACATCACGGCTCCCCGAAGGAGCTTAGCCGGGGGACCTGGCCCTTTCTGCCATCCTTCATCACTTTTGCATCTGCTGGCACGACGCGGATGCTCCCCGAGCACACTGGAGCTCCACGGCTGTGCCTGCAGGAGAGCTGGAAAAATGAAATATGCCTGGGGTGTGAGGGGAGGAGGGAAGGGGCAGGGAGGGAACCGGTGCCTGCTATTTCCACATCTCAGGTCTTTCATCATCATTACAGTTGTAAATGACAGTATACAATTTACCGAGAGATAGAAGTGAGGAGGAAGCAGAGGGGAGAGGCTGGAAGAGGAAAGCGAGAAGAGGTAGAGAGCAAAAAGTAAAAGAAATACAGGCACAATTTAGGGAAATAAAACAATGAGCACAAAGAAGAACAGTGCCAGACTTTGGAAACAACAGAGGGAGAAAAGGGAGGGATGGAAAGAAACAGGATCTGGCAGGGCAACAGGGGAGATAGAGAACAGTTCTCTGGGAATTAGCTGGAAGAGGCAGAAGCTGGCTGTTTCCCTGGTGCTCAGGAGTACTGATGGTTTATTGATCGAGGGAAACTAACATATTTCATTCAGCAATATTTCACGGCTGGGAAAGGCAGCTGATGTTTGGGAGGAGAGGGAGCGGGGGCTGTTGGCAGCCTGCCCTCTGGCTGCAGGAGGCGGCGGTGCTCGTAGGGTTAAATCTGGGTGGCAGAATGGAGAGGGAGAGAACAGGGATTTAAGAGTCATCCAGCCTGATGGGACAGCTTTTAGAAACAAAAATAAAGGAATTAACAGATGCAGAGAAACGCAAGGGACAGAGAAAAATCATTTGTCTAAGATCTGGCAGAGCAGGGCTTCTCGCAGAGGGCAAGCAACCACCTAAAGCTACAGCCTGTGAAAAATGCACTCATATTTACTTGAAGAAATATTTTCTACTTATATAAGCCTCATGAAAACGCATACAAAATCACATCATCCACAAATACAGGCAGAGAATCTAAGATTCCTGCACTGAAATTAAAGTGGCCTAAAGGACAGATCCAAGGCAGTTTGGTTCATGTTTGAGGGTCAGAAAATACTATGGTATCTGGGGTTCAGCTCCCTGATCGAGGCGATTCATTTTCTTTTGGGCCAAATGTCTTTAACCCTGTGACTTGATCCCAGCCCTCAGCCTGCACAAGCACCTGGCTCTCCTGCTGCAACGTGGCATGGTCCTCGCAGAGTCCACCTGGCCAGCCTCTTCCATTTAATTTCTCTCTCTTCCAGCTTCCGAGCCATTTTCTCTTTCCAGCAATCCACAGTTTTTTTATCCTGGCCACTAACGTCAGGCTCTGAGCACCAGCTCTCCCTGCCAGCTGCCTGCCTGCTGCCAGAAGGGGCTGTGTCTCCTGGCAGGTAACTGCAGACCCTTGGGCAACTTCTCGGGGAGTTCTCTCAATGGCTCAGTCAGTGTGGATTTTGAACCCCAAAGTGCCATCAGATGCCAGCGGTAAGTCCCAAGCAGCCCATGGGGCTTTGCATGAGTGTGAAATGAAGCACAGGCTGTGTCGGGGATGGAGGGTCTCACTGGGTGAAGCGCAGAACCGGGGCTGCTTTTCTTCAAGAAAATGGTGGCCTCTGGTTGACTTGGGGCATCTTGGGTGCCCTCCTGCCATGCCAGCAGAGGCCAAAGTGCCACAAAGGGGATGGAGTTGGACATGGCTGCTTAGCACATCGTCCAAAGCCAGGCAGCATGCTGAAGGAACGTCAGCATCAGCCACCCAGGATGGCTCCCACGTTTGCCTGCCGCCCTCATCCTCCTTTCACATGGGCAGTGATGTCTGCCGTCAGTCCAGTCTCTGGGATGCTTCTAGCTCAGAAGGGTCTCGAGAAGCTGAGCACCACCCAGCTCCCCAGGCAGATGCCACAGTATCCCGGTGTCAGGGATGCAGCTGAGGTCCTTGGAAGGGCCACCTGCGACAGCCCCCACAGCTAGTAAGGAGCTGTGGTAGCTCACTCACATGCACAGAGTGTTTTCTCCTTTGCACCCCCAGCCTCCAAAAGCAGGGAAAGGTGGATGGTCACCACTGGACCCCCAGCTCAGTGGAGCTGTTGGCTTCTCCCCCTGTGCAGGACAGGCGGCGGCTTCTCCCCACTGATGGCTATGCTGCTCCAAGGCTTTTCCTTTTTCTGGCTTCAGGGAATGGCAGATGGACACAAAACAGGCTGGGATGGCAAGAATGAGCCCTGCGGGATCACAGTGACCAGACAGCCTGGTGATCACATCATGGCTGAGGGCTGAGCTGATGGGGACAGCAGGTGGGGGAAGCACCTGCAGACAGGAGCCATCCCGTGTCTGGGTGGGTACATGAAGGAGGTTGAAGGAAGGAGAGAAGGTGAAGCAAGGGCATTAGCTGGGCATTTCGCAGCAGATGTAGCTCCGTGCTGCCTCTTCGCCTGCCCTCCTCTGCCTCAGCACTGGGGCCCTTGGAAAGGAGAAGGAGCTATGGAAGCGAAGTTGGAGGGGGCCCCACCAGCTCCACAGCCCCCCATGACCTGGTACCTCATGTTCCCAGTGGGCTCCAGGACCTGGCCTTAAATTGGTGGAATTCCTCAGCCTCTGCAATGAGGCACTTGTCCTGACTGCAGTCGTTTGCACTGGCTTTTTACACAACTCTTAATGAATTTCAGGGTTTGCCCCTTGTAGAGCCTGGATTAAACAGAATTTTAATGAATATTAAGAGTAATACCTTTAATTGAAAGATAGCCTCCATCTGAGGTGAAATCTTGGCTCTGCAGGAGTCAGTGAGAAGCTTGCCAATAACTCACTTGAGCCAGGATTGTACCCATTAGTGTTCAGGGCAATTTCAGGGCTGTAGCTTTTTCACAGCTTTAAAGAGAAAATGCCACAATTTGTTGTAATAATGCAGGTCTCTTTAATGAGCAAATTAAAGGAAGTTGGTGCAGAGCAGGAGGGAAAAATGGGATGGTGAGGAGAATGCTAAAAACTTACCATACCAGCGGGTTGACATTCTTCCTGTGATGCTTCTCCCTCCAGTGTAGGCACCTTCATCCAGCCTCCATCCCTTGCCCTGCACACCCAGCCCTTGTCCAAGACTTACCAATCTGTTGTGCCTGGCAGGCTTGATCCACCTGCATGGACAGCCCTTGGTCTAATCCAAGTGATGGTCAAAGTCATGTCTTCAGGGTCCCAGCTCTGCAGCTCCCAACCATGCTCCTTTATCTCTGCCTCCTTCACCCCATGCCCAATGGCACCTGCTTCCGTCACCATGATGTGGCATCAATGGCTTTCTCTCTGTTGACTTCTTGAATCAGGTTAAAACTTCTCATCCTCACACCCCTAATTTTATTCTTCCTCTCTTTTCTGTGTAGCTCCTGATTGCCATTCTTGATCTCCTGACCGCTTTAGCTCCGAGCTCTCCTGAAGGCACTTCTCCTGCGGCTGGCTTGTGCCATTATGTGCAGCATCGCAGATATGCACCCCACATTTCCCGCTTTCGTGTCCATGCAATACCTGCTGCCAGCGAATTGATTGTCACTGGCATCTCTGTGTGTTAGAAAATGGTGTTTACTGAAGTCCACGCTGCAGCCACGTGAGAAACAAGAATAATACCAATGGTGCAGCAGCAATCTTCCAGGCCCAGACCTTCTTGCTGTATAGTAGCACTGCTGAAGGAGCAGAGTAGGCTAAGGTGAGGACAGAGATTTGACAAGAAGATTTGGCAGGCAGCTCCTATGCAGATGGAGAACAGGACTTTAGGACATCCACAATAAACATTGGTGAAGGCTTTAAGGACTGGTGAGGCCAAGTCAGTCAATCCACTGCTTTAAAGGCAATAGAAGTGAAGATGATATGATCAATGCAGCTCCAGCCAGCAAGCCAGCATGCTGCTGCTTCCAGAACAACCTGCAAGGCGCAATGGAGAAGACCTGTGGAGAGGGAATTACAATAATTGAACCAAATGGCCATGTGGGTGTTTACTGCTCTCGCAAGGTCATCAGGGGGTGCAGTAAATCTGGGTAAAGCCTGTGCAAGCTGTGCAACTGGGGAAAAAAAAAAAACAGAATACTTTTTGGTACCCCACCTCCCTGGTTTCCAGGACCGGCAGAGCTGCTGCAGGACCCCAGGCTTCAAAAGCATTCTGGTGTGGCACACAGTACAGGGGAGCAATACCCAGCTGTGAAGTATCTGGTCAGAGCAACTTTGGTGTGTTGACACATCAATCTGGAGCAGGGGGTTGCTTTTAAAAATGCAGGACCTTCAAACAGTTGTGAGATGCTGACATTGGGAATGATGTCTCGCCACGTGTCCTGGAAGTGCTGTTGTTATGAGGTGACCCTGGCTGGGACAGCTCAGTCCAGAAGCTACATGGTCATTTTGGTCCTCAGACTTACCGGCTCAGGCCCAGAGCTGAGTTTCCATCATCTCATGGGTTGTGGATGAGGGCAGCATCCTCAGTCATGGACCAGCTCTTACCTCCTGCACCCCAAACCATGGGGAGACCCAGGCGCTTCCCTCTGTTGTCCTTCTCTGCCCCACTCTGGGAGTCTCCACAGCCAGCACAAGAAATCCACCTCCTACACATCACAAAATCTCCCGTCTGCCCTGCAGAGAGCGCTGCGTGCACGGATCCCTCCGGTTGGTGGAGGAAAGGGGCTGGCAGGCAGGCCCCTTCAGGACAGCCGTGATACTATTTAGGTTGATGGGTTTGGCATGCTGCCTTAGAAATGCATCGATGGCTTTCGGAGAGCCAGAGGGGCTTATAAAATGTTTTTATTTTGTATTTTCACCTCTTAGAAATGTGCTTATGAGTTTGCATCTTTAAATGTCTTACAGATAACAGTATCTTAAGTCAATTGATTATGGCACAGTCCCTCCAAACTGATACCATTAATGTCACAGCCTGGCACGCTCAACACCTGAAATACTTTCCTCTTTATAAACAATCTCTATTCTGAGGCTGAGGTAGTTATTGGTACAGCTAAATCTATAACTCTGAGAAGAGACCAAATAAAAAAAACCAAGCAGCTGCACAGACTTCATGCACAGTTGGCTGTTACAGCCGAGCATCCACAAGAAAACAAATATATTGGCTACTTCTCCTTAGATTAAAGCTCCCCACCATGGCCTGCCTCTTGTGAAAGTACCTCGGAGCTAGTCTGAGTCAGTGTGGTACCAAAATGGTTGCAGATGCTGTCCTTGTCACAGGTCCAGCTCAGGGGTTGTCCTGGGGTTAGAGAGGCAAAGCTGAATGGGCAATTTATACAACTGCTGTTTCCCTCCGAACCCCACTGCTATTGTATTTTTGTCTCTACCTCCAGGCAATCTCACCTCCCAAGGTTTGTAAGCCTCTTCCTCCTGTTAATCCAGCCCCTGCAAGGTATTTCGGCAGCTGATGTGAATGATTATTGGCCTGCTATGGATTTCAGATGGTGCATCAGTGCCACCCATGACAGCTCTTGCTCTTTAGCAGGGAGAGCACTGTCCTTGTCCTGCTGCAATGATTGAGAGGGAGCTTCAATTATAAGCACCTATTTTGGTAATTCATTACTTTCCGTACAGATACTACCCTTTGAGATGCATTTTCTTTTGTTTCCTTCAGCCTATAGGTGGTATATTTTGTAAAGTTTGATAAAAATCTGTTTGGCTGGTCTGTAGTATTCAGATAGGAGGGGGTAAAGTGGTTTTAGCGCCACAGATATCTTCCAGATTGTGTTTTTTCTCTTCCTGCAGTTTGATATGGTAACTCCAGCACATCCCTCAGCTACTCTGCTCGCACCCAGGTCAAACACTGTCATTATGCTGGAGGACAATTTGGTTATGAAGAGCTGTTTTAAGCTGATGGCAAAAGCTTTAGCAGACCCAGAGCCTAGAGGAGCCATTGCCCTGAGAACATGGGACTCCATAGATGTCTGTAAGAAGTCACTCTTGCTATAAGCACATCTGCCTCTGCTCTGCACCAGGGCTTCCCACCCATCTCATGGACCAAGCTCTACAGAGCCTTATCACAAGGCAGGTCTGAGAAGGAGGGGTGTTTCCCAGTCACACAGAGGTGATCACCTCTTGTGGTACCCAGCCTGTGACCTTCTGCAGCCTCCAGCAGTCGCTTTAGGGACTGCTCATTGCAATCCCCCATGGATGGTTCCAGCCCTGAATGAGGGTGGAAGCTCTGCCAGCACTGAAACAAGGCAACTGTGGCCAGCAAGTGACATTGGTTGTGCCTCAAAGGCCACAGTGTTCCTCTGGGAAGTGAAATTATGCTAACAACAAAACATAGCTGTGGTGTAGGAGCCTGAAACCATTCCCCTGGTAGTCCAGCGCATCCTCAGCTCATATCCCAGAGCTGCGTCTCTCCCATTTTTTCCCTATGCCAGGTTGTTCCTGGGGGTCTCCTCGCCTTCACCTCCCGTTTCCTGGCAATTTCTTTCCGCCACTCACCAACTTTCAATATAATCTGAGCATTTTGTCACGAAAGCAGAGGCAATAGCCCCTGAGTGCTCCCTTGAGTGGGCTCACTGCACTCCAGCTGCCCCAGCAGACTGAAAACAAACCCCAAAACAGCCTGACCAAGCTCACGGGGCAGCAGCGAGGCTTAGATGCTGGAGAAGGCTATCGTGGCCAGGGGAGGTAGCATCATCCCAGAGCCTCGCCACCTCCCTTGGCCAGGTGCAATGGCCTGAGCCCACAAAAGCTGCAGCTGCTGCCCTCAAAAAATTGAGGTTGTCCTCAATTAGTTGCCATTAATTCATTCCCTGACTCTCCCTGTATTTCTCCCTCCCTGATTCATCCATCCTTGTTTTGCATCTCCTGCTGGCCATTACCCCTCCACCTCTGCCACTCCAGACTCCTCCAGACTCCAGGCTCCTGTTTCTCAGGGAAAAGGGTCAGTGCTGGCGCCGGTCCCTGGCAAGTATGGGCAAACCAAGAGGCTTGGTGGGACACAGCCTGGTCTGGGTGATGCTGGTGGAGTGGCTCAGACTGCAGGAGCTGACGTCCATGGCTTGCTAGCAAGGATTTACACAGATCAAAAGATTTGTTGGGAGGATGCTGAGGGGGGCATAGGGTTATTGAAAAGGAATCTGAGGTCTTTCTGTGAAGAGACAAAAATGGAAATTTTGACCTTGTCTGAAGATCAGAAATGGGCTGCAGAGCCCGGTTTGACTTTAATGAGCTGTGAGCAGAAGAAGGGCCTCTCTGGAGGTCCCTGCCCTCAATTTATCCATTTTCTCCCTATTAAAACCATAGCACTCCCTGGGGATGGCAGCTCCAAAGCCCATCTCATTTTGTCATTTGAATGAAGTGTTTGATCTGAGAATTATTATTATTATTATTTAATATTTGATGGCTGATAATGCCTTTGGCACACAGCCAGAGCACATGGGCGAGACAAGTCCCCGGCCCAAGGCTTTAGGACCAGGATTCCAGCTTCCAGTTAGTCAGAGGACACCAGAATGCTGCTCTTAATGAAAAACGATGTGACGCATATGTGGTATGAGTCATTATAATGTTAACTACTGTTACTTCTAGCCCAGACATCACCAGGATCGCTTTCCTCCCCAAAGATGATTCATGTGCCTCGTGCATGACAGTTCAGCCATTTTTTTGCTTATTCAAGTGAATTTCAATATTTTTTAAGTGTTTGGGGGGCAAAGCCCTTCTGTTCCTGTTTGCCGAGCTGAATTTCCTTAAAATGTTCACGAGCGGTTTCCCAGAGGCTTGTTGCCAGGAAGGAGGAAAAAAGGGAGAAGCTCTGAGATCTGCAGGTCTGTGTGCACGGGGGTTTGCAACAGGAGGCTCCCCCGGCACAAGGTCCTCTTCCCCACCCCAGCCACGAAGTGGAGGTTGCCCCATGCACCCAGCTGCCCACGAGCCGAGCACAAGCCCTCAGGAGAGGGCAGGGGGATGCTGGAGGGTCTGCAGGGGGATGCTGGACGGTCTTCAGGAGGTTGCAGGATCCCACAGACAGGGGAGCAGCCCACCGCTGCCCCTCCTCTGAGCCAGCAAGGGACTAAGCATCAATGGGAAAGGTCCATGTGGTGCTCACACAGCTGCTCCTTGATATCTTCCACCTAACCCTGCTGCTTGTCTTTCATCTCAGGCTTCGGCAGCGTTGTACAGCTTCATGCCTCCTGCCAATAGCTGTGTGAGGAGCTCCCCAGGGCTCAGTCTGCCAGCCTCTAAAGACGCCGTATTCAGCAATTAGTCAGTGGGGGACCTGCTTTCAATCAGGTGACTGCCACCGCAGGTCATCGCTGCCTTTGCTGGGGTCGGACTTAAACCCTCAGCAACCACATCGTGGCATGGAGGCAGCCTGAGAGCCCCCAGCCGCTGTGGCTGCACGTGTCCCCACATGCACAGGCTGGGACACATCCTCAGTCAACACGGCCTTTTTTGGGCAGAAGAGGGCAACTCTGAAAAATGAGAGGGAACAGAAAAAAAAAAAAGTAGATGAACTTTTGAGGAAGTGAAGCATCGCAGATCAGGCTCTTGTGGGATTACAAGATTGAACCCTGTTGGCTCAAAGCCAGCTCTGGGACACGAGGAATTCACTCTCTGTCATCTTCTCTCAAAACACGACTCAATCCTGCTATTTTCTTCTTGCCCTCCAAGGCCCCGGGGACTAGTGGCTGCAGCTTGTACAAGCAGCAGAACCAGCCCTGGTAGCAGGATGGATGAATCATGTCCATCAGCCATTGACCTCACTTCCACCCTGATGGGACCAGGGCAAGCTTTGCCAGGCAAGCACGTGTCATGGACTTCTATTCTTAGGAAGAGTCATGTCAGAGTGAAATCTTCAATTTATGCCCTAAATTCAACATAATAGGATGCAGAAGTGCACAGCCAGGTCTCAAACACTCTGCCTTGCCCCAAACACATCTACATTTTATATAGCTGAAGCTCACTGAACTTTTTTGGTGCAGGCTACATGGGAGTACAGGTTTGGGGTCGTGTTTACTTAAGGTTCAGTGGCTTTTTCCCTTTGCTTTTCTTCATAACTCAGAGTTGCACCTTCAACAGCAATCTCAGCTCTGCCATTCAGTGACACCATCCAAACACTACATGATGGCACATACAACACATCAGGCTGGAAGGACCGTACCAAGGTCACCCATGGCAAACAGGTAGTCACACCAGCTCAGCTTTGTTTTTTTAAGAAAGTGTTATCTTTCACGGCCAGATTTACCACAAGGCTCCGGCTGCAGGCGAAAGCAGTCGAAGCATATGGACCAGCTATTCTGGGTTTAGAGCTGCTTTGCTTTGCCAGAGCGATGCAAAGCAGCTAGACAGCACACAGGGTTCCCTTCCCTATCCTGCTCATCCTCCAGATGTCCGCTATTTGCCTGAACACATCCTCTACATGACGTGCGTGCACCCATACACACCACCTCCTTCTCCCTCCTGTACATCCCACACTGCTCCCTGGCTCTCCCAGCCTACACCTCAGCTAGCTCTGCTCCAGGAGCATGAGCTCTGGATTTGGAATTCATAAAGACCTCTTGCCCTCATGAGGACTTGCATTTTTCCATAATGACCTCCTTGTCCTGTTGTCCTAAGTGGGACGGGCATCCAAGCTACTGTTCAGGAGAATGGGAGTTTCCTACGCTTGTGAGGAGCTGGAGATGATGCCACATACTTTAGACATCCGACAAGGCTCCCTAGATGAACCGAGGAAAAGGTCCCACTGGATGGCAGTTCACAGCATATCAACTGAGTGCTTAATTACTGCAGAACTCAGGTGCTGTGAATAGCTTTCCAAAGGCATCTGCCTTCCCCCAGCCATCATCTGCCGAAGAAAAGTGCCCGTATCTGAGCAGCCTGAATAGAGAGACCCCCACTTCAACACGGCCACACGAAACAGTGTCGGGGCCATGGAGAGCAAGTTGGGGGGAAGACGGGACTTCCCCGTGGATTTTTCCGCACTGAAGCGGTTTAGTCTTCAGCCTCCTCAGAAGCCGACGTTTACTGAGAGGGAGGAAAATGACACTAATCCCAGAAGGATGCTCTTCAAATATATCACAGACACGGGCTTCTCAGGAGCTTTAACTACACAGGAAGTTGGAGACATCTGTGTTATCAGGTGCTAATCATATCAGAGGCGTGATAAAATCTGATGTGGGGTGCTATGTTTTGTAAGGGACCTGCAGCTTACGCTTTGCTTACTGCTGCCTCCTAATTGGCCAGATTTCCTCATAAATGCTTAAAAACTTCATTCCACTCTCCAGGGCTTGGTGCTTCATTTTTACAGAAGACTTTAAATTTTTTTAACTGTATTTTTCACAATAAATGATCTGAATCTGTCTCCTAATTGAAAAACCTCAACTTATCCATAACAGCTGAGTCACTACCAACACGGTACTGTAATATTTTCATTATTTTCTGTATCACTCTATGAAAGCAATCTGACAGCATGTTGGGGTTTTTTTTTCCTCACCACTGTACATTAACCAGATGGTTTTCACTCTATTGTCCACAGATACACCCACATCTTTTTGTACCCTTCATGTTTCCAGTTAATTTGGAAATCACTAGTGATTATGAAGACTTGAAGTCGTTCCTTCCAATATGCTTTACCTTCTCCTTGTCCACGCTTAATTTCTTCTCCCATCACGTTGCCCAATTAATTAGATTTGGCTGATCCCTCAGACACTTCTCTCTCGTCTCTAGATTTCACTAATCTGATCATTTTTAATAGCTGCAAATGTAACTTTAATCTGTTCAGTGCTCTCCCGTCATCATAAATAGATACTTCAAATCCCCCCACTCATTTTGCTGGTGGAAGGGGCACTGTGTGCCCCTGACAGGCGGGTCCTGCCTGTTGTCCTCTTGTCCTGCTGATGCAGCCACCGAGCAGCAACGTCCAGTCGTCTCGAGTGTGATTTGTTTCCCTTTCATGGTGTCTCCGCTCTCTGTTTCTGCGTCTTTGAGGATCCTCTGCAGCTGAGTCCTCACCTTCACAGAGACCTTCCAATTATTGGGGGTTTTAATAGTTTCTGTCCCTTTCTGGTGAGAAATCTTTCATCTCAGCTCTCCGCTTGCAACTGTTTGGCAGGAGCTCAGGCTTTCAGTCTCGAGTCTCAAGTGATCTGGGGTTTTTTTTTTGGCCATCAATAAAGTAATGTTACCAAATTTGTCGTGGCGTATTTATCTGTTGCTATGTCTGTAGTTAGACGAAGCATGTGAAGCTCAGGACATATTGGCAGGGAGTTTTTAATGTTTGAGGGAACATAATCAAAAACAAAACCCCACCTTCCCATGTGAGGCAGTCCTGAAATACAAGCACAGCCTTTTCCTTGCGTATTTTACGTTTATGGCAATATTTTTTCTAATTATTTTTTGAAGAGGAGCATCATTTAACTGGTATAACAAGTACAATGTGATACTGTGTGAGCTAATATTTAAAGTAATGATATCTCATTTCCTTCTGCTGGATGGGCTCTTGCCAGAGGTCTCCCTTGCAGCTGAGAGCAAAGGGCCGTTTCGATATCCATTTGCCTTTCATTCATCCCAGTAGATGCATAAGAACAAGAAGTTTCAGTGGGGCGCAAGGCCCTGTGCATTTTGCTGCACTCCCTTCAGTGTCTGTCCCTTTTCCTCCTCTGGGAAGGAAAGTTTCTGACCAGCACCTTATTCTCAGTGCCCCAGAGGTGGTCCATCTCTGACCGACTCCTTCAGGTCACGCAGCCCTTTTGCCTCATGTCACCTCCCAGGGACACTGCCCCTCTCTACTCTGCACCGGCTAGCTGCAGTTATAAATCAAAGCCCCAAACCATGTCGCTTAGGCTGGTTTTCGCCATACCTCCATAAGCACTAGCACGCACATATAATATATGTGCATGCATGCATTTTTCTCAGAGCTGCCTGAGGTCGGAGAGATTTTGATTTGGGATGCTAATGTCGCCTTATCATCGTTAAAGCAGGAGAAACAGTGCTGCAGCTCTGCCGCTAAGTAGTGTATCTGTAAAAGTTGTCGAGGGCTAATCCCCCGCTCCACCGGGCCATTGCAGCGTCTGCATGTTAATCCAGGGATGTGAGTGGCCCCAGTGAAGGACCGAGTGGCTGCTCTGGGCTGAGGACAGCAGCTGGACGGGGACTGTGCAGGGGTGGCTGTGGTGGAGATGATGAGAACACTCACCGCAGTGGCAGGGCTGCCTCCACCAGCCATCCTCCCCGCTCATCTTCTGCCAGGCACTTTGGCACCTTGGCATGGCATAAAGCTGAAGCAGCTCTTCAGGCCTTGGCAAGCCATGGATGAAGATGCTTCATCCAGCAACCAAGATTTTCTTTCAGGCTCCCCCATGGCATGGAGAGAAAGGGTTTCAAGCCCATGTCTCGCTTCTTGCCACCTCCGCAGCCCCTCCAGCCTGGCCAAAAGGCTGTCTTTGTGTGATGAGGCCCTCTTTGTTTGCCTTTAATTAGTGCGTGCTGGCTGGACAGGGCTGCATGGGCTCTGATAACTGAGGTAAATACCAGGGCCGGGAAAGTGGGCAGCCAGCAGTGGACTGTGTTCCACCTGACCATGTCCCCACAGACTCCTAGGGGTACAAGGAAGACTTACGGGGACTCTCACCCAGGAAAGGCAATTGCCACCAATCCTCCTTGTTCCCAGCCATGCAACGGCAAGTCTCACTGCCTCCCCCGTATCCTCACAGAGCTGCAGCTCATCCCACACCCACCCAGGACTGGGGACCCAGGCTGTGCTTGCAAACACCCCGACATCCTGGAGCACGCACGGCCAGGGCTTTGCTTCCCACCCGCTGGGATTTCAGCTGGAGTTGTCAGAGAGCTGGAGGGGCCACTACAAGTCACCTGCTCTGTCCCTTTGCCCCAGAGCAGGGTGTCACATGCTGAGGCCACTCCCAAAGGATGCGTCCAACCTGGACTGATGAACCTTGGGTGATGGAGATGCAAAACTCCTTTTGTTGTGTCCCAAGCCCTTTCCTGACTACCCCACTCACTGGGGACATGGGGATGGACTATTCGCTTCTCAGACCCCCCTCAAGCTATGCTGGCTGGGTCTGGCCAACAGGGACACCTTTTCCCCAGGCATCTCTGTGTTCACAGCAGCAACTCTGCGCTCCAGCTGACAATCTGGAGACAGGCTGAGGCCCCCAGTCTCTAGCAGGTTCCTGCCCACACTCTAGCAGGTCCCCCCGGCTACACCAGGCTTCAGCCGTGTGCGAATCTGCTAGCATTTGTCCTGGTGCTGGGCACTCCTGAGCTGAGGAAGCCACTGGAGGGGCACTTGGGGAAATTTGGGGCAAGTGGGGAGACAGTGCAGGACTGCCAGAGTGTTGGGGATCAGCACAGGTGCCCTGGGGCATTGCCTGGGCAGGGGGGGTGGGAAAGATGGGCTGTAGTGTTGAGTCCCGCTGTGGTGGTGCAAACCCAGATTAACTCCATTAACCAGAGTGCTGCCCAGGTGTGTGTGAAGCAAATCAACAGCTCACCTGGGTCCTTACGGAGCAGGGCAGAAAAATATCTGGCTGAGTCAGTGAATGAGCTGCCTGCACCTGGGATACAGCCCCAGGCCGGGCTGCCTGACCCCTCAGCACCCACTCCAGCAGCAAGAAACCCCATTTATCCTTTTCGTTTAAACTCCGCTTGCTGGCAGCGGGTCTTTCCCTTGCTGGGGGAGTGGGAAGGGCTGTGCCCTGGGAAATGCAGCGAGCAGAAGAGAGAGGAGAGAGTTCCTGCCCTGTTATCTTAAACCAGCAGGAGAAGAAATCACGCCGGGAGGACGCGGTGGCAGAGGAGCGGTGGCGGTGCTCGGCTCTCATCAGCGAGCCCTAAGGAGCTGGGGGCACCAGCCAGCGAGCGCGGGGTCTCCGGCCACGGACGTGAAGTACGGTTCTGCTGCAGCTAGAGGGCTTCGCCGCTGCCGCACAGCCCCGCACGCCGCTGCCGCACACCCCGGCACCGGCTGGGGCTCCGCCGCGCCGCTCCCCGCCGCCGCTCCCGCCAGCCCCACGGCCGGGCCCCGCCGCAGGGCCGCCGGACCCCCACCGGGGGGGGGACAGGCCGCGGTCCCCCCGTCCCCTTCCCCCCAGCCCCCGCAGCCCGGCCGCCGTCATGCCCGCCGCCGCCGCTCCACTTCTGCCGCCGCCGCTCCAACTTGGCGGCTGAGCCCTTCCCCGACACGCAGGTAAGGACCCGCGCACCCCTCTCGGGTGGGTGCATCCCCCGCTCGCCGGCGGGAGGGTGGCTTTCCGGGGGGGGGGTCCCGGCGCTCGTCCCCAGCGCCCCCGGGCTGTTCCCATGGGGCTGGCCGTTCCACCCCCGGGGAAAGCCAGCCCGGCGCCAAGCTGGGGTTGGCCCCGGGGGGGGGTGTCAGAAAATGTGTCAGGGGCTGAAAAAGGTGAAAAGCTGGAACCTGGAGAAACCAGGACAAAATTACCCGATCGGAGGGTCTGGGGTGGGCGAAATGTAAGGGTTTCAGCAAAAGTTTTGGAGGCCAGATACGGCAGACCAACTGCAATGGCACCTCGGACCCAGACAGCCATTGGGGCTCCCTCCCCAGCAGGCAGTTCAGCTGCTGGCTGAAGTTTGGGGGTTGCTTTCCTTCTGCTGAAGAGCTTCAGCAGCCGGCGGGAGCCAGCCGGCCACTCTGGGTGCGCATCCCTGGGATGCACCCGGGCAGGGGAGCGGTCCGGGGACCTTGGCCGAGAGGGCTACTGCCAGTGCCGTAAATTGTGCCAAGGGAATGACTCTCCTGAGCAGCACCATCTCCCTATAGCCCTACGGACACCCTCCCAGCTTGTATTTGGGGGAAGAGCCACACATTCAGGAATTTCGAAGGGAAGCGCTTTCCATCTCTGCCCTGTTTATAATTCCTTCTTCGAAGCTGCTGCAGGTTCCACAAAAGCCGTGCTGCTCTCCCCAAACCTGCTTTACTGGGCTGCCTGCTTTGCTTCTGGAAAAAAATTCCCTTTCCATGAACTCGGGATCTGCCACCAGTAGAAACCTCTTTCCCAGGAGGAAGGTAGCGCTATGTAAATACCAGGGATAACCAGCGGAGAGGGGTCTGAGCCTGCCTGCGACGCACAAGGTAAAAAAGCCTTGGTCTCTGGGGGATAATAGCTGGTTACTTTGTAGGCTGTCAGGAGAAGGAATTACCCAAGCCAAAATGTAGTGACTGCATTTCTTCAGCAAAAGTTTCTTGTGTCATGAAAATGGCTGGCAGAGCTAAAGCTTTGGGGAGCTGAATCCGCTTCACTTTGGCTCCCTGAACCACCATCAGAGGCAGGTAATAAACACCATTATTAAAGAATGAGTAATTTGCTACAGCTCCGGCATGGTGAATTCGTACAGCAAATCTGTGCTTTTGCGTGGTACCCAACCCCTCCCTGCCCTCAGCCCAGCCTGCAGACGTCACCATCGCTTGCAGAGAGGTGACCGAGTGCTCGGTAAAAACTTGCCCCTTAAAATCTCCCCTCTGCCACCTACAAGCTCTGTGGAGCAAGCCCCAAAGGGGTCAGTGCTGGCAGCCTGCAGCAAAGCAGCCTGGGAGCTGTAAAGAATGGTCCCCCAACATGGGCATGGGCACTTCAAGCCCTCATGGCTCAGCTGCCCCCTCTGCGTGGGATGGGATGTGCTCGCAGCCTCCCAGGACCATCCCTGACCTTGATGGGTGGCCCAAAGCTCTGCCCTTCCTGCCCCCCGCCCTCCCCGCTGGGTGCCTCTGGTGCCACCCTGTCCCCATCAGCATTAGACCCCAGACACTGATGCACCATGGCCCTTCCCAAAGCCTGTCTTACCTCTTCTTGACTCCATCGCGCTCCTTCCTATTTAATATCCATGGTTGGAGTTGTTTTCCAGCTCCCCTGCAGGCATGGTCTCTGAATCAGGCAGATTTTGACTCTTTTCTGCCTGCATTCTAAAGCCATGTACCTGATCCTGGGACTGCCAGGCACCGCTCACAGGATGCAGCTCCACTGTGGCTTTCCAAGGGTAATTTCAGGCAGGGTCTTCAGCCACTATTTCTCTGCCTGTAGAATTAGAGATGGGCAAATGATTGACTTTTCCAGCTGAAGGGCCAAGCCACAGCATTAGGGGGCGGGGGGGAAAGTGCATTATAGATTTCCTTCAAATTGTCTTTGTGTTGCTGCTTCTCTGTCAAGTGAAAAAGGCAGCAAAAGAGTCCAAATGCTTTGCTTAGCCTGGAAGGGGAGGCTCTGCTGATCCCCACTGTTTTTTGGGTGTATCACTTAAATCAGCTTTGTTTTGGAGTGAAACCCTTCAGGTATCTTTTGAAAAGCAGAGCTGGTCACGGGAGTGCTTTCCAAGCTCTGCATCTGGGGACTCTAGTGTTGGCATGAGAAATTGGCCTGGGGCACCTGTGCAGCAGCTCGGAGACGTGACACCACGTGCGGTGACCGCGCTGGTGCTGCTCTTGAGCTGGGCGGCAGTTTCTCCAAAAACCATCCCAACCTCCAAGGTGGGAGGACAGGGTGAGATGGAGGGTGCTGGAGCTCATCCCCACACAGCAGGGATGCGCTGAGAGGGAAGTGCCGTGTGTGGGGTGTCCTTGCTCAGCCCATGGGGGACCATGGGTGCTGCTCACCAAGAGCAGAGCCACCTCCTGCAACACGTTACGACACCATATGGGTGCAAGCAGCAACCTGAGTTCAGTCCCAGGAAGGGCTGGTCTAAATCCAGCTGCGCTGTGGGCAGGGAAGAGAAACAGACCAGGAAGAGAGGGAAAGTATCCAGATGGCAGAGGCAGGAGCAGCCCAGAGTGCCGCTCAGCCAGGCATGGTCAGGACTTGACAGGGCCATGGGAAAGAAAATCATAGAATCATCTAGGTTGGAAGGGACCTTCAAGATCATCTAGTCCAACCATCAACCTAACTCTGACAAAAAAACCATCACTAAACCATGTCCCCCAAAATGTGACATGATTTTGTAGCATCTCTTTGCATACCTTATAGAAGATAATTTAGCATCATCTTCTGCGTGCTCCTGGCCCCCTGGGACAGACAAGAGCCATGGGAAGGCCAGGGGTAGCTGCTGCCTTTCTCTGTATTCCTGAAGACAGAACAAACCTCTCCTATAGCTGCTGCCAGCGTGAACTGTGCCTCTAAACACAGAGGGCACATCTCCACCCAAGGATTCAATTTCTTTGGCAATAACAAATATTAAAAAGAGGCTCAACATTTGGTTTGGAATGCACCTTTTGACCCAGGTAATAATTTAACACCTTGAAGTTTGTCTCAGGCTGTGGATGCTGGCCAGAGTGTGCTGGAAGAGGAGATTAGCTTACTGCTGCTAAATACAGGCTGTGTTTGGAAACTTAGGGTTTGGAAAAGTAAGCGAGAAAGGTGTCATGTCCACAGCGTAAGTTCATTTTTAAAGAGAGAACAGATCATTGGCAAATGAATTAAACATCTGAACTGTAGAGGAGCTCTGTGAATCCCCAGGAGAATCAGGCCACGGTAAGCAAAGTGGAAATAGCCCTGAGCTGAAGGAAGGCAGGCAGTGGATAAAATAAACAGGACGGTGGGGAAAGGAGGGTGCCGGCATGCGCTAGCCTTCGGGGCGGTTATGAATCATTTGAGTACGGATATGTTTTAAACAGAGACAAATGAGCAGTCCTTAACAGCCGCTTTACATTGCCAGCTTCGATTGATAGGAGGGGGATTTGCAGAGAGATGCAATGATGGAGTTAGGCGGTGCAGCTAAGCTGCTCTATCAGCGAGGCACAGCTGTGAAGGGGAGGACATCTCTCTGTCCCCCTGATGCTGGCTGCCAACCTCATGCTACGTTCTGTCCCCATCTTGGTCTCGGCTGGTGCGGGTCTCTCACCTGGAAGAAAGTTGGGTCCTACTTGCCAGATCACTTCCATGCTGGGTGACAGGCTGTGGGAGGGAGAGCATCCCTGGGGTGCAGACCCCAGGCACAGCCCTAGGGCAGGCTGGGCAGGAGAGCTGAGGAGCTTGGGGCTGGTCCCAGAGGGGGGCACAAGACACAGGTCTGCTCCAGTTCAGGGTATCACTGCTCCCCATGGGTGATGCTCACCTTGTGCCACAGGACCAGGCAGCCGAGAGCGATCTGTGGGGAGGATGGGGTGCAGTGTCCTGGGGCAACAAGAGCCCTAAAGGGGCAATGGCCTGTGGGACTTCATGGGCAGAAGAAGGGCCCTGAAGTGGAGATGATGAGACTAGAGCAAAGGGTATGGGTGAAATAGCAGAAGCAGGGAGAAGAGCTTGGAGCCAACTAGGATACCCACCGTGTTCAGTTCAATACTGGGTATAAATAGCAATAGAGAAAACCTGATGTGAAATTGAGGACTGTAACCATTAGCATAGGAAAATCAGCCATGAACAAAATTACAGTCTGCAAGCACAAGCTTCTGAGCATCCAGTGGCAGCGAAAATATCCTGGTAGTAAACACATCTTGGGGGACCTCTGTGAGATGCTCCTGACGGCATGGTCTCAGTGTCCATATGGGCATCCCAGGCAGGAAGCCTGGTCTCAGCGAGGGACGGGGCTGCATCTGTGCTGGAAGCACTCCTGCTTCTCAGAGCCCAGGGGTCAGTAGGTAGCTCTACAGGAGTCGCCGTTCCTAAAATGGCTTTCCACACTGAGGGTAGGGAGCCAATACCCCTCTGTTCAGACAGCTTTGTGTGCAGCAGCCTTAGGGTGGTCCTGAGCTGAGGAAGAGGAGGTTGAACCTCCCAGTCTGAGCTCACGTTTCTGCAGGCCAGTGATTTGGATGCTACAGCAGACAGGGGAATTCACTCTCCCCTGCCCTGCTGGCATGTTTGTCCCCAAATAGAAATGTGAAGAAGTCTCCAGTGAAAGCTATCAATCAGTTTTGGTTGACATCATGTACCCCTTTAAAGCCCCTCACTAGGTCTTGCTGTTGAGGGTGCTGCAGGGCTGAAAGTTGTTTGGGTGCAAATCCAGCAGGAGTGCCTCAGGGCTGAGAAGACAGCCCCTGTGTGGCTGTTGGCACCTCCAGAGCTTTCTCATCCCTGATCCGATCCTGGCCTACTTCCCTGGCACAACGCTGCTGGCCAGGTCACCCTCTCTGCTCTGCCCCAGCTGGCTGCCCCATGGCCACTCCACTTCCCTCCAGCACTGGGGCAGCCCCCAGGAATCACCCCTCTGTGTTGCCCCTTCTCCTCCACCATCCCATACACCCAGGAGACCCACACTCAGGACAGCCTGCGGAAACTCTTGACAGCCACCTTATTTACTTGTTTACATCTCCAGCTAAAAAAAGGATGCTGAGAGCGTCCAAACCTGCTAATTATACACCTAGCCACCCACACAACCATGTGTTTTATTACCATCACCCTCTATGCTTCCTCCTTCCCCCCCTTGCCAGCTCGCTGAGTCCTTTTCCCCTCTCCCTTGGGTGAGGGACAAGGAGGGGTGCATCCCACCGGGGCGCATCCTGTGGCCGCATCCATGCCGGTGAGCTCCGAGTCTGGGCAGGAGCTGGGGTCACACCAGCGAGGCTAACGCCAGCCATGGGGTGTTGGGGAAGCATAGCCGTGCCCAACGACTTGGACACACAGGCGGTGGGCCCACCCTGTCCCTGCAGGCGCCGTCCCGACCCCGCGGTGCTGTGGGATGCTCAGCCGGGAGAAGCGGGCGGGACCGGTCGGGTCCCCCCCCGTCCCCCCCCCGCCTTCCGCGGTCCCGGGGCGGTGCGGCGGCCGGAACGGCAGCCTGCGCTGCGTGGAGTGCCTGGGACATCTAGCGGCCACCTCTCCCAAGTGCCGGGGGTGGGTACCGAGCAGGGAGTGCCCGGCCGGGGATGGGGAACACGGTGGCAGCGGGCCACCAGCGCCCTGCCGGCCCCGCAGCCCCTGGTGCCACGGCGGCAGGGTGCAGCTGGTCTGCTGGCACTGCCGGTTCCAGGTTGAGCGTTACGAGCACGTCTTTCCAGTGTTTGGAGGCTCACGCTGCTCCCCTGCTGATGCTCACGGGCATGGCTTGCTGGCACCGGGGCTGGGGACAGGGCGGTGGGGTAGCCCACAGCCCCGTAGAGCCCCTGGCGTGGCTCCTCCAGAAGCAGCCTGGCTCTTCCCTGCCAGCCCCGGGGATGGATTTGCTGTTTCTTACCATCAGGGAGCAACGCCTTAGCTCTGAGCACAGCTGGGTCGAAACACTGCTGCAGAGAAACGTTTTTATCAGGGAGAATAAAGACTCGATTTCCACCTGGAAATTGCCCAATTTGACTTGCGAACCTTGAAAAGCAGCCCATCGCATCCCAATTCTCAGAGCAATTTAGTCTCTGTTGGAACCAGGAGCCCATTGCCGAGGCACTGGCTCTCCGCCTGTCAGGAGATCAGAACAAACGCTTTATTCACTCCTTTCCAGCTTTATCAAACCGGCTGCATCAAAGTTGTGAATTAGATGCTCTATATCATGAACACCCCAGCTATCGTCCCTCTAATCCATGTCCATGGGCTCTGTGTCACCTTCTTCCTCTCCTCCTGGCCCTCACCAGCTCTTCCCCCTCCAGCAGCTCCACAGTCCCTTTCTTTTCCATCTCAGTGGCCAGGGCCCAGCTCTCTGCCTGGCTCAGATGTCACTGTGCTTCCCCTGTGCCAAGCCTCTTGCCCACCATTTCCCTTTCCACTGCTGCCCCTATCTTGCCCCTTCTCTTCTCTGGGTACCACCTCTGCCAGCCCCATTGGGGCTGCCATGCTCCACTCTCCTCCCTTCCTGCCCCATGCCAAGACGTGCCTCCCCCACACCACCCCTCTGCCCCTTCCCCTCTACCCCTGGCCACCTCCTCGTCTGATGCTCCTGCCACAGCAACCTTTCCCAGGACCAGTGAAGGCTTCGTTGCACCCCAGGGATGAGCAACCCCCCACTCTGCATGCTGGTGCTGTGCCCAAGGCAGGAGCAGCAGAGTGGAGATGAGCACCCGCAGGAGGGCTTGTGTGTTGGTTGGAGCATGACCGCTTTCTGATGGAAGTGATTCCTTCTCCCCTTGAGCTGTTCTTCACTCTCTGGGGCTTCACCCTGTGGGGATGTGGCAGGTATCCACGCTGCTGTGCAGGCTCCTAGGGCTGAGAGGGCTTGGTCCACCCCTGCCAGACGCATTGTCCACAAGCTGTCACAGCCCTTCCTTCATCCCCATATTCTTTCTCCAAAATGCCAACTTCCCTCCCTCTGCCTTTGTTTCTCAGCAGCCCTTGTGAGCTGGTTTTCTCTTGGGCAGAATCACAAGCTTGCATGCCAAGAGGCAGTCGTACTGTGCCCTGGCAGGACTTGGGCCTCTGCCTAGAAGTCCCAAGGGACCTCCTGAGAGCTTCCCGGAGGCCCTGAGCTCTGGGAAGGGTGCTAGCCACTTCTCCCATGCTTTCCTGCTCCATAAGGAGCGGGCCCATCTGTGTCCCAGGGCTACAGGAGCTGTACATGGCTGTGATGCTGCTTCCCGTCATCCAGGTCAGGAACAGGCGTTCGTGCTGTCCCTGGCCCTCCGACCAGCCAGGGCAGCAGCACAGCAGGGCACCGCTCCCTGAGGGCACCGGCCTCCCTGAGTGCTGTCCTGAAGGGATGAGCCTTTGGCCAGGATGGGCTAACCTTCTCGCTCGGGAGTCTGGGGACATGCAACGCAGTCGCAACCTGCTAATGAGCCCGGGAAGCAAGGCAGAGTGTTTGCTTGACAGGGCAATTAAATGATGATTGATTCCTGGAACAGCTACTTAATTCATCATTAACTGGGCTTATCATAGCTGGCATCTGTGCCGAGGGTCCCTCTGAGGGCTGCGCTGCTGCTGGCGGATGTGGCCAGTGACCTCTCGTGGGGGGAAAAACAATCAGGATGGTCCGGAGGGGACCCTGGACTGCCCCAGGGGATGTGGTGTGGAGGTGACACCGTGAAGCACGAAGCTGAATTTGCTGCCTCTTTATTTTCGTGCCTTATTTTGGCTCCTTTTATCCAGTACCCGCCTTGAGAAGCAGAGAGTACACACAGAGCAGTTGTGCTTTTCCCACTCTGCTGGGGAGCACTGCAAGCGGCCTGGGGAGTGTGGGGGGCCCTGCCCTGCTGGGTGGTTACAGGAGCAGCTGTGTGGTGGTGAAAGTAGTTCGTTAGGGAGCCAGCAGCCATTAGTCTCGGCAGTAGGGCTGCAGCAATAGTCCAGCTCCATCAGGGCACTGGAGTCTGCCTCTTCCCAGGTGTGCCCTCTTCCTGGGCTTACCCTGTGCATGTATGCTTGTATGTGTGCATCCTCCCTGTGCACCAACAGCACCTCGCCACCATTACCTGCTGCTGGTACTGCCCAGACTGGCCCCGTGGGGCTGATGGATGTGCATGCTATCCAGTCACGCTGGTCATGAGGACAGAGAATGGCCACTCTTCACTAATTTTGTCTTTTACAGCTTCCTTGCTGTCATCTGCTGGCTTCGCTCCTCTTCCCCCAAGCATGGTTATTACCAAGCTTACTTTATTACCAAGCTTACTTTATTACCAGGCTTACTTTATTACTAGGCTGACGTTATTTATTACCAGGCTTACTTTATCAAATCCCTGTGTGACCAAATTCACTGTAGGATCCAGATAATCCAAACGGGGTTTGGGGACGATGGCAGGGCTGGTTTGGCTCTATCCTTCTGTGTGCTTGTGGACGCAGGGCTGGTCCTCGCCCTTCCTGCCATTCCCTCTCTAATACCATCTTCAGCGGTTTGATGGCCCCCGTCTACACCTGCAAACCCAGACCGTGCGGCGCTGTCGCTATGCGATGCAGTGATCTTGGTGACTAAGGAGTGGGAAGCATCTCTAACCCCTCCAGCACTGGGACTCCTGACATCAGCTCTCAGAGAGGGAGGTTTCAGCCTGGCTGCTTTCCAGCAGGGCTGAGCACGCTGCTGTAGGCATGCTGTGACCCTGGCCTTCGGCATCCCCTCCCCACTGCCGACAAATGCCAGGACTGGGTGCTAGGGCTGCACTTCTTGGTCCCTTTGCCTATTTATGAGAAGCACAGTGAGATCTCCTTCTGCACTTTTGCCCCTGTCCCTGCAGCCCTGTTATTGCCCCGTCTTGCTCCCAGGGAGAGCTCATCCCCAACTCCTGAGAGTGGAAGGCAGCAAGGAAAAGAGGGTTTAGTACAAGTAAATCTTCTATAATCCCAGAGGGTGCGAAACTAGCATGGACTAAAAGCTTCTAGCTGTAGCCCTGCCTGGTCCACGCTTTGTGCAGTGCAGCAGCCTTCAAGGTCCTGGCCCTGCTCTAGGGATGGCTCCAGGGCAGTTTGAGGGACCAGAGAGGTTTGGGCTCTCCTTGCTCCCCTGGGGTGAAGCCTTCAGCCCTGCCCAGCCCACATTCACAGAGACTTCCCCGTGCTTCAGCAGTATTTTCCTGCTGTTGCTTTTGCTACCCACACCGTTGCTCTTCTAAGGTGGGATGTTTGCTGCCTGCAAGCCCTCCCTGCCTCTTGCCCCCAGCCCAGGTCAGGTCAGCCAGCCACCTCCCACCAGCCGGCCCTTTAGCATCCTTCAGGATGCCCAAAGTCAGCAGAGTCCGTGTCCAGCTGCATAGACACACTCTTCCCACCCTGGTCCGTGACAACTGCCACCTCCCAAGCTGTCTTCTAGGTTTCCACTTCCTCCCGGCTGCTCTCCCTTCTTTCCCGCCCCCCTGCCCGCCAGGCTCTGAGTGTTTCCCAGCGCTCGCTGCTGTGAACATACGGCTTTGCCGCACAGCTCTCTCCCTCTCTTCTCCCGCCGAAGACCTGAAGTGAGCAGAGCAGCAACCTCCTCACCGGCAGCACCCGCTGCCCGGCGTCCGGCCTTTCTCGGCTCCCTCCGGCAGCTCCCAGCAAGATCCCATCCCTCCCTACCCCACCTTGCTGCCAGAAACATTTCTTGAGATGAGGCGTGGACGCCCTCCCAAAACTGTCAACTTTCTCTTGCTAGAGCTGGCCTTCTGCTCCTGCTTGGGCTGCTGCTCTCAAATGACATTCAGTGACGGGTCTCTCCTTACTGTTTCATTAAAAAGCAAGATATTTTGTCGGAAATGTAACTTGCATGTTGAGGTAGGCAAAGAAGAGCTTCGTGCTTTCCTTGCCTGAAAACCGGCGTGAAGCTTTGTGCTTCTCTGGGTCTGTGCGGGAAATAGAACCGTCTGTGCTACAGATATGCATCTCGCTTAAATATTTTGAAAATACTTAACGGCCATCTGCCGTACGAGCCATTACAGGCTTTATTAGTAAGGTGGGAGACTGCAGAAAGCAGAGAATGGTTTTGGGGAGGGGGAAGTGGAGAGCATTCCCCAAAACATGCAGTGTTTTGGCAGCGCAGGAGTGCTTTTGACCAGCTCCATTCTCCTGAGCAGCTTTCCAAAATGCGA
>KZ505749.1:1032768-1078894 GCA_002844005.1 Limosa lapponica baueri | reverse complement strand
AACTTGTGTGCAAGAAAGGACAATTCAAATGGTTCCAATGAGAACCAGTCAAACATATCCTTGCCATTGAATCCGGAAGCTCGATACAGTGCTGGGGCTCAAAACAAGTCCTGGTTAGACAGTCACATCAGCCTCAGCCTACCTAAGGCCAAGGCAGCAGTTACACAACGGCATAAACAAAACATCGTATTCATGAGAGACTGGATCCATAGCTGACAAAGACTTCTTTTTGTGACTTCTTTTTGAAGTTTTTCATCTGAAATTTGTGCTAGAAGTACCCTCTCTTGACTGACCACGCCACCACCACTCCATCGGGCACAGCTTGATCATCCAACAAAGTTTCTAAAGCAAAGAAGTCAACAGACCTTGGAGTTCTGCGCTATTATCATCATTATTAGTAAAACGTTCAAGAAATTATTTCTTCTCTCCACTCCCCTTTTCCCAACTGTTACATTCAGGACGAGACAATTCTATACGGACAAAAACCATACATTTCATACACTGTTGCAGACCCACGACTTGCGAGACTAACTGTAGTGTTTTCCTAAGGTTTTAGGACTAAAATAAAGATTTGCTACTCTTCAAGATGAATCATCCACGAAGACTTCATCCAACTTTTTGATTTCAGACCCCTAGGAACTAAATTTACTGAAGAAAAATAAACTTAGGAGCAAAGACACAACGTAATTTTACACGTGTTACATGTTATCTAACAAATTTTATTCCCCGCTCCCCAATAAGATGTTGTAATCCAATGAATATACTTCTCTTAATAAGGTATCTGAAAACATTTCTTTCTCCCATCCCCATTTTGAGATTTATTTGACATCAATCCATGGCAGTAAAGTGTATGTTGAGAAGGATACTAAGATACAGATACGGGAGAGGCTGTTAACTTTACAGTTTCATTTAATATTGAAAGTTAGGAAAGCATAGTCTGAAGAGTGAGTATCAGAATATACATGCGAAAAATAAGCTTTTTGGTGCAGATAATACAGCTGGTTGGTTTGTTTCAGCCTTCAGAGCTGCAGAAGCAGTAGGAATCCGTACTTTAACATGCATTGAAAGGGGTTTTGGAAACTTCAAAAAAGCTTAGCAAAAAGACCATAATACTACAAGAGTCTGATCTTCGCTAAGCTAGGGAACAAACCAGTTAATAAGCATTTAGAAATTAAGGAATTAGGTGATGCGAATTAATTTAACAAAGTAGCAACCATAGGAATTCTGTCAGCTTCCTTTGGCTTTGGCTGAGTAATTAATTCTGGGTTTTTTTTTTTCTTCCTCTTAATTAAAACCAGAGACAGTGCCAGCATCAGTGTACGCATATTAACACACGGGCATGCACTGATAGCTCTGCTTTAGCAGCTGCAACCTCTAAGCAATAATATGGCACTGGCAAACCGGACCAAAGATACAGCTGTATTTTTCTATCTTTTTTTTTTTCTTTTCTTTTTTCCAAACCTCTTAACTTTTATTACCGCTTAATTCATTTGGGTCGCCTGTTGGTTGAAAGGAAAGCTCGCAGGAAGCAGCCCCTGCTAAAAAGGCCCACGCTTAGAAGGATGTGAAGGCTGAGCCTGTGGCGTTGGCCACCGAGTGACCCATGTGCAGGACGAACCCTAACCTTCGGCAGAGCCTCGCTTCTGCTCCCAGTAACCCACTCGCGCCAAGCGCTTCCCTCCACAAAAGTTTGGGAACAGAAGCCGCCACTTCCCATCAACGCCCAGTTCCCTCCACCAAGGTGGAAGAGGACCAAGACCTGAAGCTGCAGGAGCTGAAAGCGCATCACTTTATCCCAACGGCCCACAGGATTCCCTCGCCCTCCCGCCGGAACGCTGATGCCCGGCACATGGGCGTCCTCAACGCGTCCCACCTTGACGAGGCACCTCCACTCTCCTCCCCGTCCCCCCCAGTTCCTTCCTCCTCACCCGAACCACACTTGACACCCCCGCCCGGCGAAACCCGCACCGCGCCCCAGCGGACCCGCGTTCGGCGCGGAGGGGCCGAGCGGGACCCACCCGGCCCCACCGAGGGCCGACACCGCGTCCCTCCCCAGCGCCGGGCGGCGGCACCCAGCCCCGCGGGGAGACCCCGCTCCCCTCCGCCCCCCGCACGGCCCCCACAGCCCCCCGACCGCCCCGCTTCCTCAGCTTCAGCGGGACCCGGGGAAAGGACACGCTCCGGGGCCGGCTGCCTGCAACCGCCTCCAATAAACTATCGCCCCGGGACTCCCTAGTAGTACGACTGAAAATTATTTATTTTTAAAGGAAGGGAGCGCTCCGCAGCTGGAGAGGTCCCGTTGCCCCCGCCGGCTCGCCCGGAGCCCCCCGCTCCCGCCCGAGTCCCTCTGGTGGCAGCGGCCCCGGCCCCAGCGGGGCGAGGAGGCCGGAGGGGCGGCCGCCCCCAGCCCGCTCAACAGGCTGCTACCCCCCGCCCCGCCGGGCCGGGGCCGCCGCCGCCGCCACCACCACCGCTGCCCCGCACCTGCCCCCGGCGGCGCGCCGCCCCGCGGCCTGGTTGGGGGGAAGCCCGGCGGCGGGCCGGGGCTGCTGCCAGGGTGTCCTTGAAACGGGGGTTTGTTGTCTTATTTTGGCCCCTTTTTCCTCATCCTCATAGGGCTTCCAGCGGCCCGGGGCCGGGCAGGAGCCTTAGCCCCTCTTCGCTTCAGGGGCTCGCCAGGGAGATGGGGCTCAGGGCACCCGTGACCTTCAGAGGCGTCGGCTTCTTGGTGTTTCACCCTGAGGACGGGAAGGGCACTGTGTGCCCAAATATAACCTTGTTCCATTAATATCTATTTTCGCGTTCCACAATGTGGCTCTTAACCTTCAACAGCCTCTTCCGAACCCGGGAACACCGCCTCACAGCGTCGCAGAGCACCGCGGTAGCTGCCGCTTGAATGATGTTCCAGCCACCACAACCTTGCGCCACTTGTGCTCGCAGCGACTTTTTCATTTCTTTAAACATTGTGAGAAATGGACCTTTGCTTTTTGGGAAAACCAGCGCAGGGGACCCTGAAGTAACAGCCTGGGTGGCTTAGGGGCGTACTGGTGGCTTCTCTACGAGGAGCTTACCTGTAAAACCCCCTCCATGCCTAGACGTGTTGGAGGCACAAATAATTGCGCTGCACAGGAGTAAACGCAGGTGCGGGCAATGGGTATGGAAGAGGGTGGCAAAGTCGCCTGTTTCGGTTCGGTTGCTTTTCTAAGTTGGACTTTTTACCATCAGACCAATTTGATTGCTTCAGATGCAAAGGCCAGCTCTTTTGTCAGAACAAATGCATCTTACAGTGACTAATATCAATCAGATTGTGCTGATTTACATTAATTGGGTACTTGGCATGCATTTCCTTTGCCTTTGTCACAATAATAGTATCCTAATTTTCTGTTATTTCCGTGCAGCATAAGGATATATTTCATCTTCTCCCATGATTGTTAACAAATTGATCTATTAAATTATGTAACCGTATTATTCCCCTCTAAATGAGATCAATTGCTTAAGAACACATAACACAAAGGAGTGACGAAAGTGTGAACGCTTCTTTTCAGGGAAATTAGTTCGTACTTTGCAATTTCAGGCCCCTGCTCCCAAAGTTGTGTATATGTGTCTGCGCTCACATATAAAGTTGCAATGTTAACACTGTGGTTTGTTTTCCATTACAAGAAATATCCCAGTCTCTTGGGCCAAAATCATCGGAGGCTTTCGCATTGATTAGGGAACATACATGATTTTCCAGTAAGGACTAGAGGCCCAACGCCATGCAAGCACTGCAGCACCAGGGAGTAAATGCTTCTTCTCTAAGAGGTAATAAGTGGATTGATTGAATAAGCCATTTTGTAAAGATAGGGAAAAAAAAATCATACCGAAGCTGATCACTAGCAAGCTGCTTCCTGTCCCCACTGGGAATTAAAGTGGATGAGCTACGCACCTTTGAAAAATGAGATTAATAATGGAAATAGCACATGACCCTTGACTAGAGTGGTGCTAAAGAGCATTGAAATATGGCGGGAACTGAAGGGAAATGGTAACAGCATCCCACTGCGTGCAGCACTATGTGAGAGTGAGGGTATAAATTCATTTTATTTTTTAAAAGAAATTCTTTAGCTGGATTTATGTTCTGTGAAGCTCTTGCAGCATACTGCTTGGTTAATACTAAGATCAGCTGAAAAATATGTCCCTGATTCTGACTGCGGTTGCACTTAGGGATAACTCACAGCGTTGAAATCCGTGGGACTAGTTGCTCAAGGGAAGCTGGTCAACATGGTCAGTGCTGTCTGGATTGGGTTTACATGCTCACACCATAGTATGGGGTAGACGTTCCTATGGCAGTGCGGAAGGAGTTGCCCGTATTAACACGTATGCAGTGAGAGGAGACTCGCTGTCCTTTATTAGCTTTCTGTCATCCTCACAAATGTTGGTCATTTTTCTCTCCAAAGAGTAAAGCAGAGAACAGCTGTCCAAATATTGGCTATGGCTCAGCAGTCAGTGGGGACTTCCACTCACAGAGATACTGAGCCTCCGACAAGTGAAGAGAGAAGTTGACAGGGCTGACGTCAGAAGTTTTGGTTCCTAAAGCAAAACTACATTACAATACTCAGATGAGGTCAAGAAGGCAGGAATATTTAGCTGGAATTTCTGCTAGGAATAGAAACTAAGGGATTTCATTTCACAACTAAGTTGTCTGTAGAAATAGGTACTTCCCTAGTTGGGAAAGGCTTACAACTGGGTTCTGGTCCACACTCTTACTTGTTTATCAAGTACACAATGCAAAGCAGAGAGAGGTTGGAGCACGCAGCGTTTCAGGAAGTCTTAGTAGCTGAGTGGCTCCTTGCGTGCTATAGCTGGTAGCAGTAGAGTAGTGCTACAGGCCTGCTGTGAATTACGCTGGAAGCCAGATTGATCGAAACAGTCTTGGCACCAAGGGATTATAAAATAGCCTGGTGCCATTGCAAATTTGGTCTGCAAAAGAGAAGGTGAAGGTTAGAATTTTGCATTGATTAATGTCATTCATTGGCCACACTGGGTGCTCAAAGCCTTTTCCATAGCTTGGGTTACAACCTGCAAACATTTCTCTCTTTGTAGTGTTACCCTAATACTTGTGTGATGATATCAGGTATTTCAAGAAACACTTCTACTCCCTGCAGCAATATGCTTGGTGTCTCTCCTAACTTAATCTGGAGCAGAGTGTTCTTCTTTGGAGACGTTTTAAAGAGGTCATCTGATTTGGAGGAGAAATTGAAGCTAAGCTTCAATATCAACACCAGTCAAGGAGAGGTAAGACGGAAAGGCAGGGTCTCATCAGTTGTAACTGAGGGCATGGTACCAGTCTGAAACTCTGACTTTCACTGTACATTTCACCATTTCCAGCAATCAGTGGTGAAACAGATTTTGAGAGCAAATGAAGGCTGGTTGCATGTAATTTTTCATATTTTTGTTTCAATTTACCAGGCTCCATCTGTCTCCCCACTTCTTCCACTGGAGACCGTCCTAGCTCTAAACAAATCCCTGTTTTTCTGCATGGATGGAACAGTGTGGTAGCTGCCGCTACGTGTTTGCTCATCTCTCTTTTCTACTCCTACTGTCTTTCCTCAGGTGGTCTAACTAGACAAAATGCCCTAGATGTGGAAACCTTCCCAATTAAAAGCAGAATCAAAGGCAGTGTTTCCATTTAATGTTTTAGCTTTGACTAAACATTTAGTCGCGTTAAAGATAGTTTAATAATAAAATGTGTAGTGGCACACCCGCTTCTCACCTCATACCGTGTCCTACCGTTGGCTGTATGTGAGCCCCCTCCCATGTTTCCCTCTGCTAATACTGAAGCTAAGGGTTAATCGCAAATGTTACTTCTTCTGACTACTACACAGGCAGTGCCAGTGGGTAGCAGGCACTGCCAGTTTCCAGAGGATTAGAGTGAGTGTATAGGATGCCACTCCTACGCTTGATTTTGCAAAAATCCTGCGAATCTCCAAACCCTTATGAAATCAGGGACTCATAAAACAGCCTCCCTTTGAATGTTAACATGAGTGAATTTTAGATTTAAGGGAATCAGAAGTGATAAAACCTGATTTTAGTTGTAGCGAGTGTTCTCTGTGGCCTTTCTTGGGGTTCATCCATCCTCTCTGTCTTCAGCTTCTGTGATTCCACGCACCATCAAGGCATGCTGGGGTTTTTCTCTCCCATGTGATCTTCTGTTCAAAGTGGCATTACAGAGGCCATGGATATTAAAGAGAAATAAGTTGACAATTGGATCACTCTGTACTGTCATCTGCGTGCAAAGAGGTGACCTTTTCGTGTTTTGAACTCAGCATCTCGGTGTAGATTAAGGGGAATGACTCATGCTCTCCTATGTCGTTTGTACCTTTTATATGAAGCTGATCCGCTTTAGACTCTAACCGCTGCTACCAAAACCCCTTCTTAGTGCTCGCTGCAGAGAGCTGTTTGCAAAGTTCACTCAGAAAATGCTGAACAAAATTGTTCAGATCACTGTTAATGTGTAGTCTGGGGGGAAAGAGAGAAAGGAAAAGATAAAAAATGAGAAGTAATTTGATAGTTTAGCCAGCATGTAGGTATTCCTCCTGGAACTTAACATTCAGGTACGATAGTGCAAGGAATAAATATTCTTCAAAATGAAAACTGTTTCTTATTACCAAGTAGGTCATATTTCCAGCAACCATTTCTCAATATGTAAATATGAGCAGTGATTGCTTTAGAATAGATATAATTATATATTCAACAGAATGCATAATTTTTCCCAATGAACCATAGTTAATTTTATCTGAAAATTAGTGATTACCATTTTGGTGTTAATTACAGAGTACTAAATACATCTTCAGTGTTAAAAGATAGACTCATCTCTGTTTCATATACCCCAAGTCACTTGTGGAATTACCAATGTCACTTTGTGATCTTAAAGATACAAAAAACCTAATTAGAAGATATAATTGAAAATGAAGGATTAATTTTTAGATTAGTACCTCTGACAACTAAAGAATCATCTTTCACTTAGCTCTACATGAGGGACCTTACCATAAGAACAGTATTTTGCACTTACGTACAAGACTATTCTGTGAGCGTCCATGAGAGATCTGGGGAGATACCAGAGGGAAGAGAAAGGTAGTATTAGCTGGTTTTATTCTGGATACACACACTTGCTTCTGTGTCTTTCTTTCTCTGCATGCCACATAGGTAACCCACACCTGGTAGGGAACTATGTAGGAGATAATATGAGGTCTGAAAGAGGGCGGATGGTCTCGGTAGCATTATACAGAGCGGAAAGCTTGTGAGTGAAAGGGTAAACTAACATCTCTAAAAATGGATGCCTGTTATACAGAAAAAATACGAGCTGGTATGACTTTTCCTTCCATGTGCAGTCCACCCCGTTTCATCCTCCCCAATGGATCTGTGAAATGTGGATGAGAAATGCTGACAACTCTTTCTCCAAGTGAGAGAGAGAAAAGTCTTACCTTCTGCTATCCGGGTCACAATAAAATGATCCTGGTGAAGGCATTCTTCCATACGCCTCATTCTAAAACATTTAGGCTCAAAAATGCACTTGAGTTTGGTCAGGGATGATGGGTTCAACCTAGCAGGTCTGGCTATAAACATCTACTGAAATGCTTTGCTAAGTTCTTGTTATGTTGTGGGCTAGGATTGTGTGGGCTGGAGAGGCCAGCCTGTTTTTAGGAGGAGCTGACTCAAATGTATGGATTATCCAACATTTTCATTAGTACCAGTGGGGAGACTTGAATGTGGAATAATTTGCAAATGAAGAAACCAGACGGGGGCAAAATGCATACCCAAGGATCATTAGCATTCAACTTCAGAGCAACTTCTGTGGGAGCATATACATACTTATTGCAATATCCTGAAAATAATTGCATACATATGTATGTTAGCCCCACCCTCCAGTGGTATCAATAGACTTACCCTAAGTTTTATGTTGAGTTGCAAATTAAGGGAATAGACTTTATTTTAAGAGTGTTGAACTCATGGCTGCCATCCAACAACTTTCAGTATGGCACCCACCCAAGAAAGTGCTCTAAGGCAGCCTAATCAGGACAGAATTCCTGGCAAAAGTACATTTTGAGACAAGGCTTGCTCTCTTTTTCCGAAGTAGAAAACTCCTTTGATGGGAAGCACAGAAAGCATTTAAGAACATTCTCAGGTGCCTTTTTTTGCAAACTGAAAATCAAGCTCAAAGAGCTGGGAAGGAAAATTGCAGGACTCATTTTAACACTTTTCTTGATCCAGTTGGGCAGTGGAGGCTGAGTAACAGCCAGCTGATTTCATTTTAGTTCTCATTTTTTCACTTCTGTCAATAGGCACAAGCTCGTAACTTATTACAGAAGGTTTTAATTCTGCTTGGTAAACATGAATGGTGCCTAAGACTTAACCTGTATGATAAAGCTGAGTTAAATTCTGCTATAACGGGCTACCCAGCTTTAGTTTTCTACCAATATACATTTAAAAATGGTGGTTTGTGTTTTGTGTTGGGGTTTCCCTCCCTCCCCTGCACACACTATGGGGTTTTTTTGCTTCTGTGCTGCTCTTCACGCTTTGCACAGACCAGTTCCAGCAAATGGCTAAAACTCCGAACTGTGGTTTGCAGCAAAAATGTAACATGTAGAGATGGGAACGACTCAGTAAGTCAGCAGCAGCGTAACTTGCTCAGTGTGCCAAACAGTGCA
This sequence comes from Limosa lapponica baueri, assembly GCA_002844005.1. Taxonomy (NCBI): domain Eukaryota; kingdom Metazoa; phylum Chordata; class Aves; order Charadriiformes; family Scolopacidae; genus Limosa; species Limosa lapponica. The sequence continues at coordinate 1,070,210 of KZ505749.1, read as the reverse complement.
GCAGCCTGGTGCAAACAGGCTGCAGAGGATGGGTGTCCTGGGCTGTGGGAGCTTCGGTGGCTGGTGCAACCCTGCAGGGTCTTCACTGGTAGGTAACAGAAATCCCAGCGGTGCCTCCCGCATCCTCTCCAGCTTTTCAACAGTAGACTTCTGGTGTCCCAGTCCCATGATTAAGATGCAGTCAGCCTGCCAGATGCGGTGTTGCGTCCAGGGAGTAAGGGCGCTGCCTAGTAGAGTACAATACGGTGAATATCCTCCTGCCGTCCCAGCCAGCTAGTTGGTTGGTATTCATGGATCCTATCCAGCGCAGCAGAACCAAGTCCCTGTTTGATGTTACCACTGGTGAGCAGCAAAGCGGGACCCACAGCACTAAGAGCATGCTTGAGCGCCTGAGTAAAAGCCGTAAGTGGCACCTCTTCAGACACCGGCATAAATGCTGCTGTGGGGAGATTGCTGGCAGGATTTCCGGCATCCCACTTGCTACTCAAGCTGTGTAACCCAAGAGGATGACCTCCCTGCTGAAGACTGCCAAGAATCTTCTAGTCGAGCGAGTGAATAAGTCCAGTCACAACCTGGGGGAATTTTCATTTCATAGGTGTCAGTGTTCCCTCTGGGGGTTTGGCAAGTTCTGAATCTCTGGCTGCGTCTACTGTTGTGGCTCTAGGTTGGTGGGTTAATGTCTCTACCACTCCAATTGAGTCCATATTCACCTGTCAGGTGCTTTTTTCCATCATCCATCCGTACGACTGAGTGAAGTCAACCATCCAACACAATGTATGATGTGCAGTCTGACTTGTCAACCTGCCTATAAACAGCTTTTCCAGCCTCAACCTCCATCCAATCCAGGGCAAAGTCAATTTGCCTAACAAACAGTGACATGCTCTTTACAACAGTGTGGGCCACACCGACAACGATGCTTGGCTGCTTCTGCATTGTCATACAGAAATGGGACTCGGAAATAGACAGGAAGCTGCAGTCTTAATTGGCCTTGATGGTGAAAATCAGTGGTTCCCCAGGCAGGACAGCGAGCTGGCCTATGAGTTCTTCTGGATGGGTAATGAACAGACAGGCATCCTCCTCTGAGTCTATCTTCCATTGGTACACGTGAAGTATCCCCAAGACCACAAACATTAACATTCTGGTCTCCTTGCCTTGATAGCACAGCCCCAGCAGTAACCTGATGCAGCGTCACTTTGCCATTCAGCAGTGAAGGATCATTGAGTTTCATCAAGGTGGACATGTTTCTTTGCTGCTTTGGTGACGGCATCAATACGTTTGCTATTACAGGAATCTTGCACAGCACTGTAATGGAGAACTGCTGAAGGAGTTTATGTCACCATCACAGTCTTCTTCAATATTGACTTGCCCACGAGAATGCTGGCAGTGCCCTCTGAGCCAAAGTACACTCTGGCACTTTTCATATGCCATGTCAATATCTGACTTTGCAGTGCTAGAATTGTTAGAAGCCTCTGCAGACCCTGCATACAGAGGTGAAGAAAGCCTTCTGAAAACATGCTGAGTTTTTTGTACCAGAAATCTTTAATGTATGTATTTCCAGTGCTTCCCAAGCTTTTTCAAACTTTTCTCCAGGATCTTCCTCTGATACATCAAACACTTGTCTTTTTACTGCATTGCTCGAACTTCCTCCAGATGTTACACTTGCCACAGAGATGAGTGGGATGGCTTGGCTCTGACAATTGAAGAGCTCAGTAGTCAGACCAAGGCAGTTGTGCAAAGCGAGGAGTGTCACTCCCTGCAGCCTTGCCATGATGATCTGTACCACTCTAACAAGAGTTTCAGGATAGTTCTGGAAGACATCTTGAAAGGCATTTGCTGGAAGTCGCAATATAGTGGATGGAACAGCTGCTCAGGCTGAGACCGTTTTATAAGGAGCAGGGTGACCTGTGATAACACCAAGAATGCTGAGAAGGCTGGGGATGCTGTCTCCTGCCAGCACCTCCTTAACAACCGTTTCTGTTCCATCACTTTCTTGGATGCAAAATTCCAGCTTGCCATCCTGCACAATGTAAATGCTGCTATCCAGCTGCCTGCCAGTGATGTGATCATCGTCCTGACAGCTCGACACAGTTTTGTATATATTGTATATCTTTCATTATTTTCTTCTTATTATTTTATTAATATTTTCATTGAAGTAGCTTAGTTTACTTTTTTGAACTCATAAGTCTCTTTTCTCTCTCATCCTTCTCTCCCTGAAGGGAGATGCTCTCCCTTCTCTGAAGGGGAGAGAAGTAAAAGAAAGCATCTGTCATTTGTTTTAGTGGCCAGCCCAGCTCAAACCACAACAACCTGCCAGGAATGTGACATTCAGGAATAAAAAAGCACAAACCACTCTGGTCTAATGAGTGAGGGCCCCTCCAGGAAAGCCCCACCAGTATGAGAATGCAACTGAGGAACTTGAAAAATAACAACAAGATGGCGTTTGATATTAAATAGTGGTTTTAGAAGATCAGTTTAACATCTCTTTCCCTAGATTAGTAAACATGGTGAGTTTTTTCTTAAAAAGAAATCCAAACAGCTATTCTAAACATAAGCATTTTCCTCCTATTTTCAGTCCAGACACTGAAGTTTTGTAAATGCATGAGCATATGATTAAAAATAAAAAAGCAGAACACACTAGTCACCATATATATATCCATGCTCCAGTTAGGAGAGATGAAAAAGTAAATAAATGAATGTGTCAAGTATCTTATGTTAGTAATCATTTTATCTTTCACTTATAGCATTTTTTAAATAAAGATGTCTTTTTCTTAAGACTCTTGTTATCTGATTCTTGTTTTCTTGGATATCACGCTCAGCAAGCAGAAAAATAATACCATTCCAAGAGAGGAATGTAATAACACTTTTTATTACAGCTATATTAAACATGGGCTGCTGTCATAGGTGGATTTGGACTCTTACTTTTTGTGCACTTTTTCTAAAAATAAAGTTCAGGCCAAACTTGAGTGTTTCTTAGTTGCCATATAGACTGGAACATTAATTCTGGCCTCCCATATTCCAAGGAAATAACTTCTTTGTGTTTAAAAGATAAAAGGGCCACCGGCAAACCAAACATCACATGAAGCTGGCAAACAAAATGACCCAGGACCATTAAAGAAGGTATGGAAACTGCAGCTTGGGAAACTATTCCCAAAAGGCAACGGCACTTCTAGCAGCCCTTGGGCCTCCCCTGTTTGGAGCCCACCTTGAGAAGAACGCAGAAGCATGTGCCTGGGCCTTGAAATAGTGTGAATGGGCTCCTGGATATGAAAGCAGCAACGGGGTGATGCTGTGATGAGCTTGGAGGTGACCTCCTGGGACACCAGTGGCAGATGATGTGCAGGAGGAACAGGAGGCAAAACCCACCACTGGTCTTCAGAGCTGTGGCGTTTCTGCAGAAGAGCAGCTGGAGCAGAGGTGAACGAGCCCGGCAAGATGGCAATTAAGGCAAGAAATCGAGCAGGAGCCAGGGAAAGGTACAGAGAGGGAGGCAAGGCTCTGGAGGCAAATCCACTGAGGGAAATAGGGAGAAGAAGTGATGAGCAAAAGAGGGAAGGAGTCTATGGTTATACTTCAGAAAGGAAAAAAAATAGATTTTATTACAGCAGTTTTTAAGGCACCAGCTGCTGCTTCACCTGCAGTTACATGTGGCCACATCTGTAGCAACTGGGTACACGTTCTGGGCTTGGGTTCTTTCTTTCCTATGACTCCCACAGGTTTTGGAACCTACCGTTACAGATTTTTCAAGCTTGAAAATTCCAGTGGTAAAGTTAGAAACCTGTAGCCATTAGAATAATGGGAGATCCCTAGAGAGAGCAAACACTGCTATGTAGAGAATTTATTAGCAGCAGGAAGAGAAGCCTGTATCAGCACTTTACTGGTGGATAAATCAGTGGGTTTGCTAATGATGTTTCGGCTCTCTTGATTGAATTGGATTTGTAAGAGAGAAATGCAGCTGCAGACTGAATTGCTTTATATGACAAGAGAATAATGAGTAGCCAATCCTGAACACCCAGGGTTTCTGTATATATGGGATAATTTAGCTTCCGTTCTTGTTGTTATTATTTTATATGCAAATGAAATTATCAACGCCTTTATATAATCGCTTCCTGGCTCACATTTATTCTAGAGTTTTTGCCAGTTGGAGAGCAAGAGAAATTTCTTCTCCTCCTTTTTAGCCAGGATCTAACACTAAATCTTAGTCCTGGTGCAGCCTGTGGGAGTTTTATTATATTATAGATATGATCCATTCAGAGACATTGAAAGTGAACAGAAGATACTGGAACAGACTGTGGTTATGAGAGTGCTATTATTTATTTGGAGACAGGGCCCATTACCTTATGCTATTATCTACATGTTACATGTGCTGGGTTTTGCATAGTTTATTTAACATGCATATCAGGTTCTTTTAACAGTAGTGTTTTGGAGATGATCTGGCTAAGTGCCCTCATCAGCTTCTTGCTAGGTTGTTCTCTGGGGTTCCAGCCAGTAAATCTCTATGTGTTTTAAGCTCTAAATAGGCTACTGCTCCCTCTCCAAAGGATCACGCTGAGATGAAGCAATGCCCGCTGGAAAAGTAGAAAATGGGATGCCAGCTGGCAAAGAGGGCTGAAAAGAGAGAAAAAGAGATAAAATCATTCTTAAACTGAGAAACTGCCTTAGCAACGTCCTCATCTGCTGGGTGGGAATAGATCATGGTTGCCTGGTTGGTCTTTCAAATGGCAGAGCTCCTAAATCACAGTTACGCCTTGCCGTTGGAGGGAGGGAGTTGACAGAGATGTACTGTTGAGACACACTATAAATTAAACAGATGGATTGTGAAGTCCAGGCTCTCTATCCAGTAATTGTTCCTCCCACTAGGGGAAAGTCTTACAAAAGCTTCCCCCTGATGCTCAACGGGACCGCGGTGGTTTCAATCCACTGCGACTTTAAAAAGGCTTTGGCCAGTAGGTAGGACAAGTGGGGAAATTTACTGTGGGTGATTGACTGGAGTCTACCCAGAGTGGGGAGAGATGAACTGGCAATGACATCCTTCCCACCACTTGCACAGCAGTAAGGAAGTTCTGTGGTTTAATTAGGAAAAGAGGAGAGATTGATCTTCCCTCAGCCACTGACAGCTCGGGGACAGCAGTGTGGGAAGGATCTCAGCACTTTATGCTTTCAGCGTTCATGGTACCAGAGGCACTGCCTTTTTTTCTGGTCGTCTAGATTAGTCCTTCTCATTTGCTCTGCTGGCAACACTTCATGCCCCACGTGTGGGAGGCGGACAGGAGCGTAGGAGCTGAGAGATGGAAGATGTAAGAGCAGTATCAGGCTGGGGAAAAGCATGTGTTGGGGTGGAGGGGATACGACCTAGGTAGGAGCCTTTGTGAAAAAGAGGATGAGGGAGCAAGAACGCCGCATAGGTGGACTGAAAACTACTGAGGTAAGAGAAACCCTGGAAGCAGCTCAGCTGGATCCGTGGAGATCTAAAGTATGACGGACATTGCCAGAAAAACGCATCACAGTGCAGATCCACTTAATTCAAGGCAGGTTGGTGGGGATGGCAGCAGTGGGAGAGGCAGTGTAGGTGTTTTCCCTACATTCAGTATGCATTCAGATGTTATTTCAAGCCCTGCAAAGCACGACTGATAAGCTGTTCAACATTTTAAAGGTTGCTCAGTTAAGAAGTATAAAACAAATTCTCAAGTTTTATTTCTGGAAACCAGGAAATGAAAATAATATTGGAAAACCAACAAACCAAACACAATTTTTATGGGCATTTTTTCTTCACAATTATAATTTTGGGCACCCTATGAGAAAAGAAAAATCTGCATTGTACTTGAGATTCTGTTGTATGTTTTCTAGCATTATAGTAGTTTTAAATCATTTCACGCTTCAAAAGCCTGGCATGAAGAAAGTTAAACTAGCAAACAAAATTGTTCAATTACTGGTTTTTAATATGGTATTTTAAAGTTTCAACAATATAAACTGTTGGTATGTTTTATTCCAGTAGGATGTGGTATCTTCTTGGACTGAAGCGAACAATTCCGTTAATGCTGACGGCGACTACCACACTGCAGGCTATGCCTAGAATGACAGTTTCCACAATGTAACACAAGCCACTAGTGCAGTTAGTTATTATCAATGCATTTACCACAAAAACACTTTAGCCATAACCATGCTGTAGAAACACATTTTGTTTTGCTAGACTTGAATAATGCAAGTAACACTGCTAGACTAGAAGAGCTATTGAAGGGAAGAGGCTACAGTAGGGCAGCTATTTTTCTTCTTCCAAAGATTTACCAGCTCTTGACAGGGAAAGTCTAGGACATCTTTCTAGAGCAGCTCTGCATAGTAGCACACTTGTGAAGGGCAAATAACTAATCTCTTTAAAAAAGTTGTCTATAGAAGCACTTTTGCACTCTGGGGATACACGTTTATGCTCTCACACTGCAGCTGTAGATGACCTGAAGAGGGATCTGCTCAACAGAACAAGGAAAGGAGGGAGCACTGAGCACTTTGTCAGTCATTTTCTCTCTTTGCTTCGCTGGTAGAGGAAAGCAGTTCTGGAGTAAGGTCATTCTGTAGCACAATGCAGCTGTTCTTTCTGGTGTGTCCCTGAAATTAATTCATCACCTGACATTTATGACATCAAGGCCTGTTGCCATGGCACCCAGTCATGTCACACATATCACACAGGCAGCATCACTGCTTTCAGAGCAAGAGCAAGCCTTGAAATGGGCAGTACAGTGTGCATGTTCTGAGTTCAATGGCCAGAAAAAAAAGATAATGTAACAAAGACCACACGACAAGTAGATAATTATAAAAACAGCCACCATGAGTGCTGGTATTAGATGATCTCCAGAGGTCCCTTCCAACCCCATATCATTCTGTGATTCTGGTCAGCTGCAGGGCTTCTTGGAGTACGTGCCAAGAAAAGACTTCATGCGCGCCCCTGGAACACCCAGGGTGGTGACACCGTAACAGGGCCACAAACCAGCTGTGGCACTGCTGACACAGCTCTGTGGCAGAGCAGTATAAATATTATGCTCAGGAAGACTCAGTCTAACAAATACTTTCTTGACTCCAGCGCAGGATGATCTGGCATTACTGGAAATCCTGAATTCAACAACAGATATATAGAAAATTGCCAAGAAGTCATGAATATTACTAACTTCCCAGATGTAATAATTATGTAACGCCTGTTATCTTTTTTTTTTGATTACTCTTGGTTTACAGTCCTTTTCAGATTTATATTCTGCAGTCATGCAAGGACTATTCTGTTTGGAGCAATTCATCAAACTTTTGTGTTTCAAGTGCATTGCAGCATAACTGACTGAAGTTTTAGCTGAATCTCACCACTTTGCATAAAAGGAGGATACTGGAATGGCAGCCTTTGGTTATTACTCAACCACTTCATGGAACATGCTACAGACCAGAAGTGTGGCCTTTGATGAATTATTTCTTAAGTAAAAACATACTTCAAGCATTTACTTCTCTCATAACAGTAACTCCTTTCCTTCTCTCCGGGGGGAGGATATTACAAAACCTCAAGATACCCTGAATTTACATTTTTGGAGCTCTCTGACAGAGGACAACTTAAACTTGCGGCAGTCTTGATATTTTATTATGCTTTGCAAGAGAGAAGTGGGCCATGCAGTCCTAAGTAGCAGAAGTGGGGGTGACAGGAAATGGAATTTGCTTTAAAGTGGAGCCTAATTAGTTTTTGAAATGTATCAGACGATGTGGTTGCCGGAGGTAGCAAAAACTAGACATGATGACCCAGGAGATCTTTTCCTGTCCAGTGCAAAGGATGGGAATAAGACTTAGCTACGTGAGAATCAAAATTAATGAAATACAAGGCACGAACTTTTTCTTGCTGGATGCTTGTACGTGTCTAGACCGAAAAAGAGCCGACTGAATCTTGGGCCTCCAACTCCTGCCACGGTTCACACTGAAGCAAAAGTTACGAACCTGAATCGTGCAAGTACACTCCTTGGCACAGTGTCTGCAAACCTGCTGTCCACTCAAGACCCTAACTTTAACACAGAAAGGAGCAATGAAAAAAAATCATTAGAAATCTTGGGATAAACCCTTCCATGGGTTTGACCAAAATGAGCATTACTTTCTGCGTACAGTGAGGCAAATAAACGCATGTTTTTCTGGATGTTTCCTAATAGAGAAAGCTGGCTAACATGCCTGATGAAAGAAACGCAAAGGGATTGGTTTTTATACCAAAGCTGGAAAAATTCTTGAAGGCTGCGAGTACCACAAAAATGTGCTCATACATACTAACAGTGGCAACACTGCCTTACGAATACTACCTCTAGACCTGCTCATCTGATTGCACAAGCGAGTGCTTCCCTTAATCCTTTTCACAACAAACAAGCTGGATTCCATTGAACAGCTTAGCAGTAGGGCTCTTCCAGCTTGGCTCCTTTTGACTTACAGTGAGGGAGTGATTACACAATTAAGAGCTGCTGGCAGACCTCGATGGCAGTAAACTTTGGCGGAGTTGCGCCACAGGGGCAACTTCTGTACCTAGGATAAAGGATGCACGGGATAGCCAAAAGCTGAACCTCAGGACTGATATTTCAATCTTCGCATTTAAGTAGAGTCTAAAAACCACTATAAACAGATCAGCAGTCTAGTTAGCTTCCTATGCCATCACCCCATGGCAGCTGTCTAGAGGACAGTGTAAGAAAATTCCATGAATGAAGCAATATTTTATTACCCCTTCCCAGCTTCCAGTAAGGTGCAGCTTAGGCACAGCCCAAGACAGTGGTATAACTTAATTTTTAACAGCCCCTGATAGACTTGTGTCCCACATCTTTATTGAACCCAGATTTTGGTAAACTGTTGCTTTTATTTAAAACACAGTCTAAAAATTAAGGAGGACCACTTTGAACTCTGTTTGGAAAAAAATCCCTTCCAATCCTTTCCACTTTTCTCATCCCTTCCTCCAAAGGTATTTCTTTGGGATGGCTGTAAACAACAGTCATGGGGATAGCAGTTTTGTGTATTTTGGCTTTTCAAAAAGCTTTGTAGGCAAAAGATCTCAGTGTAGTTTAGGGAACCAGCAGTGGTATTGGCATCATGAGGCTGAAAAGTATTTTCTTTTCAAAAGCTACGTATGTTCTCACTTACTCTGTTTGCTTGCTTTCTTAGAAGAAAGTGATTCATGATTAAAGGGGAAAAAATCCTTCTGTGACTCTGCAATTAATGGAATCCATGCACAGAGAATCTTGATTACACACTCAAAGCTCAAGACGAGCAAAGTCTTTCTCCCCTTTTGGTCAAGCAAGACTTCTGAGCTGCTCTTGCCCTGCAGAAGTTAATAGTTGAGGCTGATGTATGTATGCTCGCCTACTTCAAAGAATGGACCGAGCCCAACCAATTCTTCCGCTATGCTAGCCAGGTCTCCAAGAGAATACCCAGCTAACAGTGTCACATTCTATCACCTGCCCACCCAGAGCACCATTGCACGTGTCTCTGTGTACCAGTGCAGCAATTCCAGCTGTGTAAGAATACATGAAGGGATGTGAGGCCTTGAACTTCATACTCTGGCTATAACCACCCTTCAGAAGTGGCTGAGACTCCCTCACTGGCTGCTATTCTACCTAGGAGAAAGGCCATAAGAATTCCTTTCCTTTGCACTATCCAGGCAAGATCACAGGAGACAACAGAGCAGGTTATACAGGGTAGACGATTGATGAATTTGCACACAAATATGAAAATATAATTTTGTCACATCATGAATGGATTATTTATCAAATAGTATACTGTCCAGTAACTTATGCTTTTAAGACACAAAGAAAACAGGGTTCTGGATATTTCCTTTTGACAGACTGTATTTTACATTTTGGGCAATAATCTTGGCCCCTCTGTAATTCTTTCAGCCAAAATATTCAGACCAGCATGCCAAAAAAATCATACTTAAAAATCCAAATTTAAGCAGCTGAATCGAAGTGTCTTGCTTTTCTCAATTTCTATTCAAAGAGCTGGACTCCTATTAATGCAACAAGAGATGAAGATGCCAATATTTGACATATATTTCACATAATGAATAAGTGAGAAGCTTTTGCAAAGACAAAAAGACATGAGTGAACAAATCCACATGGATTATATACGTGTTTATCCTTCATGAAGGCTGTTATGGATTTCAGGTTGCTTTTTATTAAAGCTTCATCTAAGTAAAAGATGTTCGCAACGAGCCATTATACAAGACTACCATCAAAAAGGATGAATACCTACAAATAAGGTCGACTAAAAGAAAAGTTATGCTCATCAAAATTGTTTAATCTCTTCTCAGTTTGCCTATACACACAGGCATACTAAACTGTCAGCTGCTTTATGGGGAAATAATTCTAAAAGGACAAGTGTCCTTGACAATGTCACCAATGCATAGGAGTAAGCAGTTTTTCTTCCAGTAGGAAAAAGGGAGGTCATTGCTTCCTTTGCACGTTAAATTTGTACTGTGCCGGTTCTCAAAGTTCTTTAAATTTCTTTTCAGAATGCTTTCAGTAGAAAAAGACCTTGGATTTTTCTCCAATCTTCAAAGTGTCTTCAACCAATCACAAATAATTCTTCTGAAGATGAGGCTGATTTGCATATTTGCATGCAGCAAATGAGGAAATCTGTTCCTGAAATTAAGACTAATTGATTGTATGACAACTTGTACTTGTGGCTTCAGGATGTAATTCCTTCTACTGGAGCTGGGAAAAGCTCATGAGAAACCACCACCAAGAAGTGAAGAATCCCCTTTGGGCAGAACTCCAGTTGGCGTAACTGAAAGTGAAGGTGTGACATTCTGGACAAGGAATAATCAAGTCTGCAGCATCACAGCCACATTCTAATCAAAAGGCTGGCATAATGTTGTATTTGGGGGGAAAAAAATAAGTCTACATAGTCCCATGATTGAGGATTGCAGCGTAAGACATATGTAGAAGAAAGGTGAATGTTACAGATATTCTGACTGAATGGCCATTTTTGAGTTGCATTGCTTCCATGATGACATGTTTTTATGTGAGATATTTCTTAGAAAGTAAAATGACATGGTAGATGGAGTAAAAGAAGTGAAATCCAATCTCCAAGTTCCACTGAACTACCAGCAAAATGAGACATCTGGCCAACTACCAGCAACAGCCCATCCCCTGAAATTGGTGAGCAGTATAGAGATTATTTGGCAGCAACTCTTAAGCGCGCAGTAGTGTATTCCTGCCTTTCAGGCCTTAATACATAGTTCCTAGGGAACGTTTAATCCCATTCTCTCTACTTTCAACCTCATAAAGCCTATTAAACCCTCCTAGAAATAGTTAAAAGAACCAAAGGCAAGGAAATTTGTTTTATATTTTATCTGAAGTAGGAAAGGAATCCAGTGTTTGTCTTGTATGAGGTCTTTACAAATACTTTTGGAGACCAGAATTTCTGCTTCTGCTAGCAGAACCACTTGGATGCAGAAACAAACACAGCAAGAACTGGGAACTGGGCTGAAAAGTAGGAACAGCCCATTCCTACCCATCCTTTCTTTGTTCTGTACTGAGCTGCACAGGAGAGACACCATCACCACACCGGAAGCTTTTCAAATAGGAATGGGGAGATCTATGCAGCTTAATCTGGGACAGGGTTTCCCCCCAGCAGGTGCACCAGTCCTCCCATTTATTTTGTGCCATACCATGCGTGTGTGTGTGGTATTGACTGGCATTCCTGTGAAAGTCCTGTCAACACTCTTGGTGCTTCTCAATATGTTAAAACTGTCCTTGCTCTAAGTTCAACATTCCTTAAACAATACCGTAGCTAAAAGAAAGCTTTAGCATCTGAGAACTGGAGTGCTGAAGTATGGAAGTTTGCTTATAAAAAAAAATAATTACAAGATATTATAAAGAGAATTTATTTGGTTAGCAAAAGGAAACCCGAACAAAACACTGAATTTCTGACAAAACCTGCCAAAAACAAGAGTGAAGACAAATGCAGAACTGTTCATAACCCTTTTCCCTCTCCTGTCTTGCACAAGTTTTTCAGATTAATCACACCAGTAGTAAGTCTTGGAGACTGGGGGCTTTTAATTTCAATGGTCAATTTATCTCCGTCTCATCACATCTGAAGTGAAGGAGGTGGAACTGAAATTAAAATACTGCTTTGAAAAAACATTGTTACTACTAGTAAAAGCAAAGATGTTCCAAACTGCACTGCAGACTTGCTTTGGTGCAGCTGCCTGCTGCAGAGGGCACAGGAACTGCTGGTGTGCATTACAAACTACACATGGTACAAAGATACACCAGCCACAATGGGTATGAACTGAAGTTAGAATTTTAGTTGTGACCTTCCTCTCTTGCCAAAAAGGCATATGAATGTTTGTCACAATTAAAACAGCATAAGGTTCTTTTGCCCTGGCACAGAAATGCTGCTTAATCCAAACTTTAGTCCTTCAGTACACGACACGTAGCAGAAACACTTCCTTGGAAGGGTTGAGGGTACCATTTTCTAAGGTATCATCGATGTTAAGGGGGCCAATTCTGCCTCTCTTACACAGACCACTTGTGTGCTTCATTCCACATGGTCAGCTACTACTGGGGAAAGCACAACTGATCAATAAAGACAACAGAAGTGGAGCCAAACAGCCTGCACAGACGGGTAAGAACACACAGAAGCACATCTAACTTGCCTGTGTTTAAGCTTTGTGCATGTAATATGCAGGTGGGCATTGGAAAGCTGCATCTAAAATAAACATAGCCCTCAGGGCTATGTGGCTTCCACACCTCCATATACAGCATACAGACATATCCTTAGTCTATTAGACTAATACGTCTTCTCTAAAGCTTCAAACCAATTAGATGCTTTTTATTAGAATGGCAAAAATCACTGTAGGCATTGGCCCCAAGAGTGCTTTGTCCTCTTAAGCTTCTCTTCTGCTAAACAGATCTCTTAACAGGCAGGGCCACATCAGGCTTCTCCCCTGCTCCCCCCACCCCCCGCTTCATTAAAACATTTTTCTATGTAATTTTGCTTTGGAGTCGAACTCCTGCCAGAGAAGAATGAGTCTGGAAGAAAAACTTCCTGCTTTATTATAAACCTTTGAAAAAGAATTCAAATGGCTGAGCTACAGTAATTTGATATGTTGTATCATGGCCAGTGGGCTCCTGGTTCTCAAAAAAAAAATCAAAGATTAGCAGACATAACACTTCGAGCTGTGCTATGTTAAACAGGATCCAAATGCTACTATGTTAAACAAGACTGAGAAACGAGACTACTCAATTTCCTAAATGGGAAGAGCAGACAGTTCGTATATTCTTTTTCTTTTTGGCATTGCTTTAAGTCTTCCCAGTTCACTGAGCATAGACATTGTTATGCCTTGTGCAAGCATGCTCAAGGCAGGCAGGTATCAAGAGTGGAACAGATTTGATATTACTGTCACTCCTACTACACTTGACAACTGTATATAGGTAGAATGGACTGTGACCGTCGGTGACAGACAGTGTAAAAGGAACACAGGACAAAGAAACATGCTGCCCTTGCCGGCCTCTGCCCCAAAGCCAACATTTGCAGTTTGTTCTTTAAGCAGCAAAACCTGACTGAAGCACCTGTCCCTACACCTCCATGCCAGGTCAGAGCACACTTCAGGTACTCACAGCTTAAGGGGAATAATGGGCCAGTATTTGGGCTGCTTTTTGTCACAGTTTCTATCAAAGATAAGTTGCATAGCAGCCTCCATCGCCTGGATTTTGGCAGCTTCAGCACCATACAGTTTCTTCATTTCTGCCATTCGCCTCTCCCCAGGTCTTTCTGCAGGCGGCTCCACAGAACGCCCCGTCCTTTTGTGAAGGTCTTGATCAGCCTCCACGTACTGGTCCTCAGCTTCCAGCTGCTGCTGTCTCCCTAGTCAAAGAAACCACAAGAGATGTAAATTACTGAGCTATCAATCAACCATGTTTTATTTTATCTTTTTAAATATTACGTATTCAAATTTGTGCGGGGTTTAGAGGGCCAACATCCACACATTCTATTTATCCTGCTGTGCTCATTATGCATAATGGGAAATTCCTAGTAAACAGCATAATAAAGCCAGGCTGGAAGAAGCGGGGAGAAGGGAAGACCCTGGAACTGAATCCTAAAATTGTAGAAAACCTCTGAATTAGTAATAACAAGTAAAAATAAGCATTGCTTCCTTTCTCCCCAACATACACATGCCCTTGAAAAGGAAAAAAAAAAACGAAAAAAACCCAAAACCCCACTCCTCCCACTCCCCCCAAAAAAACAAACATCAAAGAGGAGAGTTGTTTCCAAAGTAATGACTTAGCAGCTGAGATAAAGAAACAATGCACTGGACAATGCAACTTTAGCTGAACCATAGCCAAGAGAAAATGTAATCAGTTACTATATGAAAATGAACAAATCAGTCATGTAAATGTCTGCCATGAAGTGCATCCAATGAAACACAGCTGTAAGCGCTGCGTTTAGATAAACTAGACAACCCCATCCATTTCTCAAGACTTGCAAAGTTCAAAACTGCAACATTACTGCTATTGCTTTGAAGACAAACCAAAACAGTACCCAATATAAATACCTGCACCACATCTTTTAAACAGGATTTAAAACAGTTCAGAGGGGTGAAACATTTGGACAAATTTGTCATCCAAAATCCCCTTCGTAAGCCTAACTGGGAAGCAAGAACTTTATTCTGCATGCCCAAATGTACCTCCACTTCCTGGGTAACCTCTGATGGATAACAATGCTCTATGCAGTTAAAATAGTTATGTGCTATACAGGACTCCCCTCTTATGGGGACATTTCTACAACAACCGCCAGATTATTTTCTTCATCTTGAACTCCTTCATCTACCACTAGCAAATGACAGTTCTGAAAACCACATCACAGAAACAGTTCACTACTAATAAGGGCATTTTTTTTTTTTTTAAATTTTTAAAAACATGAAGAGGGACAGAGTACCCACTATGTATTAGTCACATACAGGACATGCTTCTCAGTGTTCGGTGCAATGTACCTCTTTCCCCTAAGACAGAGAGTTAGCTTCCACAAAACACATGACATCTGCAAACTCTAACCCAAAGTTAAGTATCCTGACATATCTGTGTCAAACATCTGCAGTTTATTTTTACACTGGAAAGAACTGTACAGAGCAGCCAACTGACTGTCTGTCAGCCTTACTAAATGAATTATCCCCTGTACCTCATTCACAGAAAACAGATATTTTAACCACTATAATCAGAAACTTCAATTCTGGCATCTGTTTGACAGGGACACAGAAAGTTTTTGTTCTGTCCTTTCAAACACCGTCCACAGTTTTGCGTTGGTAGTCGAAGGGCGGGAGTGCTTGAGGGGCTATTAGCAATCTATTCCAGAGAGCAATTTCACTTTCTGTAATTTTGCTTTAAGGGCACACCCCTGAAGTGGGCTGCAGTGCCAGAATTCATGCGGAAACATATATTAGAGTCCATATGTGTTTTTGGAAGAGTCAGATTTATTTGGTGTGAGGCCATTTTAACCAGAAGGTCTGAATTAATAGAACTAACACTGCCTACAGAGGGCCCAGCATTATGAGGACAGGCTATAGCACCCAGGCTATGACTACATTTGCATCCCCGTGAAATAAACTTCCTGGGACACCAGCCTGCCCACAAGTAGGTAACACACTTTTAAGCATGAACTTGATGGAAATTACACTAAATAGTGTTAGACAGCAAACAAAAATCTATGCTGGAAAAACAATGTCTCCTGCTGGAGGTTACTCAGCAGACCTCTGGCAGGGCAATGAATCGAACTCCCTTGTGCCACAAACATAATTCCTGGTACTTCTGTATTGCCCACGGAAATTTTTTTATTCATTAGTTCTGTAGCTGCATGCTAAAGACAGCTGCTTCCTTGCGTGCTTGCTGTAGAATGCTCTCCGATAGCTCATTGCACATAATAACACTTAAGAAAAATTAATTTCTCTGGAGATAGATAATGAATTCTTCTGTTTAGAAATTAAGTGGGTCTCTAGCAGAAGCTTTTTGATGGATGAGTGGATTGCAGTTTAGTATGCATCAATCTCCATTTTGTAGCACAGAGTAGTTCATAAACCCACAGATCCTAATGTTAGCAATCAAAATAATAATAACAATTTAAATTCCATTCTCAAAATTACCTAATGAACGTCTGGAATATATATTTTACTTTACACTAATCAGATATACTGCCCTCAGCTTTGTAACCTGACTTGTACTATTTCATAGCTACTAGTTAAAAAATTCCCAGAGTGAATTACAGAGTCTCAGACGCATAAATCAGCTCTACAGTGTCCAGGCAGAGGCTGGGAACAGAAATCCGCTAAAGGGACCCACAGCTTTTTGTACCAAAGGCTGAATTTGAGCATAGAACAAGGCAGCTGTGCTGGTCATACCACTGTAGCTGTGTGGAACATGGTGCAGTTTCAAGTCAGTTATTTGTGGAGAGATATTACCATGACAAACTCCACTGTCAGTGATGGCACTATTTGCTGTCATGGAAAATCAAGGTAAGAGAAGCCATAGAAATAAATGGGTATGTAAACTACTGCAAAGTAGCATTTCCACCTAAACACAGAGATAAGAAACAGATGACGGCAGAAAGTTTTGTCGTCTTGAGATGCACACTAAACTTTCTTTGGCGGGGCTGGGACAGTCCAACTGTTCTTACTTCCAGTAGTCTGGATTCTTTCCATTACTTCAAAATTTATTTTAAAAACAATACAAAGCAATGCAACTTGAGCTAAATGTGCAACTACGTCTTCATCAAAAAGATGACAACAAGCATCTGACAATGGAAAAAACAAACAAAGAAAAAATTATAAACTGTCTATGGCCCTAAACCTATAAGGGCAACCAGAGATTCTCTGAAGCAAGCACCCAATATTCATCCATGAATTAGGTAGCAAGGTTTATCAAAACACTAATTCTCAGCCCGCAGTAATGAAATCCTCACCTCACTCTCAAAGCACAGTTTCACACTCTGAATTTGTAAGTCATTGTGCTGCCAAGTTATAAATGTAAAACAAATAATTTTTTACACAATTCTAAGTAGTTCCTCTTTCCACTTCACACAGACTAAAATAAATGTGCTTTCTTTTACAGCATTTATATATTCATTCAACTACTGGCAAGCTTCCCCTGATCATGGAACAGTATTTTGCAAATGTTCACAGGGCAGGCAAGCAGCTGCAGTGGTGGTTGGTTCCTGCACAAAGGAAAAGCAGTGCTGACAGCTTCCTAATTGGTCAGTTCCATTTCTTCCCAAAGATGCTTCTCCTCTCCTGAAGCTCTTTTCAGAATTAGCTTATTCCTACCAAGTCCAGTTCTGCTGGGAAGTGATCATTAACTGGCCAAAACCAGTTGAGACATCCTTTTCCAAACACAGCAAATAGCCTTTTTTCTTCACCTTTAAGGAATACTGAGATCTCTGCCTAAGTCATACTGAGTCCTGGGACATCATGAGAGATTCCAGTCCTTTTGAAAGAAACTTTTGGGTTGCTGTCCGTCTGTGTCCCCCCTTTCCCCCATGCACTTTTCCCACCTTTTATGGATGACTTTTCATCTAGTATATCCCAGATTAAAAGAAAAGTGAACAAATATAGACAACTACCTCCACGCTCAGGGACTGCCAAAAGCAGGATAAACAGTAACTAGTATCTTAGCTATTCACTAGCAACTATCCACATTTGGGGCTTCATATGCACACAAATGCCCTCTTACATACTTTCAGCAAAACTATGACCTAAGCCCTTCAAGATGTAAGTTATTTTCCCCATAGGCCTTTAGAAACTCAGATGTCTTGTTTCTTTTATTTTATAAAAAGGAGAACGTCATATACTTTCCGTAAGTTTGATCTACTTTGCTCTTCTTTCTCTACAATATCCTTTCAGAAGCTTAAGTAGTAATAAAAAAAAAAAATAAAAAAAATGTTCCTCTCTGGAATTCATCCTTTTCTTATTAAAGAAAAAAACAACCTCAAAAACAAAACCCAAATAAATTCCCTTATTTGGAGAGAAGCCTCCATGGAGAGGCTTTTCAACATTAAAAGAAGATAAAAGTAGGGAGGATAATTGTCTGTGTTGGATTTTTAATGAAAGATTCGTACCCAGCATTGTGTGGTTTCTTGTCCCATTTTTAGCTCTTAATATTTATACATCCAAGCTTTAGCTCACTGTAGGCAGTGATCATGTACAATCTGACGGCATTTCTTATACGCAGTTCTCCACAGTTCTCTAGGTGCACATGCTCTGCAGTCTGCCATGTTCCTGGGCTCTGCCCCACACGACGGCAGTTACAGCAAGAGACCAAAGGCTTGCTCCCCTTAAGTATCAAATGGTCTTTACTGACTTGCAATTCCTTGCTTAGTTTGCATATTATTCTTCAAGGAAATACTACGCTTTCCCTAGCCTTGATCTGATTTTTATTTTCCATGATTTCAGACTGACCTATACCCCTGTTCACATATTTGCCTGCTTATTTCAAATGATGAATGATTTTCTGTTACTGCTGCATGTGCACTTTCTGAGCTTTCTCATCTTGTCTTAAATGCTACCTGAGCTAATCTTGAGCAGCCCACACTAAGAGAGTTGAAAACACTACCCATTTCTACTGATTAAAAATTCCTAGTTCTCTCCTTGAATGCCACTTCCCACAAGCCTATCTGCTGTGTTAAATACTCTGCCCACACAGGCTTCTTGATGCAAAATGCCAGCTTCTTCATCTCCCTAGAAAAGCTAAGTACCTTTACCATAAACTTAACGTGAGAGTTTTTCTGAAGTGAGAGCATCAGGCCATTTTATTACGCCCATACTTGCATGAACCAGGCATACAATGGGGAAAACCAAAATCTTTGCCCAAAGAAATTCCAACAAAATAAGGATTTAAATCTGAGGATTTGTAAACAGGATATTCAAGGAGTTTAATTTCTACAGAGCTCTAGATTTCCAGAGGCCTGACACCTCAAGCATTAATCTTTAACAAGTGCAAAGCTTTGCAGGACAAGAGTTTCCATCAGTGGGATCCTGTGAGATACAAAGAATTGTGACTTACCCCATGTCTGTAAAGATAAAATATTCTGGGTTGCCGAAAACAGCACAGACTTGCTTGGTGGAGGATTACTTTGGAACACTAAGCAACCTACAGAAATTATGGAAACGTACTGGAAGAAGAGAGTGATGATTTTATAGCAGAATGAACATCCTCACTCGAGCTCCAAGCTGGCTTAGGGAAAACAAACTTGGGTTTTATTTTCTTAACTTTAAAACCTTGTGCTTGCAAAAACTGCAACAAAAGGATTACAGATGAAACAAGTAACTTCTCCCCTCCCATTTTTAACTGCAGAAGTTTGATCTTCAAAGACGTGGAGACAGCCAGGCCGTATCTTAACCACAGCAGGAGTCCAACCTATGCAGAAAAATCAAATGCCATAGCTGGCTTGAAAACAGTGATTTGGAATAAGTGTCCTTTTTGGGGAGCAATTGCCTGCATTGGTAAGCTCTCAGTCACCAAACTCACAACCACCATGAAAGAAACCACCACAAATGCTGAAGGTATTAAAAACCCAAGTATCTTCACTGACAAGTTTTCCATCTGCTAGTTGAGGAGGGAATGAGTTAAAAGAAATTGAATATTTCACCACGTGTATCTACAAGCAATGCAATATTCTCAAGAAAAAAGAAAACGTTCTGTTACAGGCTTTGAAGTAAGAGCAGATGTGATTCTTTGGCAGGCTTGTGGCTCTCTGAAACCATAGTTCCATGGACATTTTTCTTTCCTCAGCTAGAAAACCAGCTTATGCAGTTTCTGCTCCCCTCATTCTCCCTGAGCTGCATGCTCCAGCTCCCAGGCCCCTCAAGGACGCCACTACAATTGTCTAAGGGGCCTCACAATGAATCCCACAAAAAAAACCCCAAGAAACCCCAACAAGTTATATTTAATCCCGGTGGTCTTGACACCACACGTGCTGAACTAAAGGGAGCACTACAGTAGCAGTGAATGGCTAGTTCTTTCTAGCTAGTTCTTTCTAAATTGCTTAAGCTGGCTTTGGTACTGAGAAGTGCTCACTGAAGCACAACCTGACCGAAAACCTATTGGTAAAAGCAGGAAATAGTCTAAGGCAAGAGGGTGTGCTCCCCAAGAAAGACACAGTTGCAACAGGCTGCCTAAGTGGACAGCAAATAGATTTTGCAAATCTGAAGTACTCAGTTTGATACCTTCTCTTCAACTATGATACAGATTTTCTACACATTTTACAGAGGGCAGTTCTGTAGAAACAGGGCAAAATGACCTACCAAGACAGCAAGTGGAGAGAAACTTTGAAATCAAAATTAATCGAAAGCCAGGAAGTTAGAACCAACGTGTTCCAGGTTTGCTAATGCATGCTACGTATCACTCTCAAGTTAATTAGCCACATGCCCCACTGCAATGAATCTGTAAAATGAGTCTAATGCTTTCCTACCTGACAGAGAGTTTTAAAGAATTAATTATCTCACATTATTTCGAAATCTGTGGGTTAAGTAACTGGCATAAAGTTACACAGTTAACTGGAGAATAAAGGAGCCGATTTCTGTTTTAGAAATAGGATTAAAAACCAAGAAGGGTTGTCTTGTGGTCTCCAAAACAAACTGCCAAAGATCCTAGATGGAAACAATACAAGCCTTCACAACTATGTTTACACTAGCAGTAGGCAACACTGGTTACTGCCCAGCTAAACAACAAATCACCTTTCTTTTATTTTCTTTTATTACCTGCCACAATGAAACCCTTAAGAAGGGATATTCTTATCCCTAACCAGAAAATGAACAATCAAACATGAAGCAACCAGCCAGCCCAGTGGAACCCCAAGTGAAAGCCTGCTCTAGAAATCTGAATGCTCTACATGTAATCCATAATCAGTTATACGTGCATCTAGGACATAAAACACACAGGCAAGCCAGGCTTAACCTGGGGTCCATATCTCACCGGAGACACCAAGGTGGCCAGACTGTACGCTTGTGCCATCTGACAGAATTAAACAGCCAGGAAGTTGCTGACCGACCACTGCTTAGAAATGAGTACAGGATCAGGCACTGGCAGCTGCCTCCAGTAAGGATCAAGTCTACAGCAATAAGATTAAATACAGACCAGCTGACTCTGCGCACCCATCCCCCCAAACAACTCCAATCTGTCACTGATGGCAACAATGCTGATGCCAGACAAAGACACCAGTGCTAGAGTAAACAGAAGGATTACTTAAATCTATATATAACTGCATCTATATATACACATACATATATGGCACAGGCAGAGGAGACTGAGCAAGGAAATGTTCAAATTTAAAAGTACTCCTTTAAAAGCAAACCAGCACATTGAAGAAACATCAGTTTCGCAATTATTTTTCACATGTGCCCTGAATAGAAATTAAGCACATGCACTTGGAAGAAAGTGTTCCATGATGTACAGAGTGCTAGACAGCTATATAATACTGGAAGTTCGGTGCTTTTGGGCAAAAGAAAAAAATAAATAAAGGACGTAGCCTGTACCCGTCTTCTAAATCAAACTCGCACATTCAAACTTTACATTGAAATTTCTTTCTTGACTCCAGCCACAGACTACTACACTGCTGAATTCAACTTTGTTTTATTGTATCACGTGAGACTCACTAATATATGCAGGGAAATCTGCAACTTTATAAAAAACATTAAAAAAAAAATTTTTGAGAGCAACCTGTAATCACTTTGTTGACTTTCTGCAAGGAAGCATACTCAGGCTAGGAACTGACTTTTCAGTCAGCTGGCAGGTCCGTAAGTTAGTATTACTGCAAAGATGCGGAATTAAATAACAATCGCTGATCCAGACAAAATTAATTTCAGCAAGTAAATATGCATTTTTTCCATGCTGTTAGTAACTAGTGTGCTGCCTGACCAATCATTTTGAAAAAGCCATCTGGAAAGAGGGTCGAAGTAAAGGAATCAGCAAAATATATCACAACTTGTGAAAGAAAGGGCTGAGAAGTAGCTTTGGAAACTTATTTTACCTCTGACCTTCTGAGTTTCTCATTGCTCATTTCACCATTCTAGTAAATTAAATGAAACATACTTAAATGCACGAGGATAATTGCTATGCCCGGTATTAAAAACGCAACAAAAAAAATATTGGGAAAATATGCCAGATAAAACCTGCAGAAGTGCGTCTACCGTACCTTCCACAAAAGGGAAGATGTTTGACATCAGAAATAATTCCAGAGTCGGTTGCTGGAGTAGAAGTCTGAACGCTGTCTCCTTTCAAATAAGCAGCTGGCATCCTGCCCTTCAGCAAGTTAAGTTGTACTTCTTAGCAAGTGGGAGCTTGCTAAGGTCTCCCCCTCTGTCACTTCAATGGGGTAATTCACACATGAAGGAAGTGTTTGAGTGACGTGATGGCGAGAACACTTTACATGAGGAGAGCCATCAGACTAAAAGCCCATCTAGCCTGGTAACTAATGCCAAAGGAAGAACGCAAAAGCAGGGAATGCAAATAACTACACATCACCAGCTTCACCTACTGAGAAATTAGAGATCAGAAAAAGGCAGATACTTCCTCCTGCACTCCTCCAAAGCCAGCCATATGCTCTGCCATCTACCACCTCACCACCTCCTCCACTGATGTGTCAACACATGATGCAGTCTCCATAGTACGGACTCTTAGACAATTTTTCAGCCTCCGTGCCACCATACCAGTGGCCAGAAATCCCAAAGCAATGACGACTGTTGAATTTTAAAGCAAGTTCTCCAACTCTTCTGCTCAGCAATCACATCAGAAATTGCAGACCTAGAAATGAAGGTGCTCTGCAAGGCTTGTGCAGTGAGAGAACTGCATTGGCTTGTTAGCATTTGAACAACCATATTAAAATTGAGGCCCAGCATGTTCCTTGGAGACCTAGATTCCTTGGCAAAGTTTTTCCAATTTCTGCAAATACATAGCTGACTTTTAGAGCAACAACCACCACTTCAGCAACTACAAATGAGATTAAACCCAGGAGATTCTTATCCAGCTAAATGGGAACACTAACAATCAATAGTATAACACTCATGTTACTTATTTCAGTACAAACCTAATTTCAGTACAAATATCCACTTAAGATTTATTCTTCATTTCATACTGCCTCTGTGATTTCAGTGTACTGCAGAGCAGTGTTCTGACAACGTAGACACATGTCCTTAAAAATACCAGGGGGAAGCTCTAATATCCAGATAAACAGGTTTGGGTACTTTGGAGGCCAGTAACAATTCTAACACCGATGAACAGCTGGATCAATCTGTCCTGAGTACTTTGTATGCCTGCAGCACAACAGTTCCTTGGTGTGTTGTCATATGAGCCTTCCCCGTTTTCCTGAAAAACAGGGCAGTGCTATCATCCCTGTATTACGTGTCCGAATAAAAAGAAAATAGACAAACATTCCTAGAGCAGGAGGTGCTTTAGATTCCTTGGAATGGGCTTCATGGCAGATCATCAGGAGGTAGCACAAGTGCTCAACCCAGCCACTGGACAAGGTAAGAGTGACAATGTTCCCTTGCACCTTGGGGTTTGAGATGCATCAACCTTTGGGCATAAATGACTAGCTCCATTCTTCCTGGAAGGCATGGTTGGAAGAGAAAGATTATTATTTTGGATATCTGTTTCTAAATTCCAGCTGTGTTAAAAGCTTTTGTGGATCTAGTCCCAAATGGCACATTCAAGGTCATGATAGAAGTCTGTAAAGGCCACTCAAGTCTGAGATGGGTAGCCTAACAGCCTCTGTCTCTCTCTCTCACTTGATTTTCAGCATGCAAGGAAATGAGTTTTGAAAAGACCCAGGCAGACGGAAGTCTCTAAACTCTCTGTTTCTGCCTCCACAGCACCCACATTTCCCTAATAACGATGGATGTGGATGCTTCTGATAAAACCAAGGCACAGTGAGAGACGTTGAAAAGAAAATGGGGCCTCTGAAGTCTTGGCATTAACAACAACCCATCAAAATTAGCAGCGGTAAATTATGTGTCTCCAAGCAAAACTGTACAAGAGGTTTGCTTTATAACAGAGACCTAAAACATGTAACGCTTGAGATATTTTGCTGCCATGCCCTGTTGTAGATTCTGAGCAGGTTTTGTAGATAAAGAGCACAGAAAATACACATTATTACATCCTTTTCCACCCTGGTCCTTGACAATGCTTTTCACAATCACGCCAGTGCTGTACACCCTGGAACTTTAAACATCCTTGCTACAGCAACAGTTCTGCCACATAGACTCAAAAAACATTGCGTAAGAAAATGCTTAACTCATAGCCCATGCCACCACTCCCCACCTGTAAGGTTGAGAGTATCACGCTAGAGGCGGATGAATTCAGATTTATCAGCACAGAACTGAGTCAGAGCTCTCTCCTAAGTAAAGTCATACAGAGATCCAGAAACGTTGCATGTGGCACCTAGATGGAAGCTGTAATCATGGAATTTATGGGGAAATGGAAAAGTGCATAAACTGTGAAGACAAACTGCCCGAGACGAGTGATTAGTAAGAGCAGCTTTTATGCCACTTTTCCCTCGAGCTGTGTCTGTCAGCATGGTCTCACCTGCTCTTTTCCACAGCAGCTGCAGCTGCTTTCACAGGCTCCCCTGCAGGGACAAAGAATGAAGACTAGAGGAGCCACTCAGAGCAGCTGCAGATGCTAACGGCATAAGCAAGCAGACAGACCTGCCTTCAAAAAATTACCAGCACCAGTTCTGCGTGTAAGTACTGTCTGTGTCTTCCCACACCAAACTGCTCCCATATGAAGCAATCTTCTAAAACAGCCTTCTAAAACCTATTTTTGCCTCTAACAACAAGACCGGGGAGGAATTCCTTGTTCCACGCGTGGC
Source organism: Limosa lapponica baueri (assembly GCA_002844005.1). NCBI lineage: Eukaryota > Metazoa > Chordata > Aves > Charadriiformes > Scolopacidae > Limosa > Limosa lapponica. The sequence continues at coordinate 1,045,373 of KZ505749.1, read as the reverse complement.
CTCTCAGCCATGTGGTCTGCCTGGTGATTCTCTGTCGAAGTTTTGCACCGTCCAGGTATGTCACACCAATGCCCTTAAGCCTTGGGAACCACATGGACACAAACCAGGCACTGACACTCTGCTTGTCCGACCTAAAACTGAACAAGTGCATACATTTTCTCTGTAAAGAGAAAGTTCCAATGGCTAATCCATCACAGCTAGTAAAGTGACTATGTAAATGACAGCAAGCTACTGACCTGTTTCCACAGGATCTTTCTGAGACCAGCAACTATCAAGAAACAGCTATCAAAAGCAGATCGATCACGTGGATGGTGAGGGACAAGGCAGCTGAGAGGAGCAGTGATCTGCCCCCATCCTGCACATCTTATTCTCTTATCCTCAAGACAAGTCCAGTCAGAAGGAATTTTACCACAGCATTGATTTACTAAGAGCAGCAACAATGCAAGATTACCAGACTTCTCTTACTGACTCACAAATAACTTACGGGTAACAGCTCTCTGGGAGAAAGGGTAGTTCATATCCTGTATTTGTTCAGTAAAGATGATGTCGACATAGTGCCTTTTGGTCAAAGGGATGACATCTAACTTAACTGTTAAGCAAAAGGTCTGGAACGAACAACTCTTCTCAGATCATATTGTTCATTCTTCTACCACCTGAGACTTTTGCTTACTTCCTGCTGAGCTATTCAAAATCCCTTATAAATATGAACAAATTGAGCCTCTCAACAAGCTGCCTGAGGTACATACTATCCCCACTATAATAACAGGAACACATTAGAGACACAAATAAAGGGTGAGAATTTCAAACACAGGTTTCCGAAATTTAACACATATTTTCATATTAAGACAGCTATTGAGGCATTCTTCATTTCCATCAAATGTAAGAGGAAATAGAGGTGTTTGACATCTTGGTATTCCCCTTAAAGCAACGTCTACACCGCATTTACACTGAACCAGATGAACCCATGCTCCTAGCTACAAGCCTGTTGTAATTCAAATGCCAGTACTCCACAACATGCTTAGGAAGAACTAAGCCCAGGGCGGAACTGGCAAACAGGACAGAGGCATTCCAGGTCCCAGCTCCACCCGACTGTCCAGGCTACACATACAGGAGCATGGTCCACAGCATCCTCAGATGCCACTTAGGAGCTGAAACCTGGGGCATCCCTTAGCAGCAAAATAACAGGCCTGGCCTTGCACTTCCTTACTTTTGGGTTTGCCAACGCTGTCAAAGCCTCAGCCTGAGGCACATAACAAATAAGAAAGACTTCACATACATTTTCCAGTTCTATACATTAACCTTCACACAAATCTACTGAGCATGCAGTAGAGGATATCCATCTCTGTCTGTATCTGGTCCAGTGATACAGAAAGTGCAGTTTCCTCAGCAGCACCTCAAGCCTTCTAGTGTATCTCTTCCAACAATTCCTGTAGCAACAGGTACACCTGTACAACATAATGTCCATTCATGGCAAAATGTGTTGGACTGATAGGAAAGCCACAGGTCCACACAGCAAAGCTATATATTCTTCTAAGCTCAAATTATGTCTCTAGTAGGAGATCCAAGGACATCTTATTGACTATCCCATATTGTAGGAATGGCTATGTTTCCAAATTGGTACTCTTAGTACAAAGTTAACCTTGTCTCTTATGAAATGGATATAAAACTGTGCTTAACTAGTGCTCTCCTAATGCAATTCAGATTCTCTATTTTTTCAAATACAGATTAGTTGTCCATATTAAAGCAGCAAAAACTGTGGGACTTTTCCTTGTCTCTCCAGCAAGAAGGCATTTCCTCAGCTGTTGGCTTCCAGTACCAAGTAACACAGCCTCTACATTGGACGCAGTGTGTGCACTTGAGAAGATTCTGCTGCTTCACAATAAAAGGTTCAATCATCAAGAGCAGAGATGTGGTAGAAAAGGAAAGCCTTTCACATTTCTCTTTCAATTCACAAAAGAATGTGCTTCAAAAGCATCTCTCAAGCACCCACATATTGCAGACAGCACTCTTATTTCACAGGCATTTCTCAGAAGCTTCAGCAATTCAACTTCTAAAGATAGCAGTAAAAGTTCATGTGACAACAAGGCTGACAAAGCCAAAGAAGTTGAGCAGGCATTTGGAAGGTCACTATCCATACTGCTTTGAGAGTTTAGGGTAAGGAATAAGAAATGAAAAAGATGCTGGTGTCCAAGAGTAAGATTTCGAACTGCAGTCTGATGGATAAAAAGACAGATGAAGAACAGAGAGAAGAAGCATCTACCCAAAGCAAAGGAAAAAAGGAAAAGATGGTGGCAAAAAACCTGCATCAAAGTGTACTTTCCGATGAAGAACATAGGTCTTAAAACCAAAAGCTTCATGGATCTGGTACTATTCAAAACATGGAAAGTTCCATTATTCTCTCTTCACGGAAGAGGCAGCGGCAACCGTCATCTTTCAGAGAAAAAGAAACCCGAGGGAAAAAACCTACAAATTGCAGATTTGAAACAAACATCTTCATTCACCATTTCCTTTCAATCTTTTTTAAAGGTTTTCCATCTGGCTTGAAAATCTTAAGTTGAGACAACATTATTTTGGGAAAAGCTGGAGGGTATGTGTGGGCAATACAAACAGAGACCGGAAAAAACTAGTCATAGCATTAACAATTGACAGACTATTATCCCTCAGTAATGAACTGACATGATGGTACTTTCCTTTGCTTTTCTTTGTTTTTAAATAAAGGACACTCTCTCATTGCCTGTTGACTACTGCAGAATGGTTCTCAATGTACTCGCAATGCTGTATTCGCTCAGTTACAGTAGTCATTTTCTCTTACATGTAAAAAGGGAACAAAGAAAAAAACTACATTTCAAAGGCTAAACTGAAAAGTGTAATAAATACGTGCAATTAGCCTAGTTACAGAATTGTAAGGCTTGTGACTCTCCCTTTCTTGGTTTTTGTCCTTTTAATTCTTGCAGATATAAAGAGGTAACTTACTGTATTCTGTCCTTTACATCTAGGATGCTTGCATCCTAGATGTACGTATGCTACCTAGGTCTGACAGGTATGGTAACCTAGAAAAATAACTTCATGCTTTTCAACAGCCAGAGGGAAGACTTTTAAATGCGACTAAAAACATCCCCACGAAGCACAGTATATTAGGATCACCATTACATGAAGAACCAGAACAACAGACCAGCCTGACAAGAAAACTCCCTAAAAAATAGATTCACTAGATAATTATGATTGCCTATGAAGAAACAACTGAAGAGGAAAGAAATTAAAACTGTCTGTAAGGGTTTTTAAGGGATTTTAATCAAATGCACTGTATATCTAGAATACGAGATATGTTTGTAGTGCATTAATATGTGTGAGTTCATACAGCCTCAGCAAAATTACTTCGGGGCGTTCCAGGAACACGTAACTTGACTGCAACACATGACATGAATATAAAAACCGAAGACAAAAAAAGAGATTGTTTTCAAAGAGGTTGTTTGTGAAAAACTGTATCACTGCTGAAGTGTTAAAACATGCAGCAAGGCTCAGAGTTTGCCAGTTTCAAAGGCTTTACTGTGCAAGTCAGCCAATCACTGCAAATGCCCACTGTGAAAACAAAACAAAACAAAAAAAATCACTACAAAAGTTAGGAATCTGCTTGTTGTTCAAGTTTGTGTCAGTGACTGAAAAATGAAATAAACCTGAAGTCATCTTCTTTGCCTAGTCCGACATGATGGCTTGCTTATCTTTGAAACTTTCTTCTTTGCAATTAGCGTTAATATTCATATTTCACCATCCAGACACAAATGCCTTTCCCACCTACATCTCAGGCCTATTTAAGTCTCCCACAGTTAAAGTTAGCAAGATCCTATCCCCTAATGTCTGTGATCATGTTTACCTCCATCAGACTCCGGATCAGGCACTAGAAGTGAAGAGTCTGATATCAGCTAGGATTCGTTTTAGTCCGTTTGACTGATTATCCTTCTATATGTTGATGAGACATGGATCATGTGTGGGAACCAGCTAAATCGTACTTGGTAAATCAGGACTCCCATTATGCATGGCCAAAATAGCTGCATCGATGTGATGTAGTATTTCCTAATTTTGTAGGGCTTATAAAACACCAGACTAATGGAAGTCATCCTTCTCAAAGATAAATAAGACCTACAACCTCTGTACAAGTATCCCCTTCTTTATGTGCCAGATTCCCCCTTCTATTTGTCCTGCTCTTCTTTTCTCATGCGTCTCACAGTTCAGTAAGTTGCAATAAACATATATCAAACTCTAGCACAGCATTCATTTTAAAAGAAGAGCAACCCAGGTGTCTTCTCCCAAGTGCATATCAAGGTGCAGTGGTCAAAGGCTATGAATACCACCTGGAGCCCCTTATTTATGCCAGAGAAAGAAAATATGAGATACAGCCTTCCCCTTAACGTTTCCTAACAGCTGGCTTATAATTCACCTGATCATCAAAGTCACTATTGGTATTCTGCTTTGACATACCCAAACATACTCATTCAATATAGAGGAAATTAAAACTCTTACCTCAACATTACAAATGTCTCTTCCAGAGATGGATGCCTAAATTTCAGGCATTACTGAGCCTTATAGTGCCCAAGTTTCTATACAAAACTGTCCTAAGGTAGGGGCGCCGCCCAGGACATACAGTTTGGGATTAAAAGGAAAAGGCGTCAGAGAGGAAATACTTAAGTAACTGCGGGTTTCCTTTGTGGATCATTACCTCCATCTTCTTGAGCCTCAATACAGAACAACAATCATTCTTCAGCATAGTATGAAAGATTTAGCATGACAGTGTCATTATGGATTGCAGCTTAATGAGCCCCTAAATTTCATTTTGTTCAGAAACAGCATCCAGGAAAATAAATAGCACTACCTCATAAAGTACAGTGGTACTGCCTTCAACATGGTCTCCACACCAGCTCATTTCCACACCATCAGGGAAACAATTTCCCCTTCTTCCTGCTGCTTACATTTCTTCTTTTGAGAAACTTCAGACTTAAAAATATATCCTATTTTACTTTTCCCCCCACTATGCAAGAAAAAATTACTTCTGAACAAGATCATACCATATTTTTAATTATTTATAAAATTAGCATTTAGATAGCACTGTTCACCCAAGAGTTCTGTGGCACTTTTAAATTTCAATTAAATCAATTAAATCAAGTACTTGTTTACTTTCTCATATTTTGAGGAATTACAGATGATTATTATTATCATCACTTTATCATGGAAACTATTAAGGAAATAGGCATGCAGTAACTAAAGACCAGATTCTGCTTAAATTTGCATGAAGATCTGAAATACTGCTGCTGAAGCAAACGGAGTTACACTTACCCAGAACTAAGCTAGTGCATGGCACACAGCAGAAACCTAATTATTCCAAAAGGTTCTGAGCACCGCTGTGGTGGAAGGAACAAAAGTAAAATCTGTATTCTGAGTCACAAACTTCTTCCCGATTCACCAGCTCATCACAAAGAACCAAATCATATTTTTAGCAAGAGCAGCCAGCGAGGGGTCAGGAAGAGATTAAATAGCTATACCAAGGTCATATAGGATATTCATGACAGAGAACGTCTCTGAGCCCAGATTTTCCAATTTCTAGGATACCACTTTAATCACCTGCACACCTCTAAACACCACTAACCATAAAGACAAGATAAATCCAAAGAAAATGTATTGCTTTTCTAGAAGTAGCCAAGCATCTTAAAGGATCCTGTACCTCATTAAAGGAACGTTTGAACAGAGAACACCAAGCTGATTCTACAAAAGCATGATGAGAAAGGGATATGTCAGGCACTACCACTGAGCACCTCAACTCACCTTCCTCTGCTAACTGGAGCAACCGTGTGTGCATCATACTGATGGGAAGTGTGAAGTTAAGCTCAGGTGTTTCAGCTCACCAGATGCCTTCTGATCAAAGAACTTAAAATAACATGATTTTTATCTCCCCCTCCTAGTCATTGCCTTTATCATGCATATTTACAACATCTCCCTCTTTCAAAGAAAGCAGAGAAAGCTCCATTAAACATTCATTCTGGGTATTTCCTATTGGAGTCACGTGGAAAAAGTTGTTTTCATCATGCTGCTTTCTTAAAACAAATAATAAATTTGCCTGCAACGTTTGTATACGAAGTGTCACTAAGTACAATATAATCTTTTATTTCTTTTAAGGATTTCACAGAAACAAAGATGACCAATACCTCTGAAGATCAAGAACTGACAAAAATCTTAAGCCTTTAGTTTACATTCCCTGCTTAAGGACTTGGGTCCAAATCAAGAGGCAAAACAAAGAGAAACTTTGAGTATGGTACAGAATGAAGAGCACCCTAGGGATGCAGGGGGAGAAGAAAACAGTCATGGAATTTTACTGTTGGATTAGCCAAAGAATAACAAACAAAATGGCTGCTCCGTGTTATAAAATACATTGAGGCTTACTCTAGGGTTTACTGATGTAGTAAAGCACTTCCTCTGGGTTCCCCTCTCAGACATATAGCATGTTAACTAGATTTAACCATAAAAATTCTGGAGTTTTTCCTTCAGCACTGAAGACGAATATCACCTTCTGGACAAGTATGTTATTCTCCTCTTTGCAGTCAAAGAGGAGAATCACACTCTCTCTCTCTCAATGAAAAAACTTCAAACATTTTCTGACACACATCTAAGGAATGATAATTAAATACACACATCAGTTTTGCCTGGATCATTCTGTTTGGCTTGCTCACTTGCAGTACCTATTTCCGTGAATTGTTACAAAACCTGTGAATCCATCCATCACTCAACGCTATGGCCACCAAATACCAGAAAACACAGAACAAGCATGGACTTACGCAGTTCTTCCCGGTGCTTCTCTGTCTGTGCAAAAAACTGCCGAAGCTCCTCTGTGATTTCCATGTTACTCAAGTCATATTCTATCTCCCCTTCAGACTCAGAGTCCTCCTCCATTTCAGAGTCCCCGTCACCATCCTCCCTCCCTTGGTGGGCATCTGTGTACTGCTGAGCTCCCTCACGGTACTGAGCTCTGCCATGTGGGCTATAGCTGGAAGAATAGTTGTGGGTGTGTGGGAGATCATTCCCATCCCAATCTGAGTAGCGGCCACTTGGAGAGGCTGCAGAAGGATGCCATGGTAGGCTATAAAAGGACTCCATGGCTTTCCTGTAGGCTTTCTGGTGTCTACGCATCCAGCGCATGGCTAAGTCATAGTGCTTCCAGTATCTTGCGTACACTTTCTGACAATACCAAGGCTCCGTGTCTTCCTGTGGCCAAAAAAAGGAGGGGGAAAGAACATCAAGGAAAAAAAATTGTAAAAAACAGAAAACAAACGGTAACTGAGGGGAGAAACACTACAGACACAAGCACAAAGTCTGCTTTTTAATCATTAGTTATCCTTTTCCTATGATAAACCATACAGAGCTGAAAGAGAAGGGCTGCTATTAACACAGTGCAAGTGCACTACACTTCATCGCTCTGAAAAGAAATTGCTTTTGCATGAACACAACTACCAATGAAGAATTAGTAGCAGAGAAGTTGTAGTGTCCAGAAGGAATTTTCAAAGTGTTTGTGCTCCTACAGTAGGAATCGGTTCTTTTTAGAGGAATTGCTGTGTGGATATGTTCCACATTTCCTTGGCCACTCAAGTGAGTTGCAAAACCTGAATCATTCCAAGGTGTATGCATTACAACCTACACCTGATTTCCAAATCCGCAGACAGAAAACACAAGAGATTAAAATTCCTCCATATTAAACAAAGGCATTCATTTTATCCAGTAACATATTTCCTCCATCTGCCTGCCAAAATAAGTTTCTCAGAAAAGGTCAAATGGCAATTCAGCCAAGTTCATATATCCATCACGGCCTCAATCAAAAACAAGACTGTATTTAGCCCCGTGCAAGCTGCCAGTAAATCCCCCTTTTGTAGTCATCAGCAACCAACATATGAAAAGAGGTAATAAAGTACCACTGATAAAGTATATGGAAAAATAGTTCTACAGAATGAAACATACTGTAACACACCTTCTCCTGTCTTCCAGCTAATCTTAGTTTTCCTGAAAAAAGAGTTTCCTGCTGTTCAGATTTCAACAGCAACTACAAAGCCCTACAGTCCCTCTAGCCTTAAGCCTTCTTCCTATAGGCCACTTCATTTCTCTTTTCATCCTATTCTCAAAAAGAGGGGATAACAAAGGATCTTAAGAGAAGGCCATAGAGTAAACTAGAACCTAGAACAAGTAAGACAAATAGCAAATGTTTTTTTCTTTCCCCCACATCTTAATTTCCTCACAAAATATTTTATCTGGGCCAAAACAGAATGCCTGTACTTTAAATTGGAAGAATTTTAATTAAGCCACGTTTTGGCAAACACTTAAAACTATGGCAAGATTAGCTGAGATTTTCAGAGACGAATGTGACGTTTGCAGTCCTTTATTAGTTTTTTTTTAAAAAGAGGGCATACAAGACAAAAGTCTTTCTTTAAGCATGTTTTCTTGATCTGCACTGGCACCTTTCTGTAGCCTTAAAGGAATGATCCTCTGGAAAAACAAAACAAAACAAAACAGAAAAAACCAACCTAAGAAATATTTTCCCTTTCACACTAACAATATCAAGTGAGGTTAATTTCATTTACTTACATTTGTTTTCACTTTCTGGTTCTCAGGCAATAATGCAAATGCTAGAGAGTTTGGAATAATAATTGTAATTCTCATGTTTCCCCCTTTCTGCAAAATTGAGCCCATTATCCCATAAGAGATCCACAAATGTGTTGTCTTTTTAAGCTCATCGGTAAGTGGTCTCAGAAACAGAACACCTCTGGCTAGTAGAGTCTGTAAAGAAAACCCACTACAACAAACTTGCATTCCTTAAGAATTTCTGATCAAAAATCGTGCCCCATTTGCGAAGGGCTGTGGAGATCACCTATGCGATTTAAAAGACCAGACTGAAAAGTAAAAATTCATGGAGGTGAAACTTCATTCTGATTCTTCTCTTGATCTAACACTGCGCTGCTACAAGACCATGCATTTCAGAAGATTTATTCCTAAGATAAGTGGGCGCAAGAAAAGCATCTGTCTTCCATATGGAATTTCTTCATTCTTAATCATCCAGCCACCTAAAAGCTAGGATGAACAATGTTTTATTTACTGTTCTTGCTTTGCTTAAGAATGTCACACTGACTCCTCATCCTTCATCAGTCAGATGAGAACGTCCTGTTGTCAAATCTGATACATTTGCAGGTTACTTTTAGAACATTTTGTATATTTTTTCCACTACTTAAAAATCTAGTTTTGAAACATCATGAAGCTTGACAAAAGTAGGTATCTCCTACATTTCATCTATTTCCAAAGAAGACACCATATTCTTTTAAAGCTCAAAAATTATCTCCAGTTCTTCTAAAATGTTTCTAAAAAGGGCCTTGATGACTTTACTGAAAGCTCTGGAATCCAGCTGGCTGATTTGTCTAGCTGACTAGCTCCAGTTGTTAATTTAGGGGAAAGGAAGACAAAAAGCTAGTTCATGTAGACAGAACTGTGATGCTGGTGCCTGTCCAACTACTTTTTGTGGCTTTTTTGTTGAAAGTGACCCTTAAAGACCCCTTTTACATTTGAAAATTAAAAATACATCTGTTAAAAAAGAAATTACAGAAATGTTTTACATTGGTGTGGAAAAGGGAAAGGAACACTTTAAAGCCTAACTTAATTCTATGTCTGTGCTTTTTCAGCTGCAGAATAAATGGAAATAAGAGATTTCCTCAAGGAAACAAAAGCTATAAATCTAAAGAAAATGATCAGAGTCCTCTGTTATTTTCCTGTTATGTCTCTGGAGTCTTCCCAGGAGTAGACAAATCACTCACTGTTGTAATGTGAATTCTATTTTCAAAGCCATTTAGCTACTTTCACATCTAATTTTTACATGTCTGCACTGACAGTTCAATAGAAGTGTTTATAGGCATTTTGTATATAAAATGTGACTAAGTTATCACACAGAAACCTATAAAGACCACTTACCATCTCTTGTGGAGTCTGTTCTGGTGATCAAGGTGAACTAGAAATGAAAACAATAGCTTTTTAATTCATAAAAATATATGTATTAAGATGGTCACAAGCACTGAATACATTTTTCTTAAACTTGAGTACTATGGCCTACAGCGATTAAATATCCCTTCTCTGTTGTGGCTAGTTGAAGTCTCTTATTTATAGTTTTTTATTAGTATCAGTAAAAATCCCATTCCTGAAAATTCTCCGCTACAATAAGAAGGTTAAAAAGAAACCTTCTATACAATGCAGCCTGAAATGCTGGGACTGAACACTTTTTTTTTCCCCATTACCCTTTTTTTCCCTATTTTCTCTCACACTTTATGCTTCTACAACCTTTATTTTCCAAATTAATGCCAAAAAAATAATCATAAACTTAAATGAAACACACTGTTCTTGCTTTTTAGTGGTGTCTGCATAGGGACATCTATAAAAGAAGCAATTACCATAAAATAATTAAACCCATCTTGACTCCATTCAAGTAGCAAGGTTTCTTTTTAAAACTATAGTGCACTTATAACCACATACAATCCTTTTTTTCACACATCTGATCCTTCCTCCCATAAAACACAAGCCAATTCAGGTTGCAATCACATTTTTTAAATGTGAGGTACAGGCTAAAGGAAGAGAGGCAACTGGAGAGGATTAAAAAAAAGGGAGGGGTGGAGAGAGGGAGAAGAAGGTATCTACAGCTATTAGGCAGGATTCAAAATTACCATCATTTTCAGTGTCACTTACCAGCATGAATCACTGAGAAATATTCTGAATCCCCTCCCTATCTGACAACTATTTTATTATATTAAGACGTTAGCTGTTTCGTCTGTATATTTTTCCTGATGGTCTCATCCACAACTTGAATTTTATGTTAGGTGAGTACCAGTAAAAAGTAAGAGAAACTCAGTACACTGAACTACCATTGCTACCTCTAAGACATGGTCAAATGCTATGCCCAGCAACGCTGGAATGTAGCCAAGACAGCTCTTAGAACTGCTGTGGATTTATACCAGCATAAAACCAGGATTTTTCAAAATGCATATGAATACAGTACATACACCAGTTGTATATACCTCAGATTTAAGAATGCTGATTAAACAGCAACTTTTGTCTCTTAAGATAAGCTGTACTGCATGAAAGGAGAACATGGATGGGCAGTGTTCAAAGAAAATGGAAATCATGCAGCTACCACAAAGGCAAATTATTGTCCTTTGCAAAGCCAACACCAAGTTCAAACCCATAAACAACCCATAAACCCTCGGTTACACCACCCTATCTACAAGAAGTCCTACATACATGAGCAGTCCCAGTGCAATCAACAGGACAACTCATGCAAGCAAAGGATTGCAGGATCTGGCATGAGGCAACCAAAGTGTGTGAATCCATTGTATTCTCTCCTTCGTGCTTGGAGGAAGAAGAAAACCCAGTGCTGAGGTCACTGTAAAACATTTCAGTCACTTGTAACGCTCGAAACTCACTCATACATAAAAGACTCTTGGGCTATCCCTGCTTGTTCACTTCAAACATTTCCCATGCTAGCCCTCTTCAAAACTTTTATCTCCACTCTCATGACATACACATGTACTTTTTGTCCCTTTGCCATATTCATGTGAATACTGTCAAGGTTGTCATACTGTCTTTTTCTCATACTTAAAAACCTAAGCCCACAGTAGCCGATTTTTCCATTTTCCACTTCAGAAAAAGTATGTGTATTTCGTTTTCATGTTCACTCTAATTCCTACATGACAAAAGATTCTTTGAACTACCTTCAGCATAAATAGAAATCAGATTCAGAGCATAATGTAAACACACTTTTTAAAGTGAAGTCTGACACTTTATTATTAATAGCAACCTGTACACATGCTCTCTGAAGGGGCAGGAGGGGAAAAACCCTGGCAAAACTATCCAACTATACTAGTTTACTGAATATGAAAAACCTGTTTTGCCAAACATAGAAACTTTATTTTCATAAATTATTTATGAAACATTAGACTACAAATATAAAGCAGAGTATAATGATGTTGCAAGCTGGGACAATAAATTAAAGAATGAGTATGTTTTACTTTCAGCTGAATAAATATTCCAAAATAAACTACATAAAACATGAAACATGTCAAGAAGCAGAAAATAAACGTGATAACTCTACTTCTGTAATTTATACTTTTAAAAATAAAATATGGAAGCAACTGAAAATATGAAACTCACCAGCAAATGGAGAATTTAAAATGACAAAGTCATTTTTCTGACTATTGTCATTAATGATGGAAAAGTTATTTTTTGGTAAATGTTATTACTTCCTTTTCTGAGCTTTAAAATCTTTCCCCACTGATAATTAAATATGGATGTACTCCCTTTCAAAAAAAAAAACCACGCCTGCCTCCTTACCAACTTGAGGCAAGTAAGCATTAGTGAAAATAAATAAATCTGATCAAAGCAATGACAGCATTTAATTCCACTGGAGTCAAAAAAGTTGGGACAATGTCTGTCATACTGTGAGACACAACTATGGAATACTGTTTTTTATAACTTGGTAATGTAATTCATACTCTGGGAGCAAAGCCCTCTAGTGGTGTGCTGGATATAGTGCTACCACATGG